>JAJPUD010000930.1:478312-515399 GCA_023553655.1 Myrmecobius fasciatus
CACAGAGAGAGATAGAGTCTGAGAGAGAAGAAGAACAAGAAGAAGAAGAGGGAGAAATACAAAGAGAGAGACACAGAGAGAAGAGACATACAGAGAGTCTGAGAGAGAAGAAGAACAGGAGGAGGAGGAGGAAAAAGAAGAAGAAGAGCAGGAGGAGGAGGAGGAAAAAGAAGAAGAAGAGCAGGAGGAGGAGAAGGAAAAAGAAGAATAGCAGGAGGAGCAGGAAGGGAGGGAGGGAGAGAGAGAGAGGAAAAGACAAACAGACACTTTAGTGTCAAAAGAGAACAAGAGAAGCACCCTCCTTCCATAAAAGACTCCAAACCTCCCCAAATAACAACAAATAAAACCATCTTTTGCATTTTTTTCTTTTCCAAAAAAAAGGAAAAAATGGCATGATCTTTGGAAAACTAATTTAGCAAAAAGGCAGCACTAATTTTGTTCTCATCTCACAAGCATTCCATTGCTGAAGCAGAAGGCTGGTTTTCTCCCCTGATCCTGAGCAGGTCTTGCTGACATCCATAGAACTGAAGAATTTTTGCCTCAGAATTTCCTTAAAACTATCCCTGGAACAATCAAACTACAGTGAATCTTTGCTTCACAGCTGCTTCTTCCTATCAGAATCACTGCTCTCACCTCAAGTGACTTGGGAAAATCCAGGGTAATTCTAACTGATGTAATTATCCTCCCTGCTTTTTGCTGGGTACCCAACAAAGCTGTGAGTCTGGCCAGCTGGGATGAGGAATAGACTATCCCTTGTAACTTAATTTTGAAAACCTTGGCAATTTGTTTATTTGTTCAGGAAGCCAAAACAAAAAGTACCCATTGTGAGAGATTCAAATTCTTTATCCATTTCCCCTTCATTCCAAATGAAAAGTTATGGTCATCTGATCCTTTTACTAAGTTGACAATGAACTTTAGTCACATCTTATGCTTTCTAGGAGCAGAATTCTGAGTCACCAGTGATAGCTTTGTTCTAGCAGATATTGCTTAAAGAATAAAATAAATAAAAAGAAATTCTAAAGGCTACTCACATGCAGTTATTCCTGCAAACATTTCTGCAAACCGAGGATCTCTTTCTTGGGAAAAAATTGTGTCTGCCTTTTCTACAGGTTTTCCAGTCTCATGAACATTAGCTGGTATATTTGGAACAGGCACCTATTAAAATATAAGAAAGAAATTGACCACTTCAGCCATTTAACACAAACAATCTTTAGTAGCTATTAATGACTATCAATTCTTGGTCTTTAGGTTTCACCTTCTATCTGGACACTGATATGTTTTATTCTTTAAACAATTGTCAATAATACTTTTTCCCTCTGAGGACTACTGACCCAGAGGAAAAAAAACATTGTCAATTAAGGACAACAAAGGATTAAAAAAACAACTTTGTGTATGTCTTTCTCCCTTAGGGGAAGAAACACCAAATACTCTATTTTTTTACTTTTAAAATTATGAAGTGGGAACAAAAGTTATAGACACAACAAATATTCAGAGACACTTTGGTTCCATGTTGTGTGTGGTCAGCTAAAAAGTGTAGATGGGGGGTAGCTGAGGAAGATGGAAGAGAGGTAGAGGAAGAAGAGGAAAAAGGAATACATAACTAGGGAGAGACATGGAAAAAGGGAAGATGGACAAGAGCTAAGGTGGGAAGATTAATCAATTGCTTTAATAGCTTTTTTAATAGTAAGCCCAATTCATTGATCTTCTCTCTCTATTTTATGCAAGTAAGCATCTAGAGACATAAAATTACTCCTTATAACCGCTTTTGCCGTATCCCACAAATTTTGGTATGTTGTCTCATTATTGTCATTCTCCTGAACGAAATTATTGATTGTGTCTATGATTTCCTCTTTCACCTATTCATTCTTTAGGATTAGATTATTTAATTTCCAATTAACTTTTGGTCTATTTTCTCCTTGCCTTATATTGCATGTGATTTTTATTGCACCATGATCTGAAAAAGATGCATTTACTATTTCTGCCTTTCTCCATTTGATTTTGAGGTTTTTATGCCCTAACACATGCTCAACTTTTGTATGTTCCATGAACCGCTGAGAAAAAAGTAAATTCCCTTCTGTCTCCATTCAATTTTCTCCAAAGATCTATCATACCTAACTTTTCTAACATTTTGTTTACCTCCCCAAATTCTTTCTTATTTATTTTGTGGTTTAAGCAATTGTTTTGTAACACTCAGTTTAGACTTCAAACCCAGGCAATTGGTAGTTACCCTCATTATCAGAAACAGAAATGAAGTGATTGACTACTGTTCAGAGTTCTTCATTTGCTTCACTCCTTAAATCTTTAGTGACTCTGTTCTGAATGGTACAGCTAGAATAGCCCACCAGACAAAAATCATTCTCTGGCCCAATAAGAGTGGCTAAAGCAATATCATCCCTTAGGAAAGATAAAACTTAAGTATAGGAATGATGCTGAAATGTAGCATGGAGGTATTCCATTGCTGTTTTAGATCAATAAAGATCAATAAAAAGCTATATCAAAATTCACCTGAGATAAATCATATGAAGATAGTCCATCTCTCTGGTGTACTTCAAGTTCAGCCTGCTGTTGCTGAAGTTGTCTGCAAAAATGGAGGAAAATAAGAATTATGAAAAATATAAAATGAGATACCATATTACAGTGCTTTGTCAGTCTTAAAAATGCTGTATAAATGCTTGCTGCTATTATTTTTATTAGAAAAAATGCAAATGAAAATTGATCACAACTTTTCCTGACACACAACATGGTAAGACTTCATTTTTTTCCCCAGGAAAGCAAAAGATGTGTATTTTGCAAATTTTGAACTTTTCCTTTCTTCCCAACAATGATAAAGAAAAGAATCACTCTCTTGCGATCTTAAAGGAGGAAAAGGGACCCACGGAATAGATGCTCATCAACTGGAAAATGGCTGAATAAATTATGGTATATGAATGTTATAGAATATTATTGTTCTGTAAGAAATGACACACTGATAATCTCTGATCTTTTGAATTACTGAAGTATAATTATGCTAATTGTTACTCCCTCCTTAAGTTAAAGAATCATATAGCATTAAAAAAATCCCACTAAAACATTCTAGAACTGTATCTCCTATTTTCCCAAAATGATATTTGCTCATCCTTTTAGCCAGTGGAAATCCTCCTTCTTTTTCATGGGTCTTGTCAGATCTTCCCAGATCCACATTGACCACTCCTTCCTCAAGATTTCTAAGTCATTTATTGTCTATACTATTTATTTGTCAGTAATGTTCTGCTAGGTGGTTTTTAAAATTTTTTGCCATCACCTCAAACCACTATCCTGGGAAGGCAGGTGGCACAAGGGAGAGTTCCAGGCCTGGAGTCACAAAAACTACTTTTCCTGAGTTAAAAACTGACCTCAGGCACCTACCAGGTGTGGGACCCTACACAAGTTACTTTACTCTTCTTGTCTCCATCTGTAAAATGAGCTGTAGAAGGAAATGGCAGACTTCTGTATCTCTTCCAAAAAACTACCAAATTGATGAAGAGGTGGACACAACTGAAATGCCCCCAAAACAACATGCTCCTAGTTACAAAATGTGTTTAATGCCTAAAGCAAGCACTGAATGGTTACAGCTTAAGGGCCCTCTGACTATGTAGCCTTATGCTTACAAGGCTCTGAAATCAAACCTGCCTTTATATACTGCTTTTAGAAGAATCTTACCCACAATGATCTTCAAGATGACTGACATAAGCTTCAAGTTGCAAGTAACCATATTAGCCTTCAGCATCTAGCCTTTCTAGCTTAAATACCTACTCTGATCTGGGTCCCAATTACCTTTTTATTGCATTGTAGGAATGGTCTAAGAAGGCTGTGTAACAGACATATTACTAAATATGCTGAGTACACAAGAAATAGTATGGGACAAGACTTCTTAAATTGTGAGTCATGACCCTGTGTGGGATCATGGTAACTGAATGTAGAAGTCACAAAATTATGATTTATTATCAGTAAATGTTTGATTTATATATTTTATATACACAGAGCCATGTAAAAATTTCTCTGGTTAAAAAGGGGTTGTGATCAATTGAAGAATGGGTGAATAAATTATGATATATGAATGTTATGGAATATTATTGCTCTGTAAGAAATGACCAGCAAGATGATTTCAGAGAGGCCTGGAGAGACTTACATGAACTGATGCTGAGTGAAATGAGCAGAACCAGGAGATCATTATACACGGCAACAACAGTACTATATGATGATCAATTCTGATGGACATGGCTCTCTGCAACAATGAAATGTTTCAAACCACCTCCAATTGTTCACTGAAGAAAGCCATATACACCCAGAGAGAGGGATGTGGGATGTGGACCGCAGCATGACATTCTCATGCTCCTTGATTGATGTTTGCTTGCATTGTGTTTCCTTTGTCTGATGTATCGTTTGTGTGGATGGGATTTTTCTTGCACAACAATGATAGGTTTGGAAATGTGTGTGCATATATTCGATTTGCCAATATTTTGACATGGTTGGCGTGTGGTGGATATCCTGCCATCTGGGGGAGGGGTGGGGAGTTGGGGGGAGGAATTTGTGGCGGAGGGCTGTGTGGGGGTTGTTGTTGGGGAGTTGCCCACGCATATGTTGTGCAAATAAAATTAAAAAAAAATTGTGAGTCATGACCCTATGTGGGATCATGGTAACTGAATGTAGAAGTCACAAAATTATGATTTATTATCAGTAAATGTTTGATTTATATATATTTATATATGCAGAGCCATGTAAAAATTTCTCTGGTTAAAAAGGGGTTGTGATCAATTGAAGAATGGGTGAATAAATTATGATATATGAATGTTATGGAATATTATTGCTCTGTAAGAAACGATCAATAGGATGATTTCAGAGAGGCCTGGAGAGACTTACATGAACTGATGCTAAGTGAAATGAGCAGAACCAGGAGATCATTATACATGGCAACAACAAGATTATATGATGATCAATTCTGATGGATATGGTTCTCTTCAACAATGAGATGTTTCTTTTTTTTTTAAAGCATTTTATTTGCATAACATATGTATGGGTAGTTCCTCAACATTGATCCTTACAAAGCTTTACGTTACAAATTTTTCCCCCTAGTCCCTTCCCCTCCCCTAGATGGCAGGAAATCCACTACATGTTAATTATATTAAAATACTTGACAAGTCAAATATATGTATACATATTTCCATACTTATATTGCTGTGCAAGAACAATTGTATCTACACGAACAAAAAATATCTGAGAAAGGAAACCCAATGCAAACAAACATCGATAGAGATCATGGAAATGATATGTTGTGGTCCACATTTCACATCCCTCTCTCTGGGTGCATATGGCTTTCTTCACTGAACAATTGGAACTAGTTTGAAACATTTCATTGTTGCAGAGCCATGTCCATCAGAACTGATCGTCATATAGTCTTGTTGTTGCCGTGTATAATGATCTCCTGGTTCTGCTCGTTTTACTCAGCATCAGTTCATGCAAGTCCCTCCAGGCCTCTCTGAAATCATCTTGTTGGTTGTTTCTTACAGAATAATAATATTCCATAACATTCATATACCATAATTTATTCAGCCATTCTCCAATTGATGGGCATTCATTCAGTTTCCAGTTTCTAGCCACTACAATAAGGGCTGCCACAAACATTTTTGCACATGCGGGGCCCTTTCCTTCCTTTAAGATCTCTTTGGGATATAAGCCCAATAGAAACACTGCTGGGTCAAAGGGTATGCATAGTTTGATAACTTTTTGAGCGTAGTTCCAAATTGCTCTCCAGAATGGTTGGATCCGTTCACAGTTCCACCAACAATGTATCAGTGTCCCGGTTTTCCCACATCCCCTCCAACATTCATCATTATCTTTTCCTGTCATTTTAGCCAATCTGACAGGTGTGTAGTGGTACCTCAGAGTTATCTTAATTTGCATTTCTCTGACGAGTAGTGATTTGGAACACCTTTTCATATGACTAGAAATGGTTTTAATTTCATCACCTGAAAATTGTCTGTTCATTTCCCTTGACCATTTATCTATTGAAGAGTTGCTTGAATTATTATAAATATGAGACAAACAATGAGATGTTTCAAACCAATTCCAGTTGTTCAGTGATGAAGAAAGCCATATATACCCAGGGAGAAGCCTGTGGGATCTGAGTCTGGACCACAACATAGTATTCTCATACTCTCTATTGATGTTTGCTACATTATGTTTTTCTTCTCAGGTTTTTTTTTCCTGTATAGCAAGATAACTGTATATATATATATACACACAAATATTCGATCTGTCAAATATTTTAACATAATTAAAATGTATTAGACTTCTTGCCATCTAGGGGAGAGGGTGGGAGATAGGAGGGAAAAATTTGTAACAGAAAGCTTTGCAAGAGTCAATGTTGAAAAATTACCTATGCATATGTTTTGCAAATAAAAAGCTTTAATTAAAAAAAAAAGAACTAAGGGTAAGAATGATGAATTGTCTAGAATGAAAAATAAAACAACTTTGATTTATCTGAAAAAAAGGGGGAGGGGTTGTGAGTGAAAAAAGTTTAAGCAAGTCCTGATATAGAAAATATTGTTCATGATGCATTCTGGAAAAGAAGGGATGTGAGTTAAATGCAGCAATGGTGAAATATGAATAGCTTTAGGGCTGTATTGAAATCCACAAAATATTCAAAGATCCAGAGGAAAATCTCCAGTGCATAGGATAGATTCTCCATGGAGAAGCTGAGGAAAGGCATGTACAAGAATTGTACAGAATATGAAGGCATAGATGGTTTAATCAGAATACCTGATGCCAATGAGATTGTAAATCTATCAGACCATCTCTGAGTGTGTGTGTGTGTGTGTGTGTGTGTATGTGTGTGTGTGTGTGTGTGTGTGTTTTAAATTTATGAGGAAGAAGAAACAGTGGTGATGGGGATAAGCCAGCAGGCTTTGTCCCAGTCATAGGATAATAGATGCTATTTTCCACCTTCTTTGTTGCCCAGTACTTTCAGGAGTGTGCTAGAATCAGCTCCAGTTAAATTAACATGTATATATCAGGAAATGGCAAACAGTACAAATCAAGACTTTATTTATCATTTTGTTGATGTTCTAGCCTTAGGAAAGTATTAATAATGTAGATTAAACTTAAAATGTGTTTGGCATAGATTTTTTTTTTGGGGGGGGAGCAAGGCAATCGGGGTTAAGTGACTTGTCCAGGGTCATATATAGCTAGTGTTAAGTGTCTGAGTCTGGATTTGAACTCAGGTTCTCCTGAATCTAGGGCTGGTGCTCTAATGAGAGCCAATTGTTAAAAATTTAACAAAATGCTCCCCAGATTCTCTAAAAAAGACTCTCATTCCACAATAACTTTCTCGACTTAACAGACTGCTTTTTAGGGGAGACTAAAAACTCCTCACTTAGAGGTAGCTCCTGTGAATGCAACTAGATTTCAATTTAAAGTTAACTCTAGAGCAAGCCCTGACCACCCAAGTGGCTTAGTAGAATTATCAGCACAGGGCACCAGCATCATATCTATTACTACCTAATCCAATCCTATCAAACTTGAATAGAATGTGATCCCTTTAGATTTATCTGATGACTTAGAAAACAAGGAATTAACATTAATCTGTGTAGCATTTTTATTTGTTTTATTAAATATTTTCCCAAATGCATTTTAATTTAGTTCCTGTAGGCTGTGAGTTTGACACCTCAGAAATAGTCTTTATTTGAAAGAAGAAATCTAATAACAATGTGTTTAATTTACCTAATCTTTCAATCTTGAAGGTCCCTAATCAGTAAAAGCTGAGTTAAGAAGAAAGCTAATAGGAAGGCATATGCCTGGAAGGCTCTGAAACTTAATCCCCCCCCCCTAAAATCTAAATTAAATTCAAGATAAGGTAGTCTGCAATCTCTGTAAATCAGGAGTCCTAAACCTGGAATATGTGAATTTGTTTTAATAATATTTCAGTAACTGTACTTTTATATAATTGGTTTCCTTTATAATCCTATTTTTTTTACACTTTTTTTTCTTACACATTTTAAGACATTCTTTTGAGAATAGATTCCTAGGCTTCCTTAGATTGCTAAACAGATATATAACACACAACAGAGTTCAAAATGTCTACAGATAAGATTAGAGACAAGGGATCATTAAGTAATAAATAAGGGTATTAGAATACAGTCTGTTTCAAGAAGACAGACTTGGTCCATCTTCCATCAAGGCAGGACGCCAAAAGAATTCTCTAAATATTTAATACTGCCTAATTTTCTTTCTTGATCATAAAAGCAAAAAGAGAAACTGAAAAATGTCAACTTGTTGCCAAGAAAGTTTTCTAGGTAGAGGTTACTATTCCCCTATTGAGTTATATTGCCCTCCACCCCACAAAATCAAAAACATGCTGAGTCCAATCACTATTGGACTATATTACAATATTGGAGTATACTATTACCAAAGACCCACTATTATTATCTTCTCAACCAGCTAATGGGGCAGCTAGCGCTTGACATGACTGAACAATAACAATTTGCTAATAATAGTAGCTAGTATTCTTGTAGTGTTTTAAAGCTTTGCAAATATAATATTTTATCCTCACAACCCTTTGAGGTGCTATTATTATCCCCATTTTACAGATGAAGAAACTAAGGCAGATAGAGGTAAAATAACTTTCTCAGTCATACTGCTATATATATTCCAGACTGATTTTCCATTCAGATTTTCTTGATTCCAGGCCCAGTGCTCTAATCACTCTGCCACAGCGGAAACTTACACATGAAGGTAACTGAAAAGAATTTGTTTAGTGTAGAAACTTTCAAAACTTTTTATCAACAGTAGTGCCCACTGTATATATGTACATCTAGGGTTGAGATTTAAAAAACAACAACAAAAACAAAAACTTAGATTTTTCTACGATGCTTTATAGCTTAAACACAGAGAATAAGCCCCACTGACAAAACTACCAATCTTTGATGTAAAATATAAACTTACTTCAAACTTATAAACTTGAGGTAAATTAATGGTCTACAAAATATTTTCCTTATAACCACCTTGTGAAATATATGCTATATTATCATTCTCATTTGTAGTGGAGTAAATTGAGGCTCAGAGAGATCCCATGATTTCTCTACTTAGTTAATAAGAGTTGGAGATAGGCCTTGAAATCAGGTCTTGTTTGCAGTTCAAGGCTCTTTCCACATTCTATCTCACTCTTTCTTCTATAGTGAATTCCTATAGAGGTTCTCTTCCAGAAAGAAAGGAGACTTCATTGAAATCAGCTTCCAAGTATGTCACTCAATTCTCCTTCTGATCAGGAAGCCTGAAATGAACATTTAATTATTTCTTTGCTAACTTCTGCAATTTTGTCTTCTGACCTCTGATCAAGACCTTGTCAGCAGGCATTTTTGAAGGAACTCTCTCCCTTTTAAGATTTTACTTATTTCAGAAAAAATAGAACATACTATTTTAAAACAAAAACATAAGATGATATATCTATGTGGCCCAGTCATCTTCTTGTCATTTATCCTACTCTTGCTCAAAGACCCAAAAGAATGCCATTTGCCCTGGAAAAGACATGCCATGCAACTCCCATATGTCTCCATTTACCATCCCTGCATCTTTCTAAGTTCAAACTTTTCTTGTTTTGATGCTATTTCTTTTATTAGAATATAAGCTATTTGAGGGAAAGGACCATCTTACTTTTGCATTTATATATCCAGCTTTTAGGATTTGTTTTACTATCAATTAGCTAATGACAGTTTTTTGTATAACACAGCCCTCCCTCTCCTCTTTCCCCTTCTCCTTACCCCATTTAAAAAGTAAGCAAGTCCATAAGAAGTCCCTTTCAATGTCCATTTGAGACAACATCAAGGCTATATTTAGAACATATCAAATTTCTAGAGCAAGAAAATGACAGTAGAGATGTACTGAAATAGGATAAATAAGGGTTTTTGTTGTTGAATTTTTCACTAAAAGATCTATCATATGCCAAATTCTGGGTGTACTGCAAACCAAACCTGTGGTCTTCCTATTCCTTTTATAATCTGAATAAAATGTTGTTAAATCTCAATTAAAAAAAAACCAATCACTCTCTATCAATGTAATACAGAGCATTGCTGAATAATATAGAATCTCTTTTTTTCATATTTCATTACCTTAAGCAGTTCCTACTTCAAAAAAAGACTTTTACAAATTCAACTTTTCAAGAATATAGTCTGGATTAATGTTGTATGCAAGCTTAGAATACACACTAAATATTTTTAGCTTAAATATATTCAGAATGAACCCTAACTTTGGATTGGCATGAATTATCTTTGTATAGGACATTATGATAATTCTCTCATTCCAATTCTATAGGCACATCAATATAGCCTTTAAAGCCACCTAAAGGCATCAACTCTATGATTTATGTGGGGTTATAGTTACATATTTCTCACATATTCCAAGGTAACGATATATTGGAACGATCATTGGACACAGAGTCAGGAGATAAGGGTTATTGTACCAAATGTCCTAAATACTAGTTGTATGACTTTGAGCAAATCCCTTTCCTCCCTTGGTCTTCTGTAAACTTAAAGAATTACATTAAGACATCTTGAAGGTTCTTCTATTTATAACACTATATAATTCTGTGAATCCATGGAGAGTAACTTTATGAAGTTTTATAGTACCCAGACTTCAGGGCAGAGAAATCAGATTTCCTTAAAAGCACCCTTCTACTTATAACTTTAAGACCATACTCTTGAAGATTTATCCCTTCAGACTGGAACCTCTAGCATGGGGATCCCACCAATAGAAGGCAGGTGACATTAGTGAATACCTCATGGCTCCATTATAACTAGGCTGGCTTCTCTTGCCATGATTCATTTCATATCGCAGACATTTTCCAATTAGAGGTCTTACTCTCTCCCATGGTTCCCCTTTTTTCTAGTTCTAGAACTATAATCAAATTAGTGCTGCTATCTTTATTGGAAAAATGTATGTCAGTCTACTTCTATATCATTCCACGTAAGTCTGCTTTCATATAGTCCAGCTAAATATCCCCTTAATTTTCTAAACCAAAACCCCCTCCCAGGACACAATGAATTATATTAGGAAAAAACATTTAATTTTTAAAAAGTGTTTTGCTAGCTCAAAGTAAGTCTACATTATATAATAAGTGCCTCTTACATGCCTCTAAGATAACTAAGGGAATTAAAAACAATTTGAATCTCACAGAGCTTGGAAATTGTTTTCTGTCCAACAATCTGAACTTGAAAGATTTTTGTTCTTGGCTCTAGTTCTATGTGGGATTGACACTGAAGGAAACAAGGTGCTCCACCTCTCCAGCTGAACTGTCTTGTCAAACTGCAAGAAACTGACCCTCACCACAGTCAGGACATCAGTTTCCTGGGCCTGGAGTTCATTTGTTTGCTCTTCTTTTGTTGAGTGGCTATGGGATATAAGGCACTGTTCTGGGAGGTTTCCTCATGCTGAGAAGAGCACTGTAGGAGGTTTCTTAAACTTTTTTATTGCAATGTTATAAAAAAATAAGCCACAGAATGCCTGTACATTCCTAAGCAAGAAAAACCATGCATAGCTAATATTGAAGGGTTTAATGACAGCAGATGCAAAAAAATTGTAGAATAAGGAGACTGGATCAGGATGTTTTGATATTTTACATTAACTAATCTCTCCTGGTCACAAACATTTATCTTTAACCTCCTAGCCCCAAATACATACACACTCATACACACACACACACACTTTCCCACTGCCAACCTATGAGTTTTAAAAGAAATCAATATTCTTTAACATTCACCTGATACACATTTATTTTACAGGAGTCAAAGATCAAGAAGCATTAAGGTCTAATGAATAAATTTAAGCATTGCCTTGAAGTTAGGAATAGCAAAATCATTAACTTCAAAGGATGAAAAAACAAACAAACCTCAAACAAGACAGCTTGTTACATAAGAATTAGATTCTCAATGCTGAAAGTTATATCAGTAGCACCCATAGATGGCATTCCTAGAACCCTTGAAAGCTGGAACTGACAAACAGAAGAGGTAGTGAAAGAATGGAAATGGGGGAGGGAACAAGCATTCATATAGCATCTACTATGTGTCAGGCACTGTGCTAAGTGTTTTTACAAAGATTATCTCATAAGTAGTAGGTGCTACTATTCTTATTTTTATTTCCTTAGCATTTTATAGATGCAAACAGAATTTAAGTGATTTGCCCAAGTCATAAAATTAGGAAGTGTCTAAGGCTGAATTTACACTCAAGCCCTCCTGACTCCAGGCCCAATGCTCAATTCACTATGTCAACAAATACTATTCTGATTCTCCAAAAGGAGAAAAGGAGAGAACCTGGGAATTTCTAATTTATAGTAAATCCCCAAATTTCTAGAATACATTACTAAATATATGGATTGAGAATATTTAGAAAAGAACAAACTGACTACTAGGAGCCAACATGGGTTATTAATTAGCCATTTAAATTGACCTCAGGTGAACAGATGGATATACAAATACATATTAAAGATAGGTATACAAACAAATAAAGATATACAAGATATATTTGATTTCAATATAATGCTCAAAATGTCTTTTAAAGAGTGAACTGTGGACTTGATGTTAGTGTACGGCTTTATAGATCATGGAAATGAGAACTCATAGAAAAATAGCTCTCATTTGGAGAAAAGGTTAGTAATGATTACAAGTTATGCTGCCAAATATAGATGATATGTGGTCAGGTTTGATTTCTTGTTCTTCCTGTAGAATAAAAATGATATGCGACTATAGAGAGCAATTACAATCTGAGGCCATTCCTGGAAATGGCTCAGCTACAAAGGAAATTAATGGATTTTTTTTAAACCTACTGAAATGAAGAATGAGCTGTGAACCAGCCCAAAGGTTGAATAAAGAAGTCCAAAGGAAACAGAATGAACAGCAAAGCCATTCCTTTAATAAGAGGAAATACAAAGAATTTTGATGCCAAAATGACTAGTAATCTCAGAACCATGGACAGATCTCAATAAACCAATACCAGAAAAGTTCAGGGTGAATTGAAAATGTTTTATAGATATAAGTATAGTAGTTTTTGGTAAGATTTCATTAGTAGTTTATTTAGAATTTTAGCTTATTGACTTCCAATATGATCCCAGCATTATTTAAATCAAACATATACAGCATTATTTTTTTAAAATATAATTTGAAAAGTGATGATATGCTTTAAGGCTTTAAGGGACTGGAAATTATCCAACACAATTCTTCATTTTAAAGATGAAGACCCTGAGGGCCAGAGAAGTTAGGTATTTTCCAGGGTCCAGGTATATTTTCCAGGGAATAAATAGCAGAGTTAGGCTTCAAACCTTGGTTCTCTAATTCCTAATGAAGTGCTTATTTCTTTAAAGTTAGGAAGAAGGGAGATAAAGAGAGGAGGTGAATATCTTGAGCAAAAGCCCAGAATTATGTATGAGGATCCTTCAAAACTGTGGAGGCACCATGGTAATGTCCAATGAAAGTGTTAACTTCAAGACTCTGGCCATTTTTTTTTTTGGCTAGCTGAGCTATTCCTGAGTCCTCTGAACCAGAGACAACTGGGGAAGGGGATGGCCTGGGCCTTAACTCTTTCAGCTCTGAAATCTCCATATAGTCTTGACTGGCAAGTGACTCACATGATTCACTATTCTAATAGGACCTAATCATGCCTCAATTTATATTCTAGCCATCTTGACATTTTATCTGTCATTTCTTTGGGCCCTATCTTTGTACTGGAAAGGCATGTCAATCATTTCCCTAAGGGCTCTCACTTACTACCTCTCTGTGACTTTCCAAAACAAAACAAAACATTTCTCCCTCACTATCAGTCTCTTATATATGAGACAAGATTAGAAGACAAGATTTTTAAGGACAAGGACTCTCACTTTTAAAATTTATATCTACAATTCTTATCATAGAACTTGGCACATAATAAAAAATGCATTTTCATTCACTCATTCATAATGATTTCATAACCCAAATGCTACTCTACAGTTAATTCTCTTGTTTCTCATTGGCTGCACAAGCTTATTTGACTTGATTTACTTCCTTGGAATTAACTCTACACTTGTATTGACCCTTATGGTGCCTGCTTACTCTTCCATGTTTTATCTGACTGACTTAGAAATGATTCCATTATTTGAGCATCACTATTATTTCGGTAGACTCTCAGTCTCATACCTTTCCTAAGTCATATCCCACTGCCACTCAGCCCCTTTTGTGACAGTATTTTAATGCCTTCTCCCTTGGCCCTAAGGTTACCATGAACCTGTATACCCACTACATAATTGGCATAAATGTGCCACCCTGAAGAATGAGGAATAGGCTCAAAGGGCACACATCATCTGGTATCTTTTGCTCCCACCTAGGCTCTCACTCTTTTCAAAGCTTTACTACTGTCTAAGCAGTCGGATGGGATACTAAAGTTGCTAAATTTCTTGATCAATCAATATTAACTGCCCATAATTCCACCACCCAAGGTCCAGTGGGTCTCACATTTTAGAATCATGGAATGTAAGTGATGAAAGGTCCCTCAGAATTTTTTAATGGTACTTCCTTTCCAACGTATCTGGTGTTCCATGTCTCTGAAAGATGAACATCACTTGTAAGAGAACTCAGTAATTACAACTAATTAGCACCTCTGAAATGAGGCTGGTAATTGAAGGCCAGATTACAAAATTTAGAACTGGATCCATTTCTGAAGTGACCATAATGAAGGGGAATGCTATCAAGCAGTATAGGTTTTTTTTAAAATCAAAACTAATATAGACAACAAGCTTATATGCCTATCAAAAGGGGTAAATGATAAGCTCATGACAATGTGATTGCTACTTGTAGGAAAGTGCCAAACCACCATGAGCAGTGAATATGTTCCCACCATGATAAGTCCTGATGAGGTCAAAGAAAAAATTTATGAAGATTTGGAGACATTCATCATCAATGTGCCAAAAGAGAACAACCTATAATTCTTGGTGACTGAGGCAAGAGTAGGTAGAGACTACCAGACATGGCAGGAGGTCCTTGGGAGGAATGGTCACTGCTGAAGACTTGTGTACCACATGACCTTCTTATCATCAACACTGTCTTCCATTTACCTAAATGCAATAAAACTCTGGATGAGCACAGTAACAAACATTGTCAATAGACTAAGTTACTAGAAAGAAAAGCGACAGGATATGAGTGTGATAAAGATGTGGTACAGAACGGTAGATAGGTCATAGACTTATCCTTTCCAAGTTACATATTTGCAACAAAAGTGACATCTCCAAGGAAGAATGAAAAAACTTCAGTCTGGTTATGACTACCAGAAAACTAATTGAAAAGCACAAATTAGAGTGCTTTTCAAATAGAAGCTAACTTGGAGAGATAGCTGAGCCAACACATGGTTGACAACAGTGGAGCAGAAAAGGAGTGGATAGCTTTCAGAGGTTTGGTGTATAGCACTGCAATTACTCATCTAAGTGGAAGATTCATAAACATTAAAATTGGTTTGAAGAAAATGATGGGGAAATTCAGAAGCTGCTAAATGAAGAAGGAGAATTCCATAGGGTTTACTAGTTCATCTCTCTCTAAGAAGACAGTAGTTAGCTCCATCAAAAATAAAATACAAGTGAAGTTTAGAGATATAACATTCTTGACTCAGGGAGAAGGCGGATGAAATTCAGTTTTACACCGATAGCAACAATCCAAAGTGCTTTTATGATCCCTAAAGGCTATTTATGAGCCAAAGATCTGTGGTACAAACTACTCAGTGCTGATGGAACCACATTGATGGGTGATAAGGATATGATCCTGGAGAGATGATTTGAACACTTCCATAGTGTTCAATGGATTGTCATTGATCAGTGCTGAAGCCATTGATCATATACATCAAGTTGAAATCAATTCCTCTCTAGCTAACTTCCAAATAAAGAAGAGGTTTTGAATTCCATTAGGTTTTTTTCCAGTGACAAAATGCTTGGTGCTAATTTATTCCAGCTGAGATTTACAAGGCAGATCCATTGCTCATACAACAACTGACTGAAATTTTCTGGGCTTTAGAGCAAGAGGAGTTTATCCCTCAGAAGTTCAAGGATGCCTCCATTGTCCATATCTATAAAAGTAAAATATAGGCTCTCCTGTGATAATCATGGGACAGGGGGAAATCATGGCGGGAAAAGAATCTCTCAGTCACTGTTGACAAGATTCTTGCCAGAGTCCTCCTTAATAGGCAGAGTCTTCACCTGGAAGATGGTTATTACCTGAGAATCAGTGTGGCTTCAAAAAGATTTAAGTGGAGGGAGAGTTAGTATATGGTTTTTCTTTTTCTTTTTTTTTTTGCAGATAATTGTATCTCAATGCAGCATAAGATTGAGATGCAACAAAATATGGATCGATTCTCTGCTGTTTGTGCTAATTTTGACCTAACAATCAATGCCAAGAAAACACAAGTTCTCCACCAGCAAGTACCACACCATTCATATGTGAAACCATTGGTTATAGCAAACAGATATTAAAAGCTATGGACAAAGTTCATTTACTTTGGCAGTATACTTTTCAGGGATGTACAGATAGATAATGAGTTTTATGAATACATTGTCAGAGTGCAGTATCTGGCAGATTCTAAAGCAAAGTGTGGAAAAGAAGAGATATTAAACGGTAATATTTGAAAGTCTATAGAACTGTTGTGCTGACCTCATTGTTGCATGCCTCTGAAACCTGGACAGTATACCAGTGACTTACCAGGAAACGGAATTGTTTCCATTTGAATTACCTTAGAAAGATTCTGAAGAATACCTGGCAAGATAAGGTTCCAGACACTAATGTCCTTTTTCAAGCTAAACTGCTAAACATTCAATTCTGTTGCAAAGAGTACCATGCCTTTGAGCTGGCCATATTGTGTGAATGCCAAATGTATTCACATGAATCCATACAAAGAAAATTCACACAAAGCAAATGCTCACTTGATCAGAAGAAGCAATATAAGGATACTCTTAAGATCTCTCTGAAGAACCATGGAATCAATTGTCTATCATGGTAGACAATAAATGAAAAAAAACTACCCAGTATGGAGTGCCCACATCCATGATGGCACTGCATGCTATGAATAAAGCAGAATTTTAGTAGCTCAAAAGAAATGTGAGGTGTGCAAATTTAGAGACAACTCCACTCCAAATGTTCACATGGCCTCTTTGTGACTAATCTGTGGTAGAGTCTTCTGAGCTCATGTTGGTCTTACAAGTCACAGTCAGACACACTGTATCTTGAGTCCAATGTAGTGATGTCATTTTGGTCTTCTTTGAGAACTAAGGGTAACAACCAAACCAAACCAAACTAGTGCTTCCTCACCAACATATCTAGTTTTTCATGTATCCTTCTTCAAACTGTTGCAATAATCATTTCCATGGATTGGGACACTTCATTCTTTTCCTTTAGAAACTTAAATGGAAGCAGCATTCTTGATTCTAACTGGACCTAGAAATACTTCTATTATTTAATCATAAAAAATCTGGGAAGTCCCCTGAAGCTGTTCTGATAGAATGAATAAATGAATATATAAAACATTTATTAAACATTTGTTATAGGCAAAGTACTGAGCTGAATCCTGAGGATACTAATAGAAACAGAGCACGGGTAGTCCTTGTTCTCAATAAGCTTATGTTCAAATGGAGAAGACAACAGACATAGAATGTTTCAACTGCAAGTCAGATAGAAAGGTTGCATGTCATTGGGGTATAACAATAATGAAGACAATAATGCTTCTTCTTTAATGTTATTTCTACTGATAAAAGTATCCATTTCTGATATTGAACCATTTGACAGTACCAAGAATCTGGGAGCAAGACCTTTCTTTTCTGAACCTTCATTATAATGGACTTTCAAATAAAGCTTAGCATATTTCCTTATGGGAGAAATGCTATGAGATGATTCTGTTCTTTTCAACCTTGTCCCAGTTGGAGAAAGATTTAATTTTAGACCTCTGACCACTTAGTAACAATGAATACCTAGGCCTTCCATACTCAGAAAGCAACATAAAATAGGGAAATGATCTTACAAGAGTTGTTCTTAGTGACTCCCTGATCTATGGACTCAGTGTGCCTGACTTCATAGAACCACAGTATCTCTCAGACTCCTTCTACTTGGCTGACCTCTCTAAGGTCTGGTCCATTCTGATCCTCCCCACATCATTACCAAGCACATGCCGACATAATTTAGGTTAACAGTCCTTCATAATTTAAATTTACATTATCTAATTCCACCTTATTTCTCTATTACTTTCCAACCCGTAATTAGGTCTCATCATTCTTTCCAGATGGATCATGCTTCTTCCTGCCTTCAAGTGGTTAGTAGATGGATTGCTGGGCTTGGAGTTAGAAGACCTGAGTTCAAAGATACTAACTAGGGCAAGTCAGTTAACCTCTGTCTCACTTCACTCAACTATAAAATGATAATGATAATAACACCTATTTTACAGGGTTGTTGTGAAGATCAACTAAGATAGTATTTATTAAAGTACTGAGCACAGTACCTGGCACCAAATAGGCATTACATAATATTTTATAATTATAATAATAATTATTATAAGAAGCATTTATTATTAATCAATAATAATAGTAATTATTATTTACTCCATTAGTAAGAGGAAGAGGAGGAGAAAAAGGAGAAAGTGATTTTAAGTGGACCTAGAGGCACCTCCATTATTTAATCATAAAAAAGCTGTGAACTCTTCTGAAGCTATTCTGATACCATGAATAAATGTATCCCTACCTTTACTGCTGCTCTACTAGTAGGAGTAGGAATAGGAGTAGTGTGGTAGTAATAAGAATCTCTACCTTTGCTCTTGCTACTTCCCCTACCAGGAGATTTCCTCCTCATCCTTTCCATTTATTTATAACCTAACTATTATTCAAAGTTCATCTAACATTCTTATTTCTTCTTTAAAAACTTTTATGTCAGCTCTCCTTTCACTTATCTTTAGTTATACTAACAATGTCAAATTAGGTGTAATATTAATATTAATAACCTACTTTAAATAGCACTTTAAGATTTGAAAAGAAAAAAGATTGGAAAGTACTTTTCTCACAACAATTCTGTGGGGTAGGTGTATAGCATTATTATATTTTTACTACAAAAATAAGAAAAGTGATACTTTGAGAAGTGAAATGAGTTGTTGATGGTCAAAAAGCCAATAAATTTTTGAAACAAGATTTGAATTCAACCCCAGATACCTCAGAAGAACAGAATCAGAAAACCTTGCTCAATTACGAACTGGGTAATTTTAATCAAGTCATTTTTATCTTCGAGTTTCTTTAATTCCCACTTTACAGGGTTGAAAGGATCAAATGGAATAATATGTGAAATGGCTTTACTAACTATAAAGGTGTAAAGAAATGAGTTTTAAAAGTACTATTTATTTAGCACTAAGTTGTCTTCATAGTCTACACTTAAAATCCAAATTGTCTTCGGATTTTTCACATGGGTTCCAATCCATTACCAATATCTCTTATCTTTCCCATCTTCTGTACTCATGAAACTCTATTTTGTTTCAATTGCATTGCATGGATTTTGTTTTAGTTTCCATTCCAGGGAACAAAATTCCCCTCCTAGGATGAGCCCATTACTTTTATACACCATCCTTCTTCTAGGTCAAGGTTTCACCGACACTACCTTCCCTCTTGGAAGACCACATTAGCAAATTCTTCTGAATACCTTCTTTTATGGAAGGCAAAAACTGAACTCAATTAATTCCACTTTGCATTTGCTGCCCCCTTAGTGTCAACTCCATGTTCTGAATACCCTCTGGTGTCCTGTTTCTCTCCCCTTCTTTCCTGTCTTCTTTTATGTGTTCTCTCCCCCTTTCTTTTTTATTAAATGTATTCCTAGCCCTTAGCACAATGCTTGGCACATAATAGGCAGCAATTAATAAATGTTTATTGGATTGGATTACATCATGATTACCTAGTTCAGGCTCTCTCTTTATTGGACTATCAGAATGGTTTTCTAATTGGTCTCACATCTATCTCCTTTTAAATCCATCTTATGTATGGGATCAAAGTGATTTTCTAAAGCATAGATCTGACCAAGCCACTTTCCTACTCAATAAACTCCTTTGGCTTCCTATTGTCTCTAGGAAATGAAGTTCTTAATCTGAAACCTATGAAGTCTCCCTTTTTGTTAATTTTGATAATTTTCAATATAATTTGTTTCCTTTGTAATCCTATGTAATAAATATGTTTAAAAATATGATTCTGAGAAGAGGTTTCACCAGATTATCAAAGGGGTCCAAGGTCTAAAAAGGTGAAGAATCCTTTGTCCAGGATCAAAGAGAATCTCCCCTGTTTGCTTATACATCTGGTTTCAACCTACCTCTTCAACCTTATTATCTATTACTTCCTTTTCTGCATTTCATAGTGCAGCTGAATCAGCCTTGTCATTCTCCTTACATAGGCAGGATACTCCCATTTTTATATTTTTGTCACAACTGTCCCCATGCCTAGGATGAGTTCTTCCTCACTTCCACCTGTTAGAATGCCTTGTTTCATTTAAAATTCTGTTCAAGCACCACTGTTTACATGAAGAAATGGCTAGTACCCTTCATCCAAAAAATTTACCTTCCATTTATTTTGTATATTTTTATTCATGCCAATATTTTCTCTCCCAAAAGAATGAAATTCCTTGAGGGTACAAATTATTTCATTTGTATCTTTGTATCTCTACTGCTTAGCATGGTGTCTAGTCCAATACTGTAGGTGCTTAAAATACATGTTGATTGATTCATTGATAAAATATCAGTTATCTCTTTCCAGTCAAATTGTAAGCTTTTGGAAGACAGGGAATATTCATATTCTTTTAATATTTCCCAAGGTGCTTATCATAGTGCTGGGCTTACAGCAAGCATACATATAAAAACCACTAAGTATCTGCTGGACTGTTTGAGTCAACAAAACTGACTGTGTAGAGGAAGAATTTGAGAGGGAAAAATAACATTTTTGAGACCCTGCTACATATTTTTTTGGAACAGTAACTGTATGATAAGAACTAGACTTCGAACTAGGGCAGTCACAGGCAAGAGAGACTGAGTTGACATCAGGTCACTGAACCAAAGTAGCTCTAGAAATGAGGGCCACACACCAGTTAATGGGTTATGAACTAGCTAGGCTGTGAAAATGGAAAAATACTGAACATCTAATACTGAAAAAATAACCCCATGACTTGTCATCTTAAAAATCTGAGTTGACCACAAGACACTGGATAGATGGGCTTGTTTAAAAAAGTGGCTAAGCTAACAGGTTAAATAAGTATTTCTTCTCTCTCTCTCTTTCTCTCTCTGTTTCTCTGTCTCTGTCTCTCTGTCTCTGTCTCTCTGTCTCTCTCTGTCTCTCTCTTTCTTTTTTTTTTCATTCTCTGGAAATTGATCAGAACTGACAAGAAAAAAATAGTAGGGAGCTAAAGAGCTCTCTTCCTCAGCAGTTCAACACAAATAGTAAACATTAAATCTTCTATTTTTCCAGGAAGTTTCTTTTGGATGACTATGACTGAAAGAAACTGAGCTACCTTTTCCTCCCCTTTTTCCCCTCTCCCAATTCTCCAGCCCCCATGAACTTGGTAAACATTTGGACACAAAGTTTAATGATTTTTCCATACCAAACCTACCATTAGTAAAGTTCAGTTCACAGGCTCAAAGGTGTCATTGTTCACATTTGAAACTGCCCACTATAGATAAAAGCAAACTTTCAAATTACTTTCACTGAACAATGCAAAGGGATAACTCTATTTACGGGCTGATTTTTATAAACAAATTTTGCTAAGCTAACCTCATCAAAAGGACACTTTTTCATCTAATGTAACTTCAATGAATCAAAAACAGTGGAAATTATTTAGATCAATCAACCAAAAGAATTTATAAATCACCTACAATATATCAGGCCTTGTGCTAAATGCTGAGGACTAAAAAAATAAAAATGAAATAATACTTGCCCTCAAAAAGCTTATATTCTATTAGAAGAGACAATATGTACATACATGGTTTCGTACAAAAGAGACAACCTTGCTTAAAACAAGAAGATTAATTCTAGAAAAGTTAACAAATTTTATTTTGGCAAATTAAATCATACTTTGAATGAATGAAAAAGCACATTTACAATGTGACAAGTAAGATAAGTAGGCACTTGCTCTAAAATAGTTGATGGAACTTTTATTGTGATCTACCTACAACTTTCCTAACCCTACATTTCTGTCTTTGAATATTCCATTACCCTGGACTCTCTAGGGCATTTGGTGGTCATGTGGTTCTTTTGGAAAGTGGTGAATATAAACATGACTCCAAAGTCACAGAACTGTGAGTACCACAGACTTCCTTTAGTCTACTATTTACAGAAATCTTACAGAGAACCTTTTTGTTACCTTAAAATACACACACAAACACACACAAAACTTCTCTAATTTTTTTCTAATGGGTTTTTCTGAAAGAGGTTTTCTTCTATAATTCAGTATAAATGTCTTTAGCTATTACTTGATGAATAATGATCATCAAGCAATAACCAGGATTCGCAGTAATAAAAGAAGTTAACACAACAGTTGCAACTGAAGCTGCCTTTACAATTTAAGTAGAATATCATCAAGGGCAAGGTTTGGAACTTTTAGTGTCTCAATCCATGGATAGATTTTTAGGGATTCCTGAACTTGGATATAGAAAAAAATTACATTTTTATTTAACCTTTAATTGAATTTTAGCATTTTCTTCAACCATTTAAAATAATAATCTGAAAAGGAGTTCATAGGCTATATCAGACTACCAAAGGGATCTGACACACACACATATACACAAAGAGTTAAGAATCCCAGATCTAGGAAGGAAGATATGTGTATATGCATACATGCATGTACAGAAAATCATATATATGCATATGATATGCATATGTATCTATTTCCAGCAACACTTAGATATTCTTTTATATGTATATATGCATATGTATATATTAATTCTCTTCAACATCAAAATATTTCCATATCAGACTTTGAAACAAGGCTTCCAGGTTCCATTTCTGAAGATACAAAAACAGTGATCATCCCTATTTACACATAATGTATACAAACACTTCTGTTATTGGCACAAATGTATTCTTAGTCCATCAATTAATATAGAATTTTCTTGTGGCATCATACTGACAAAGGAAGTCTCTATACACAGGACATATTCTGGGGTATAATTTAATGAAGATTTTGAAAATCTGACTCTTAAATTCTTTACAGATCCACAGCTGCATTCTATTATTTCTCACCAAAATAAATGGTACACTTAGACTTCTACGGCACAGTGGGGAAAATAGAGTGGTCTGATCTACTCAATTTTTTGAGCTAAATCTAAAGGACTCTGTCAGGTTCCAAACACTTGCCCTATTATGTTTCTTGAAGAATATAATGCCCGAGCTTATTCTCCAAGGAGCTTCAGAAAAAAAAAGGGATTTGGCACTCAGCAATATTTCAGAATATACCAGTCCAAAACAGATTATAAAAACTTTTCTTAACTTAAATGGTCACTTTATAAATATTTACTGAATAACTATTATGTACAAAACACATCAAAATGAATATTTAAAAAACAACCATGCATGGAATGGGGGAGAGGAGGTAGCAAAAGGAATGAAAGTAAAAGGAAAGGAATTAAAGAGAAAAGAAGAAAGGGAAGGAAGAGAGAGAAGGAGAGAAAAGGAGAAAGAGACATAAGAGAATGTCTTTTCCCCCATCTTGAAAGGACTCAAAGACATAAAAATTGTCTATTCTCTCAGGTGAATCATCCATGACATTGTAAGTCTTTTTTGCAGGAGTTTCTAGCCTAATTTATTACTTCACTGTTTGACTTGACATAATAGACAAAGAGGGTGAAGGGAAGTGATCATGCATGCACAGATATTTAGAAAAATTTTAAGAATATATTAATTCCACATTACAACCTCTGAATTAAGTAATTAAGTAAAATTCTTTTTAAGGATAAAAAAAAATCTGATAATTCCTGGAGAATTTGTATGGACAATCTTACAAGTTTTATTCAAATAGTTGGGACAGTATTTTTTTCTTATTTAATTCTTATGCTAATCTATATTGCTAAAAGTAGTCCTGGAACATTTTGTGAAAATGATCCAATCCAACTAAGATGCAAAAGAATATAGGAGTTTTACCAAGCTAATATATTCCTGGCATATGGCATGGTTCTGGTCATTATGTTCTTCCCCTCTACAGATAATTAATCTTTTTGTTGTGAATCTGACTTACTAAAAACTTTTCATGGCTGTGGCATATCCCATTCTTATCCACCATAGAAAAAGGATTTCTGAGTCAGGAAAACTCATCTTCCTGAGTATAAATCCAGCTTCAGACACTAGCTGTGTGACCTTGGGCAAGTCATTTTACCCTGTTTGCCTCAGTTTCCTCATCTGTAAAATGAACTGGAGAAGGAAATGGCGAACACGTCTAGTATCTTTGACAAGAAAATCTCAAACAGGGTCACAAAAAAGTCAGATGTGACTGAAATTACTGAACAATAACAACTTGGTGGCAAAACTCCCTCCTCTCCATCCCACACCTTCTCCTTGAATCCCCCCTGACGGAAACAGTCTCTCCTTGGATCTTCTGCATTAATGGTCAGGTGCAGGAGTAGCCCACTCCTTGTGAGCTGTTGGAAGTCAGAGGAAGACAGTAGGGTCAATGTTTGGATGTTAATCTTGGTTTATGGCCAAAGAAGGCCAGCTTAGAAGGACTGTGTAGTTTCTCATTCTTTCCCAGATCAGGTAGAGTTTTCCATATTGTGATACATGGAGTTATGTGAAGGCTCTGGTCATATTTGTTTTCCAAAGAGGCAAACCAGCAGTGTTTCCTCAAATATTTCATGTTTGATTAAGGATCATGAGGATTTCTCTGTCTTTCTCTTGCCCTGGAGCACAAGAACTGCTTGGCTTTAATACCTTTCCTAGTCTGAGCTTCCCATAATCTTTCTGGATACCACAGATAGTTAAGCAATGAGTAAACACTATTTTATGATAATACAAGGAAATGTCCCCTTACTAGGTCATCTCCATTTCACCTACTTACCCCATGCTTTCCCCTGACTGTGTACATACAAATATACAATGTACATAGGCACTGATAGACAGATAATAATGATAGCTGCATTTATATTATACATTGGAAGCATAAGTAAACAATAAATACTGTTTCATTCATCTCTCTCTCTCTCTCTCTCTCTCTCTCTCTCTCTCTCTCTCTGTGTGTGTGTGTGTGTGTGTGTGTAAAATATATGACAGAGATAGAAAGAGAAAATGCTTTACCTATATTGTTTCTTCATTGATTTTTCACAAAAGCCCTATGAGGTAGTTAGGAATAAAAGTATTATTATCCCCATTTCATAGGTAAGGAAAGTGAGAATAAGAGACAAGGGTATGTGGGTAGTATATGGTAAAAGAAGGACCTGTAACCCAGTTTTTGCCTTGTATAGTACGTGTCCCCTGTGTGTATAACATATGTATAGGGGAGTGACATGACCATCTCTCCCAAAAGCCAAAGTAATTGTGTATCTTGGAGGAATGGGAAAAGAGAGGGAATCTTGGGGGAAAGGACAGAAGGGAAAAGAGGAATAACATAATTATTAGCATTTTAATTTCTTCCCTTTATTCCCAACAGCTAATGAGGTATTATTATTTCCATTTTACAGATAAGAAAACTAAGGTTCTAGGAGTTTATAGTATAGGCAGAATTTAAATCCAGGTCTTAGCCTGGCAAAATGCTCAGCACAAACTAAGCCTATATTTTTTAACTCACTCATTTATTCTTCTGGCTCTAGATCTAGTTCTCTTTCCATTATGAAACATAGTCTCTCAAGAAGTGGAATGAGGAAGGAAAAGGAAAGTGAAGTGCAGATAAGCAGACATGGGGAGGAGGAGAGGAGCACAAATAGGGATAGAATGCTGGGAAACAGAAGAAAAGAAGACAATGGGAAAGTAGAAGAGAGAAGGGGGGAAATGGAGACAGGAAAACATCCTTTTGGACAAAGAGAAAAAAAAAAGAGATTAGAGATTCCATCTAAAAACAGAATTGTGGAGGATTAAAAAGCCCAAGACTGGAGGAGGGAATTACAGTAACCCATGTTTGGACGCAAAGGGGCCTACAGATCAAACAGAGTGTCTTTTGTATTTTAGTCCTATCATCTAAAGAGATTCTCAGAGAAGCACAGCCTCCTCACCCCAACATCCCTGCAGGATAAGGAATATGGGAATTTGCAGCCTGAATAGTAGAGAGAAGGATTTCAGTCCAATGCATGAGGAATTTAGTGAGGGGTGGAAGGGAAGGAAGAAGAAATAGAAGCTGCTTTTGAAAGAGCATAGAGAGTAGAAGGTAAGGAACCATGCTTAAGAGGCTTTTTTGTTCTTGACCCCAGAGAATATCAGGGGGTGGGGAAAATAGAGACCCCAGAGTGGAGCTGCAAACCTGACTTGCCCCCTGACCTTTCTTCATCCCACCCCTTTATGCACACACTAGTTCCTGTGAAGGAAAACTTTCCACAGATGAATCCTGCAGAAGGGCATTTTTTTTTTTAACAAAGCAATAGCAGTGGAATGGTCTTCAATTATTCTATCTAAAAACAAGAAGCATTCGTTTATGAGAAATCATTTCCATTTGGCAAAACACAGGGAAAAGGAGAACACTTACTTGACATTGGTGTTGGTGCAGATGATGTATTCAATCTCATCAGAATAAGGATTCTGAAAAGTGAAGCTGCTGGTCCTGATTAACATCCATTCCCGGTTTTTGGTCCGAAATCGATACATGACCGATAGTACTTGGCCTTTCAGCTTAACGACCTAAGGAAACAGTTTATAGAAATAGAATTAAGTGGAATTGGGGCAGAAGGGAAGGAAGAGGACAAATATTTATCTTTGTGGTATTTTTATAATGTGCTAGGCACTATGCTAAGTGCTTTACAAATAATTGTTTAATTTGTTCTTCACAACAATCCTGGGAGGCAGGTGCTATTATTACCCTCATTTTACATATGAGGAAACTGAGGGAAACAGAAACTTTTTAAAGTAACTTGTCCAAGGTCACACAGCTAGTAAATATGACAGGCCAGATCTGAATTCAGGTCTTCCTGACTCTTCATTCAAGAGTTCTATTTACTACATCATCTAGATGCCTGGGAACACAGATGGGCACAAGTCCCCAAATCAAGCATGGTACTAGAAAAAATATAAACTTTTTATTTTATCTAAAATATGTGTATTTTTAATTTATGTATTTTAATTTAATGTAATTATACATATATATATATATATAAATAAAAATAAGAAAATAGGAGGATTTGGACTTGGAAGGAACTTTGGAGGTTATAGTCCAACATCTTCATATTACAGATGAGAAAACTAAGGTCTAGAAAGGTTAAGTGACTTGCTCATATTTACACAGGTATCAAGAAGAACAGAACCTCAGAGTCAGAGGTGCCTTAAAGATCCTTATGCAAAAACTTCTCATGTATAGAACAGGAAACTGAGGCCATTTTACATACTACTATTATTACTGCTACTACTACTACCACCATTACTATAACTACTACTATAACTACTATTATGACTACTAATCCTATCACCACTATTACTGTAAGTATTTTTACCACCATTACTACTTTATCACTACTATTACGATCACCATTAATAACTACTCTACCACCATGACTATTATTATTATTATTTTTATAAAGCTTTTTATTTTCCAAAACATATTCATGGATAATTTGACAACATTGACCCTTGCTAGCCTTATGTTTCAGATTTTCTCCTCCTTTTCTTTACTGCCTCTCCTAGATGGCAAGCAATTAAATATATATTAAACATGTTAAAATATGTTAAATGTATAAACATATTTATACAATCTCTTGCTGTACAAGAGAAATCAGATAAAAAGAGTAAATGGAGTGAAAAAACAAAATGCAAGTGAACAATAACAAAAAGAATGAGAATGTTATATTGCATCATTATTGTTATGATTACTACTACTATCACCACCATCACTATTACAACTACTACTATTTCTACTGTTGTTGCTGCTACTACTAGCTAGCATTTATATAGCACTTTAAGGTTTGTAAAGCACTTTACACATATTATCTTTGTTCCTAACAATAACTCTGGGGGTTGGTATCATTATTACCCCCTTTTACAGTTGGGGAAATTGAGGCTGAGAGAAATTAACTTTCCCAGAATCACACTGTGTCTGAGGCGCAAATGGAACGCAGTACTTTACTCTCTACACCACCTCTCAGAAGCTGAGTCTCTTGTTTGAAGACACAAAAGTATTTAATGGCAAAAGCCGCACCAGAACCCAGGCTAGTATATTTTTCAATTCTCTGTCCTGCAACTATTATATACAAACAAAATATATACAAGGGGAAGACATAAGCATCAAGGAGGATGAAGAAAGGCTACTAGCAAAAGGTGGAACTCAATCTGAGAGAAGCCAGGGAAGATCAGAAGCAGAGATGAAGAGGGAAATAATACTAGGCTTGGAGGGATAGCCAGAGAAATATAAAATAAATAACAGCTAAAAGAACAGTGTCATTGGATCTCAGAATGTATGAGTGGAGGGGAAAGGGAAGGTCTAAGGTGTAAGCAAGGTGATTGGAAAAAGTAGGAAGGGGTCAGATTATGGAGGGCTCTATAATATAAATTATTTTTTAATTTAATCTTAGAGGATTGAGAACCATTGAAGTTGACTGAATAGATACATTACACGCTTAGATTTGCCTTATTCAAATAGGTATTCCCAAGTGCAGTTCCATAGTTATTTATCTAGCTCTTTGAGAGGAAGGAATGTTTTAGGTTTTTTTTTTCAGTTTCATTGTTTTTTTCCCTCAGTTTCTCCAAAGCTAATATACTAAATTACCTGATAAAATGGGGATAATTTCTGTAATTGCAAATGTCCTCATCTGACAAATACATTGAATCAATGCTTTTATCTTGTAAGAATCAAAAAAAGGAGGGCACAAAGGGGGTGATTCTTTTTTCCCTCTTCTCCTATCCTTACTTCTCAAAGTAAGCCTTTTGCTAGGTTGTTTTATGATATATTCCTTTATATCTTTGAAAGTTTATCTAGCCTCCAAAACATCTCTCAATATCTGATCATTCACTAGTCTCCCCATTTTATTGATTTAAAAACTGAGGCTGATTGAAATGAACTGACTATCCCAAGATCACCCAGTAATTACAGAGAGATTTCTGATTAACAAGACAGGATTTTCTTCTATTCTTATTATGCCTAGATAAAATTTCACAGAACTGGGTAATGTCAGAGTTAGAAGGTGCCTTAGAAGTGATCTTGTCCAACAGTGCCAGAATTTTCTAAAATCCAAGATGAACACTCCCATTTTCCTCAGTTCTCATATGGCAACATCTCAAGGGTCTTCAATTTCTTTGGCTACCTTCTAGTTTATAAATATCCTTAAATGTGGGCAAAGTGATCATGGATACCCCTCCTCTTTAGATGCAATCTAATATTAGCTTTCTTGGTTGTATTAGCACCTGGCTTCAACATACTGAGTATGCTGAAAGTCCCAGATCTTTTCCTGATATACTTCTATTTAATCATATTATCTTCCATCTAGCATTTATGAAGTTAAAGTTGATTTTTTTTTAATTTAAATTCAAGATTTTACATTTATTCCCACTAAATTTTATCTTATTTGATTTAAAATTTTCTAGCTTGTCAAGGAATATATATATATATTTTCTTTTTTAAGTTTTACTGCCACTTTTGTATCATATGCAAATTTTGTTAAGTAGTTTTTTTTGTTTTTGTTTTTTTGCTGAGGCAACTGGAGTTAAGTGACTTGCCCAGGGTCACACAGCTAGGAAGTATTAAGTGTCTGAGGTCTGATTCCTACTCAGGTCCTCCTGACTTCAGGGCTGGTGCTCTATCCACTGTGCCAATCTAGCTGCCCCTTAGGTAGTGTTTTCATGAATATATTTACCATATTTACACATGGTATATTAAAATACTTTTGTTAAAATTAAAGAGTTCATTTTTATTTGAAATTAATTCCTCTGCAGTTTCAAATGAAAAAAGTATTTCCCTTCATCAACAATTTCTAGCCACCACACCCAATGGCAGAATCCCAAAGAATACAAAGGCTGTGTCAATGTCCAACCCAAGGATTTCCTAGTGGATATTAGATAGCTGGCCAGTGGATCCTTTGATTCTGGGCTACATTTATTATTGTTGGCCAAAGGGCATTACTGTCCTGGTTTAATTTTCCCACCATATTAATAAATTTGCCTTCTCAAGGAACTGGTGCTACATGAGCTGGGTACAGGCAAGAAATCAGATGCTTAAACCCCCCCCCTTTTTTTTTGCTTTAGAACCAACAAATTTCTGAAAACCTCAGCAGTTTGCAATTTCCGTGGCTTTATAAAATGGAGATATCCCTTGAAATCATGCTTAGCATTTTAATTTAAATAGTTTTAAAGCTGATACACCAATAATAAAATAAGCCTTCTTTTTGGGTGATTTTTCATTGGCTGAGTAAAGTCAAGACTAATTTTATAATAATATACTTTAAAGTATGACAGGATTTTGTTTTGAGGAAAATCTTGATATATATTAAAAAGGAAAACACATAAAATTCTATTGTATAATGCTTAATCTTCAAAGCATTTCATATTTTTCTCAAATAAAATCCTCAAAAAGTGATCACTAGTATAAAACTGAACAAATATCATATGGTTACTTACATAAGCCATTTGCAAAAGAAATATTAATAGGAGAGAAGAGGTAGGGAAAAGACAGAAGATTGCAAAGGAAAAAACTTTGGGAATAACTTGCCTATGTCCACAGAAATAGTAATTAGCAAAACTATAATTCAAATAGAAAATTGACTCCAAATCCATTGTTCTTTCTATGATTACCATGAAGAAGAGTTCAAAATAGATGATTTAAAATGCCCCTTCCATTCTTAATATGCTACCTTTCTAGAATTTAAGAGGCTCCTTACTAGCTAAGCCCTTAGCAACAAGATTTTAGATAACAATATGTTTATTATGCTGATTTAAGATTAGCAGTTCCTATGTTCTGATTTATTTTCACATCTTTGGGGATCAATTTTCATTTTTCCTCTCATACTTTCTCATTCATTCTTCTTGTGGCCAATAGTATATATTATTGACAGGGTTAGAGATAGAACATGAGGACACGGAACAAAGTAGGTTAACTGGGGAATGAAAGGACTGCATTTAGGCAAAATTAATACTATAGTCTGAAATAACTGGCCATGTTAGGGTTTAGATGAACTGTCTATGAGCTTAAATTATGTCAAGTATAAGAAGACTCACACCTTTACAAAAAATGAATTATTTTTGTAAACATTAAAGTGTTATATGAATTATTATCATATGATAAGATCTAGAAGAGACCCTAGTTATCACTGAGTAGGACTCCTCCTCATTTTTATGATGTGGACCCAAGATCTTTGATTCCAAATCTAGCACATTTCCACTATGTCATGATGTTTTGCAGTAAGAAAAAGACAAGTAAATAAAAGGGGAAAAGGAGAGAGTAGAAAATAAGGTGAAGACATAGAATGTAAAAAGAAAGTGGAGAGAGAATAAAAAAATATGAAAAAGGGAGGGAGAAAGAAGGGAAGGCATGAAATTAAGAGAGAATATAAAAGGGAGATTAAATAAAGGTGATAAAGAGGGAAAAAAGAAAAGGAAAGAAAGAGAAAGGAGAAGAGATATAGGAAAAAATTTAGGGAAAGATGGAGAGAGAATATGAGAAAAAGGAGGAAAGGGAGAAAAGAAAGAGCCACCAGGGAGAAATTGGGAGGTCACTAAAGAGGAGGTGATGAAAAAGGGAAAAGGGAAGAGGAAAAAGAGATAAGAAAATGAGAAAGAAAAGTAGAAGGAAAAGATATAACCCACATGGTAATGTAAAGGCAGGGCTTCCATGAGAGAGGGGAGTGGAAAGAAAATTCTTCCACAGTCTGAAAGTTGAGGGAAACATCCTGAAACCCATTGGACCTCAGGCAAACATTTCTAACTATCCCGGCCTCTAGACTTATCTTGGCCGAAGCCAAAGGGCAGGGTGGAGAACAACTTGTGGCCAGAACAGCTGCAATAGCCCCAGGAGCCTACCCCCAAGCTACTATCACTGGGATTTAGAGGAAGTGACTAGGGAAAGCATTATGCATCTGATTTATTCAAATTGATTTAAATGTTTTTTTTTTAAAGGAAAGAAAAAAGTTCCTCCCTTCCCCCCCAAATAAGGATGGGACCCAAGCCCCAAGTGGCCCCATTTCCAACACTTCTCAACATGCCTTGTATTTCCTTGCCTTATATAGAGGATTTTGTTAGGAGAGGGAGCAGGTAGCTCTTTTCCGGCTCAAAAAGAATAAATTTATAACCTAGGAAGAATAAGAATTTCCAGAAATCTTAAGTCTATGGTTGTACTGCCCTATATTTAAGTATGATGAAACACACCAGACATTTCCATTCAGCCCTACTCCGGCCAACAACTCTCCAAATTGGCAGTTTTGAGATGTTAACTGGGCCCATCATTTCTAAGGCATGTTAATTGAAAGCATCTCCAGGTTCCAAAAGTAATTCCCTTAAGCCTAAACTCACAGCTTTTCACACGAAGCTTAAGGCTTCCCTATGCTGATGGAAAATTCATTTTTCAAAACACTTTTTTTTCTTTGAAGTTTTAAAAGAGAAGAATAGCTCTGTCAGGTCATGGAATAAAACAGAATGATGAAATATAAACAAACTTCTGGAGTAACTCATGAAAATTAAAAAAAACTCATTAACAGAATTAACAGAAATTAAGTGATAGCTTGTGAAGCATTTGAGTTGAAAACAAACTTAGGCAGTTTTCCATATGCCACTGGGTTGTTTCAAATTTCCAACTCAGCTGTCTGGAACTCAAAATTCATTTCCCCCACAGAAATCATGTCATAAATAATGATTAGAATAATTTTGAGATCCCATTTACTCCAGGCACTATAACCAGAAAATTTAGAGCTGGAAGACATTGGAAATTATCAGGCTCAATGGACTGATCTTTCAGAGAAACAAAGGCTTGCAGAAATAAAGTGACAATCCCACTGAATTAGTAGCAGAACTCAGTCCTCCGATTCCCATTCCATTGCTCTTTCCAGGATGGAGAATACAAGCAATGACCACTTTTTAAAATTTAATTTTTATTTTACTTTTTCTTAATTATATTTTTCTAAATCTGTCTTTATGAAAAAGATAATGTTATCCATGTTCTAATTCAGCTAGGAAGGAAGGATAATGTTTATTATGTGTCAGCCACTGTGCTGAATGAACACTTACAAATATATAATTTCATATTCATATCAAACCTGTGATGCCTACATCATTTCTCCATCACTTTAAGTCTAGGCAATCACTAAAACATTAATTTAAGCTTTGATTTTTAGTGTTTGCTAATTTCCAGGCTGTAAATGCTCCCACTGAAAATTTAACAATCAGCCATCAGGAGCCAGTTCCAGCTGGCTCTTACATACCTTTGAATTATATGTTTAGCCTCTCCCCCCACTCTCCAGAATGGAGAGTACAAGCAATGACCACTATTATCCCCATTTTGTAGTTTAGGAAATTGTGCCAGTCAGGGGTTAAGCCACACAGCTAGTAATGTCTGAGGAAAGATTTGAATCCAAGCTCAACACTGTCTGTCTATTGCTGACCTAATTTTCTTTGAACCTCCATACTCCCCAGTTCAATGATAGTACCTCTTCAGCTTATGGTTATAGGAAGCAGGAGTTCTATCAATGAACAAGGACCATAAAATTATGGAAAGCCCCTTCATTTCACAGTTAGGGGGGGCTGGCCAATGAGAAATTAGTCTTTATGAGCATGTACTGAATATTCTGCCTGATGCAATTCCTTCCCATATGGACTCTGGAGCACAAACAAGTATTCCATGACCGCTTCCTGTCTATTTACCACATAGTGAAGAGAGGTCTTTGGGTTAGCTGCTGAACTGGAAATGAGTACATAAAAAAAAGAAACTGTCCAAATTGCTCTCTTTTTCTGGCTGCATTCAAGTGAGGAAGCAATTGCTGGATGCCTCCAGGTGGAGAGAGTACCATGGCTTAGTCTCCTCACCAAGATCAACTAACATGAAGCCAAGGTTTCATGACCTTGCTGTTGCCTCTATCCCTGTTGTATCTATTCTTTTCTATATTAGAGAAAGGAGTATTGGAGATGGAACAGAAAAAAAAATGTAAGCTTTAAAAGGCGAAAGAAGCACCAGGAGTCTAGGAACTAGAGTCCAAATTAGACATTTCAAGCTAGGTTTTCCTTCTGATTAAAAAACAATTAGCTAATCGAATGCAATCCAATTGAATTCATTTCAACAGAGACTTACTAAGCACCCACTTCATAAAAGTCATTGTGCAAAGTTTCCCAAAAGTGAGAGGTGGGGGGAGAGGCTAAACATGTAATTCAAAGGTATGTAAGAGCCAGCTGGAACTGGCTCCTGATGGCTGATTGTTAAATTTTCAGTGGGAGCATTTACAGCCTGGAAATTAGCAAACACTAAAAATCAAAGCTTAAATTAATGTTTTAGTGATTGTCTAGACATAAAGTGATGGAGAAAATGTCACTATTGCAAATTAAGCTTAAAAGTACATTACACAAACCTTTTCACTTTGACAACACTAGTTTTAAACATTTATTGACACATCCCTATTATATATACTTTCATAAATTTTAAATGGGATCAAATTTTCTTTATTGTTAGTGCAGGTTTATTTAGGGGACAGTAAGGTATGTATTAGACATATACACATATACTACTTTACATTCAAACTCATCTTCTTGGCCATATGGAAAAATGTTTAGATTTATGCATAAGTTATAGACTCATTTTAGGATGGTACCTGTTGAAAACTCTCCCTTAAATGGCTCTGATCTTCAGGATGGCAGAATTCCAAAATGTCCTTTCCCAAAAGATCCTAGACATAAGAGAAAATCTTCAGTACACAATTTCAATTCCCACTGTTCATATTTCACTTCTTTGTTGTAAGGAAATAATTATTTGTTCAGTCTTTTCCATACCTACTAGTCCCCCTCAGATGCCCTCTAATATTACAGCTGAGAATTCTTCTCTTGGTGTCTATATGAAACTTCCTGTTGGCAACACTATGTTAATCAGACTTTTTGAGAGCAAGATCAGTACCTATATAAAGCAAAACATTAATAGCCCAAGGAACTGTGGGGGGGGGGGTTTCTAAGAAGATGGATTTTTACATTCTATTTGCTTTGGAGGAACAGAATATAATAAATATGGTTTTAATAAACATTAAAAGAAAGCAAAATGACTAAGTGAAGACAGGATGTGTTGCTTTTGAAAATTGTAATCATTTAAATGTGGAAACTGTAGCTCTCTTAAGGATAAAAAGATGCTTTTCTATATGAAACAATTTTATAGTTAAGAGAACACTTACTACCTAGTTCCATTATTTGATGTTTATTCAAAAGAGCAAACATGCTCCTGAAAGAAAATAGCTAATGGAATGGATAAGTATTTGTGCATAGAAATCAACCAATAAAAAGTTAAACCACTGAATTCAAGTGGCTGTACAGGGAGACGTAATTCAAGCTGCTATATTTACTCTCTAGTCAAAACTATAGTATTCAGCTAAGCTTGAGTCTGCGCTGACAAAATTGGGAAAACAGTAGCTGGACATAAACCTCCCCATTTGAAAATATTCATCTTTTGTGGCTGGTGTGGGTGCACAAATGGATTATTATCATGGCTTTTAAAGCAGAACTGAGCTAATATAATATTGTTGGTTGTTATTGAGTCACTTTAGTTCTGTGCAACTCTACATGACCCCATTTGGGATTTTCTTGGCAAAGATACTGGAGTGGCTTGCCATTTCCTTCTCCAGTTCATTTTGCAGATGGGGAAGCTGAGGCAAACAAGGTTAACTGACTTGCCCAGGGCCACAAAACTACTAATTGTCGAAGGCTAGATTTGAACTTAGACTCTCCTGACTCCAGGACTGATACTCTATCCACTGCACTACCTAGCTGCCCTCCAAAATAATACCATAATATATGGGAAGTAAAACTATTTTTCTTCAATTTTATCTAAAAGACTAGATAAATTTGTCTTATTTATTCAGATATTTAAAGGCTATAGCAATAAAATATCCACATGAGTAATGTAGTTATGAGGAAAGAATTTGTAGTTGCAAAAAAATCTAGGTGCTTTTAGGCATTAGAGATGACAAAAAAAGCTATAATGTATAATGCTATTCCATGAGTTGAAGGAGTTTTTAATTTAGAATTGCTTAAGACTTCAAGATGCACCTAGCAAAATACTTTACCTAGACTAGACATATTACTTAGGGAATTTTGCTTCATAACACTGTGTTTATGTTGTCACTAATAAAGAATAAGTACTTTTTATTGTCCATTAGGGAATATGGATTTTCTAAATAGTGTTAGCCAATAATAATGAATACCAAATCATCTACTGACCTGTGGTTGGTAGCCAATAACACTGATGCATCTTGGATCTACAAATGTGATGATTCCTTCAGAGTTGTGTCGGGATAAGAACTCAGCAGGAACAGACATCCCATTCATGTCCATACACACAGGGGAACTAGTTACCTGAGGAAGAAAGAATCAGCAGAAAACTTTTGAATTTCATGGGGGAAAATAAAAAAAAATATATCAAGATGCTTCTGTTAAAAAGCAAATTTTAAAATATGATTTATTTGGATTCACTAATGCCATGAATCTAGGCACAATAGTGCCGGATTTATGAGAAAAGAAACTTTGCGAATTAAAGATATTTGAGGGAAAAAGTATTCAATTTAAATTTTGAGCCTAACAATATCAGGAAAAAAGCACAAATGAAAGCATTTTTATGCCCTTTTTACAGATGAAGAAATTAAGACTCATTGAGTAGGTGACTTGCCTGTATATAATTACAAAGTTAGAAAATACCAAAGCCAGGAGTCAAATCTAGGTACTTTACAATATCTCATAGAGTTCCAAAGAAAGTTATGAGAACATTTCAAGGAAGGAAAGATCACTTTC
>JAJPUD010000931.1:0-17533 GCA_023553655.1 Myrmecobius fasciatus
TTCCTTGGGATTTCTATTCATTTAATCTAATTCTACCTTTTGAGAATAAGAATAAAACAAGTTTAGTCCATCTTTCATATAACAGCCCTTCAAAGCTATCATGTCTTTCTTCTTAATATACTCCCCTTGTGTTAGGAACAATATCTACAAGAAACCCAGATATATGGACTTGGAGAGCTTTTTTGTGGGATTTTTGTTTGGCCAATGATTTTCTCTAAGACCTTTGAGACTTGATTGATCCAGGGAGTTAAAGTTTAAACATTGGTCATCCAATATGGTAGTCATCCTTCCTAATTTGTTGTTGCTCAGTTGTTCAGTAGTGCCCAATTCTTCATGATCCCATTGGGGTTTTCCAAATATACTGGAGTGGTTTGCCATTTCTATCTCCCATAGATGAGGCAAACAGAGATTAACATAGGATCACACAGCTAGTGAGTGTCTAAGGTCAAATTTGAACTCACCTCTTCCTGTCTCCAGGACCAGCACTCTATCCACTAAGCAACATAGCTGCCCCAAAGGTAAACAGAAGTTAGGTCACTTGCCCAGAGACATGTAACTATTAAATGTCTAAGGCTGGATTGAAAATCTGGTCTCCCTTACTTCAAACTTAGTACTATATCTACTGAACCATCTAGCCACTTAGTTTAGTGACATAGTCTAGTGTCATTTAGAAACTTCTTTAGTATGATATATATGTCTTTCTCCAAGGCACTGTTAAAAATGTTTAGAAACCAGAGTCCCTGGAGAACCTACCAAAGAGACTTCCTTCTAAGATGACATTCAACCATTGATAACTATTCTTTGAGTTGGCCAATTCAACCACTTAAGAAAACACATAAATATGCTGTGGTCTTGCTCTGTTTCTCCACATCTCTTAAAAGAATACCATGAGAGATTTTTTAAATGTTTTGCCAAAATTTAAGTGAGCGGTGCCTATAGTACTACCTTAAACTACAAGTTCCCAGGAATTCTGTTTTTTTTTAAAGGGAGGGAGAATAGAGAAGAATGTAACAAGATAGAGAAACATATGGAAGATAAATAGCATAGATATTAAAAAATATTCTTATAAGGAAATCAAAGAATTGGAGATAGAAGCATGGTGGAAAGCATTTGCATCAATAAAAATGGATATAGTAAGAGAAATAATATTGTCATCAAGGACAGTCATGGTTATCTGGTATTTTTGTTGTTGAATTTTCTTGGCAAAGATACTGGAATGGCTCATCATTTCCTTTTCAATTCATTTTATAGATGATGAAACTAAGGTAAACAGGGTTAATTGACTTGCCTAGGGTGACACAGCTAGGAAATGTCCAAAATCAGATTTGAATTCAGGAAAATAAATCTTCCATCTCTGTATATGTACTAAGATAGGACCTACTCACCTGTGGCTAATTAAAAGATTTTTTAAAAATCTGCCTGCAATCAATGACAAAATTACTCAGTATATCTGGGTCACCATTTCTATTTGATTTTTATTGCTATCAAATGTACCTATTAACTCTATGTGTTTGGCTGGAGGAGATGAGAGAATTCAGCGATACATAGAACAGTATTTTCATGGCCATTCACCTGAGTGGACTTCTGGCAACTAGCTTGACAAGTGACTTTGAGTAAATTGCTCATATCTCTCTGCTTCCATCTCTCTTTCAATATAAATGTTGAAATGGCCTACCATTAAGGAGATACTTTTATAGTCTTTTGAAGCTTTTAGATGGAAGAGTAATGATTATATTTGTTTTAATCATTTTTATTTTTGTTGGAGAGGTAGCTGTGGGTTGAGTGCTACATTTAAAATAAAGAAGACTTGGCTTCAAAACTTACTTCTGACAGTTACTAGTTATGTGAGATGGGGCAAGTCAATTAACCTCTCAGTTCCAGGCAACTCTCAATGACATATCTATTAAGGAAAAAATGTCCCAAGATGATGAAGTCACATGTTTCAAATATTTTTGCATTATTTTTATATTATAAATATCCCTTTCACATCATGACTTCATGGTTTTGAAATATCAAGGGTTTGCATAAGAAATTAACTGGGAATTTTGGAGGAGTTTTGTGGAAGCCACAGACAACACATAAAGGCAAGCAAACAATAAAAGTTTAAAACTCAGACCTGCATAAAACATATTCATATTATTATATAACATCAACACATATTTTCACCTTGTAAACACCCCATAAAAGAAAAAGAAAAAAATTCAGTCTTCTCTAGTTGAAGGGAGTGACAAAAAATGTTATACAGATTTTTCAGATTGAGGGAGCACTATGACCATAACCCCTGTGATATGAAAGGGATAACCATACATGATAAAATTCAAAGTGGTTCCTTAAAAATTATATATTCACTAGTAAAAGATATATGATGGCTATACCTACAAGGTCACTGAATGGACACTTCATCTTATGATCTCATCTCATCAAGATATTGATCTCTACAATTTTCAGATGAAGAAATTGAAATCATTTCTAATCATACGAAAGGATGCTTTAAATCACTATTGATCAGAGAAATGCAAAGTAAGACAACTCTTGAGATACTAGGAAGCCTCCCAGATTGGCTAAGATGACCGGAAAAGATAATGAGGAATGTTGGAGGAGATTTAGGAAAACTGAGGGGCTAATACATTGTTGGTGGAATTGTGAATGGATCCAAGTATTCTGGAATGCAATTTGGAACTATACCCAAAGAGTTATCAAACTGTGCACACCCTTTGATACAGCAGTGTTTCTACTGGGCTTATATCCCAAAGATATCTTAAAGAAGGGGAAGGGACCCACATGTGCAAGAATGTTTGTGGCAGCCCTTTTTGTAGTAGCTAGAAATTGGAAACTGAATATAAGATATATACATATATATACACATATATATATACAGATAGGTGCATATGAACAGATATTGATACATGATACACACATTTATGTATACATACATTTATAAAATTATATATATATGTGTGTGTATACATATATATTATATATATACATATATATATATACATAATAAATTCAAAATAAATTCAGGGTACTTAAAGAAGAAAAACACTAGCAACTGGAATAAAAGAAAAGGATTTTTTTTAAAAAAATTGGTTATTGAGCCAAAAAAAAATATGGATTCATTGAGACAGAGATGGGGAGGGAATGCATTCCAAGCATGGAAAATAAGGGACAGATGTGGAAGCTAGAGTGCTTTGATGAACAAAAAAGGAATATAGACTCTATTCAACCCAAACAACCAAACAGTAGATTGTTTTTCACTTTTATCCCCATACATGAGACTTGGAGTCACATTTTTCACTTGATTGCCACATAGAATGGTGAATGCATATTTTTGTTTGATTCACATGTAGTTCAGGCAAGATGAAAGTAAACCTGGTCCCCAATGATGTGCTTGATAAAGTAATTCTCCATCTCCATTTTCTAAAGTGTTCAGAATTTTTAAAATGCTGTTTTCGGGTTTGGAGTCAGTTCTTTCTAACCCAACTTAATTTTAAGTCAAGGCACTGAAGCACTGGGAGGTCTTCTTACTCTGTTGAGCGTATATGAGGTCAGAATTCTCAATAGCCTCCAAGGAGCTGTCCAGTAGAAATGAGTGAGGCAGCCAAGTCTAAACCTTTGCTGTGTCAATTACCATGTTTTGGCAACACGTTGCCTTGGCATCCTTTCCAATGACACGGCTGGTGTCGGATGGATCAAGGAAAGATATTCTGGAAAAGCATGAAAGCCTGGAGTGCAAGTGGATTTAATCACAAGTTCAGGAGATTGAAGGAGACACTTTGCAAGATGTCAAGTATGGAGGGAAACATATTCCCATTGCAAACCAGATTGGATCTTGATGAACAAGGTGAGCTGAGCTTTGCTATTTCTCTTTACTGTCTGAAATCTAATTTTTCATACCACAAAATAGGTTTTTCACTTACTTTTTAAAAGTGTTTGCCTCTCAAATGCATGTGTGTGATTGTACACAAGTAAATTTACATACACGTGCATAAACATATCCATGTGTCCATACATGTGAACATGTACACAAAGACCTGAAATTTCACCAAAGAATAGAAGCGTTCACTCTCTGTTCCCACTAGTTACTGCAGTTCAAACATTGTTCTCAACTAAGACTTAGAGTAAGAGTTCTTAACTTGTTTTGTGTCACGGACCCTTTTGGCAGTTTAAGGAATCCTCTAGCGTCCTTCTTAGAATAATACCTGTTGCTTACATTTGTTAATAAAATGTTAATTTTAGTTAGTAAAAATAGTAAGTGCATTTCCATCTGAGTTCACAGACATCCTCCCTCCCAGAATTCCATTCATGAACCTTACAGAATTTCTTGAGTGCATTAAATGGTTACATGTCCATAATTCTTTCAGTTAGTATATGTAAGAGACAGGATTAAAATACAAGTATTCTAAATTCCACAGCTAAATTTCTATTTGCTAGGTCATGTTCCTCACTTGTGTAAATACGTCATGGAGAAATAAATAAACATTAAAAGCTATATAATACTAACAATACAGTCTTTTAAAATGTTTTACATATATTATATCATTTAATCCTTTTGATCCAATTTGATGATTGATTTGAACAAGTGCTGTTATCCCATTCTTGCAGATGAGGAAACTGAGTCACAATAGGTCAAGCAAGTTGCTCAGAATCACACAACTAGTAACTGGTCCTAAATAATGGAAGCTTACTAAGGACATCTTTGCTTTGACACTCATTACAAATAGTGACAAATAAATTAGATATAGTACTCTAGTTATGACTAGCTAGAAACTTTCAATAGAAACGTGGTTATTAAAATGTATTGTTTACTACCTGCTCTCTCTAAAACTCAACTAAACAAGATGAGTATTTCAAATGTGGAAGGAGATATCATATCATACAAAAAGTAGGCACTGGGATGACATAAATTTTTTCATTTACCATAAGCATAGAAGATTTGATCTATCATAAAATAAATATTTATATGTCACAGAGAGTGGAATTTCATTGTATTCAACTATGTGCATTTAACAAAAATTGATATTAAAAATGTCCCTCTTCCACATGTGGAAAAATGTTTGTGGCAGCCCTTTTTGTAGTGGCAAGAAATTGGAAATTGAAAGGATGCCCATCAATGGGAGAATGGCTGAATAAATTATGGTATATGAATGTTATGGAATATTATTGTTCTGTAAGAAATGACCAGCAGGAGGATTTCAGAGAGGCCTGGAGAGACTTGCATGAACTGATGCTGAGTGAAATCAGCAGAACCAGGAGAACATTATACACAGCAACAAGACTATACGATGATCAATTTTGATGGACATGGTTCTCTTCAACAATGATGTGATTCAAACCAGTTCCTATTGTTCAGCAATGAAGATAGTCACATACATCCAGAGGGAGGCCTGAGGGAACTGAGTGTGGACCACAACATAGCATTTTAACACTTTCTGTGAATATTTCCATGCATTTTGTTTTCCTTCTTAGGTTGTTTTTTTTTTCTTCTCTCTTTCTAGATCTGATGTTTCTTGTGCAGTAAGATAACCATATAGATATGTATACATATATTGGATTTGTCATATAATTTATCATATTTAGCATGTATTAGATTACCTGTCACCTAAGGGTGGGGGGTGGGGGGAAGGAGGGGAAAAGCTTGGAACAAAAAAAAGTTTTTTGCAAAGGTCAATGTAGAAAAATCACTCATATGTTTGGTAAATAAAAAGCTTTTAATTAAAAAAATAAAAATGTCCCTCTTTGCATCTCCCTACAAGTGCTAACCTGGGCACCTTATTACCCTTAATCTACACTGTGGTATAGACCCTACTCTAGACCATCCATACCATTTTTTCTAATAAGTCTGTATGGACATCTAAAATCCCTTTTAAAGGCTTTGGGGTTATTAAGCAGCTGCTTTTGTTTAGGCACCTTCCACACCACTGCTCTGGCTCTGGAAAATCTATTGATTTTCACAGCTTAGCAATGTGTCTTCTCAGAAGAGACCCTATTTACTAAGAATAAGTGGTGACATTGGGAGGGTGGTGACAGCAGCAAGGGAGGACATCATGAATGCTTGTGGGACATAGGAAGGCTGAGGTTTTTTTAAATTACATACAATCTACAAAATACTCCCCATTACCCTGACTCCTTAGGTAAAATTGCAGTTTGGCATTGAAAATAATATTTTAAAATTTTATCACTTTCTGTGATAGTGCAGCACCAGCCTATAATCCTTTCTGCTGGGGAGGCTAAGGCTGATGGATCCCTTGAATTCAGGAGTGAACTCTGAGATTTAGTATGGTAACAGTCAACTGGGTGGATGCACAACTATGCTGCCTAAGGAGGAGGAAATTGGTCTAACTTGGAAAAATTAAGCAAGTTAGACTTCCTTACCAACCAGCATTAGGATTGGGTCCATGGGTGATTACTGTACTTCTAGCCCATAGGGCAACTTATTTTATAACAATATAAAATTATTGTTATTATCCTTAATAATGATATTTAATAACTGTTATTATTTATAACAACAATAATGAATTGCAGCATCTCCTTTCAATTCATTTTCTCCATCTCCTCTTGATAGGTTCATTTCCTAGGGGTAGCTGATTTCTATTTCCCTCAGGGTTTTAAAAGTAACCCTTAAGGGCTAGGAGTTTCTATTACTGTTGCTTCTGTGCCCCCATCTGATATGTTCCCTTTATATCAATCAATGAGTTGACATCAATAAGCTCTTACAAAGATTTACTGAAAATAATAGCCTTTCATTTTTCAAAATACATACAAAGATAGTTTTTAACATTCACCCTTACAAAACCTTGTGTTCCAGATTTTTCTCCCTTTCTCCACATCTCCCTTTTCCCCTAGACAGCAAGTAATCCAATATAGATTAAACATACCTAATTCTTCTAAACATATTTTCACATTTATCAGACTATGCAAGAAAAATCAAATCAAAAGGGGGAAAAGGATGAGAAAAGAAGAAAAAACACAAGCAAACAATAACAACAATAAAGGTAAAAATACTATGTTGTGATTCATAATCAGTCTCCATAATCCTCTCTCTGGATGTGGATGGCTCTCTCCATCACAAGACTTACCGGAATGGCCCTAACTCACTTCATTGATGAAAAGAGCCAAGTCCATCACAGTTGATCATCACATAATCTTGCTGTTGCCGTGTACAATGATGTCCTGGTTCTGCTCATTTCACTTAGCGCCAGTTCATATAAATCTCTCCAGGCCTTTCTGAAATTGCCCTGCTGATCATTTCTTATAGAACAATAAAATTCCAAAAATCAAAATTCATAATTATTCAGCCATTCCCCAACTGATGAACATCCACTCAGTTTCCAATTCCTTGCCATCACAAAAAGAGCTGCTACAAACATTTTTGTACATGTGGGTCCTTTCCCCTTTTCCCTTCTTTAGGATATAAGCCCAGTAGAGACACTGCTGCATCAAAAGGTATTCACAGTTTTCAGCCTTTTGGGCATAGTCTTCTCCAGTTAGGAAATACATCTTTTTCTTTGCATAAATAGTGTTTCAGAGAAGAGTAGATATACACTTAAGGTACAAAGGTAATGAGATATATTTATAAGAAACTTATGCAATCAAGTAGTATCTTGAAATTCCTTGCTCTTAAGGACATTTTCCTTTTCACAGAGTTCCTTCCCATTGCAGTCCATTGCAGAGCAAGGAGCTCTTCTTCTCATATTGACTAACTCTCAGCAAAATGTTATTATTATTATTTTTTTGCTGATAAATCATTGCATTTCTGGGCTGAGTCAAGTAGCTCACTCAATTATTGTGTTAGCTCTTCACTGGCTATTGCTGCTACCAACTCAAGTAGTATTTGGTAAGTCTGATTATTGAGGGTGTCTGATAACTCTCTTTATCTTGTGAAGGCCACAAAGTCATAACTTGGCCAATTCATCTCCAGTTATTAAATTAAACATAGTCACGAAAGAATAAAAACAAAAATATCATGCAATTGTTGTCCCATCCACTGACTGACAGCAGTCCTTCTTACTCAAAAGCCACAACAGAAGAGACAGAGATCATTTGCTCAATTCTTTGTATGCAATCTCAGTTTTGGTTCCGTCTCGAGTCAAGAATCCTTCTAGTTCCTCAGCACAACCAGAAGACTTTTTGTCATCATGCCATACTATCATCATGACTGAAACCAGCTTCCAAAGTTCTAAAGTGTTAGATTAAAACCAGTAACAATGTTGTATATGTTATGTTTAGGCCACCAGGAATGGTGAATCTAAGAATGGTCCAAAGCTTGGATCCTTAGTGAGCAATACTCCCTTGTAAAGAAAGAAATTTTACCCTTTCAATGGGAAACAGAAAAACAAAATGTATTCTTTCTTTCTTATCCATCCAATTTGTGATATTTTGGAAGGCCGTCACAAATGTTCATTGCATGGTCCTATGCCCTTCTTTCCAGTTTTTTTTCTTCTTCATCCATTGTTTTCAACCATCAACTCTGGGTGCAAGTAATGGAACAAGTAGGCCTGAATATCTGGAAAATAGAATATATGTTTGGGAGGAATTTACAAGAAGACTACAAACAGGGCTGCTAGGTGGTGCAGTGGATAGAGCAGCAGCCCTGAAGTCAGGAGGACCTGAGTTCAAATTTAATCTCAGACACTTAACACTTCCTAGCTGTGTGACCCTGGGAAAGTCACTTAACCTCAATTGCCTCAGCAAAAAATAAAAAAACAAAACAAAACAAAAAAAAAAACAAAACAAGAAGACTACAAAGATAGAAAGTGGTCAAACCAGGAAGAGCTTTAAATATCAGAGGAGTTTTGGAAGCCAATAAAGTTTATTAATTTGGGTTAAGGATTCAGTGGCCTGGTTAATTATCCATATATAAACACTTTGTATTCCATTGTAAAATAATTGCTATAATTGTAAATCAACTGACCAGGCACTTAGTAGATCCTTGTTTGTTTGCCTATCTCTACCAGTTGAAGCAAGGAAGAACCTAAGATTGGTTTCCTATCACTATTAGAAGTCATGACCAATCCCTTTCAAAAAGGTTATGGAAACTCCAATCCCTCACATATCCTACTAGAAAGAGTACTGGAGATCTTGACAGAACTATATATTCTATATCAAGGCAATCTCTCTGAAGGTAATCCCTTTACTTATTATGCCATAGCTTCAATGAGTTTAAGAGTAAAAAATGTTTTTATCAGGATAAACTTTTTATTGTTAATAGTCGGAAATCCTTATGGATTTATTCACCTTCCTTTGTCTCTAATATAAGCATGTAATCATTGTTTTAAATCCTTACCCCCTAGAAAACGCTTAGCCTTAGTCACAATAAATGTTGAAAATGCATCTCAAATGTAATTGCATTAACAGTGTGCCCTGGAAACTTCTATTTTGTGGGCTGTTTTTTTTTTTCTTATTCTGTTTGCATTATTCTGTGAAAACAAATCAAAGCAATTACTTAAAAATATTCTTCTGTCAACAAGCATCTATATCATAAAGCATACTCTTTCTTCCAGAATCAAGAAAACCAATGCTGCTAAAGTCACCTAAGTTGGTTTTCTATCTGGGTCTTTACTCAACAAGACACTCTGGGCAAAGTAATGACAAAGGTCTCATCGATATGCTACTTTTCATCTGCCTGACATTGAAATCAATGGACCACAAAAGAAGTCATTCTATCAGCACTGTCAGAAACGATCACTGAAATGGACAGAGCATATTACCTGATTTCTCTGAGCACTCACTCACTTCTGAAAGCTTTCTCTGTGCCGTTACAAAAGTGACCCTCCTTAGAGGTCATAGATAACGATGCTCTACAATCAAATGATGCTCAGCTGGTCTGAAAAAAAGGAACCTCTCCCAGGGTGTGAGATGATATAATGGTCTCCGTATTCGGCCCTTGGGAACAAGCACATTCCCCATCTTCAGGATGTGTGACCTGTAGCAGAATCAGCTGGGAGAGTAGAAGCCCTACTTTGTCATAAGTAGTAACAGGCAGAAACACTGCACTCAATATTAAGGGGAAGACTTATCCTGGCGTTGATATAGCATCAAAGAAAGACAGAAACAACATTGGATCTCAGTAGATATCTTAAGGTTTTCTCTTGAAAAAATTGTTTCCTTCCTTATTAAAAACATTAATTATAAAGTTCCTCTAATTTCAGCCCTAATGATGATGAGTCCTTCATCTTAGTGGGCAACTATATGAATTCATCATATTCTCTGGCTTATAAAGTGCCAAGTTATAGGTATCAGGTGCTATAGTAGGCAGTAGAAATAAAAAAGATATAAGTGGTCCCTGCCCTCCAGTAGCTCACCTTCTATCAATGGAATCTGTGTTCTATATTTCAGACTCACTATCAGGTACAAAAGATCTAGATACAATGAATAATACAATAGCTAAGCACTTGGAACTTATATATTCTAAACCAGATTGAGTCTACAGAGCCATTTACACCGACCTCATTATTGCATGCTTGTGAAATCTAGATAGTATATCAGCACTATGCCAGGAAACAGAATGGCTTCCGTTTGCATTGTCTTAGGCAGATTCCTAAGGCAGAAAGATCTTTTATCAAACTAAACTTCCCAAGCATTCAAACATATTTGTAAACATATGCTTGTCTAAGACCATTTTATGTAGAACTCACACAAGGCAAGTGCTCACAGGGTGGTCGAAATAAAGTGACCCAGGGACACTCTTAAGGTCTCTCTTAAGAACTTTGAAATCAATTGCATGACGTGGGAGACCCTGACACAGGACCACCCAGCATGGTGTGCCCTCATCAAAGAAAGTGCTGTAGTCTATGAGCAGAGCAAATTGAAGTAGCTCACAAGAAACTCAAGATGTGCAAATTCAGAGAATCTGCCCCAAATGTTCACTAATTGTACCCAAGCTGTGGTAGAGCATTCCAAGCTCATAATGGTCTGATCAGCCCTAGTTGCACATTCTGTAACTCAATTCCAAAATAGTAAAGCCATTTTAGTCCTCTTCAAAAATAGAGAACAACAATCAACCAACCAAAATATTCTAATGGGGGAGACAACAAAGCCTTGTATAAATATATACATAATATAAAGAAAAATTCTAATATGAAACCATTCAATGAAAAGTAGTTTCAAAGGTAGGATACTAGCAGTTGGGGATCAGGCAAGGCTTTATGAAAAAGATAGCATCAGAAATAGAAGAGAAATTCTATAAAAACAGAATGGGTTCCAGTGTGAGACATGAGCCAGTGCAAAAGTATAGAGATGGGGCTGTTATATATGAAGGACAGAAAGAAGGACCATTTAGCTAGACTGCACAGTGTGGGAGTGGGGAAAACGTGCAAATAGGAGAGAAGGAAAGACTGGGCAACATTCTGAACCTAACAGAATTTCATATTGGATCCTAAAGGTAAGAGTTTGTTTAATAGGGGATTGCCATAATTGGAATTGTAGAAGTGTAGAGGATGCAGAACAATGGAGAGATAGGGAGATAATTACAAAGCTATTATAATCATCTAGGAAAGAAGTCCATGAGAGGCTGAACTGAAGTGGCAGCTATAAAAATAGAAAGTGAGAATAGAGATGCTTCTGGTGTCCACTGATTGGATATATGACACGAAAGAGAGTAATGAGTAAAGTATAACTGAGCCCATAAACCTTAGACTGGAAGAATGGTGGTGGTGTTGGAAGAAATTGCTGTTGTTTTGTTCTTTATTCTCAAAGAGGACCAGTGACATCAGAAGAGTGATAACTTGACTTACAAGTGAATTAGTTTTCAGTGAGACAGGGCTGTACAGAGTCACCAGTCTCACTCTCTCCTCCAGGGTTATCTGAGTACAGTGGCAAACATATATCAGGACAAATGGAGATGATATTGAATGCAGTGAGAGATCTTGGTCTTTTTTAAGCTAACATCTTTACTGGGTGGCAGTTTGCCTGAGGCAATATCCAGAAGGGTGAGTTTAGGGAGAAAGACTTCTGTCTTGAACATGCTGAATTTCAGATTTTTCAGGGTCATTCAATTTGAAATGTCCAAAGAAATGTGGGATTAATATAATATATATATATCCATATATATATATATATATATCCATCTTGTAATGTAGGATTAAAACCCACTGCAGAGACTAGAGCTAGACATATAGATTTATGAATAATCAGCATTGAGATAAATCCATGGAAGCTTTAGGAAACAATGAAAGATTATAGAGAAGGAACAAATTAGGAGGCTCAGACAGAGCCTGGGGGAATGAATATATATATGTGTGTGTGTGTGTGTGTGTGTGTGTGTGTGTGTGTGTGTGTGTATTGTCTGGAATGGCATGGAAGCTGAACCATCAAAAGAGTCCAAGAAGAGGTGTTTAGCAAAGTAGGGAGAGAATCAGGAGAGAGTAGAGTCATGAAACCCCATGGAAGAGAAAGTATTCAGAAGGAGAGGTAGTAAGTACAAAATGTAAAAGGTAGGCTAAAAAAGAGGAGGATTAAGAAAAAATCAGTAGAATTGGCAATTAAGGGACCATTCATTGTTACTTGTGAGGAGAACAGTTTCAGCTGAGTAAAGGTGTCAGAAACTAGATTGTCAAAGGTTGAACAAGTCAGAGAAATGGAAACAGCAAATGTAAACAGCTTTTCCAAGGAAATTGGCTGAAAAAAAGGAGAAGGGCTATAGCTTGAGGAAATGTTGAGGTGTAGTTAAGGTTTTTTAAAGATGAGGAAGATTTGGGTGCCAAAGAATCAGACATGACTGAACAAGAATAATTTTAAAAATAATAGAAAAGGAATCAATAGATAGAGTTTGAGACGGTATTTTGGGGAGACATAGAAGGGTTGAGGTAATAATCTCTGAAGAAAAATGAAAGGGATGGGATTAGGAATATATGTAGAGGAATTGAATTTGACAAGTAGAAGATCCAGTTTATCATGAGAAATTGGGAGAAAGGAGAGGATAGAGGGAGATTCTATGAAAGGGTTTTGACATGAAAATGCAAGAAAAGGAAATTCAAATCAAATGTCCTCAATTTTCTTGATAAAGCAGGTGACAAAATCCTCATCCAGGTAGGGAGAGATGAATATGTGGGATATTTGAAAAGAGAAGGTTTGGAAAAGTTTTATGGGATATGAGATAGAGAATCATTTAAAAATAATAAAAAGATTGACTTGCTGTAATGAAGACCCAGGTGAAGTTTCATAACAAGAATTTATCATGTGTCCATTCATCAGAGTTGTGACTTCCTCCAGTTCTATTTAGTAGCACATGAGTAAGAACAGAGAAGTTCAATGGTGAAAATAATACAGAATTGAGCTTTATTAAGGGATGAGTGGCAATACTACAAAGAGGCAAAGGACTTGAGCACAAAGAGTGGGCTATTGAATTGGCTATATGGGGTCAATATTGGAAAGGGAGGAAAATAAGTCAGAAGAGCAATTCTAAATTAAGAATACACTTAAGGATAAAGGGCTTTGATGTCTTGATAAGGGCAAATAATTTGTTTAAGAGGGATGAAACAAAGAGAAATTGAATTATTTTTGTTGTTGTTGTTGTTAAATAATGTTTTTCTTATTAAGTAACTTACTCAGGTCACACAACTAGCAAGTGTCAGAAGCCAGACTTGAATTCAGGAAGGGAACTTCAGTCCCAGCATTCTATCCACTGTGCCACCCAGCTGTCCCTAATTGAATGGTAAGAGATTATAATTAGATAGAGGAATGTTAAAATTTTAAATTAAGTAGATAATGGTTAGATTCAATGCATGACCATTCCTTTGAATGTCACAGATTTGGTCACAGAGTAGGTCACAGATTTGAAGAACACTAAAAAATGGAGAAGTCAGGGAATTTAAAGAAGAATCAACATAGATGTTGAAACCTTTTAATACAGAGATGTCAAACATGTCCTGTGACCCACAATATGACCCAAGTGCAGCCTGAACCAGATTAAAAATATAATTGGGAAATTCCAAACAAATAAAAATACAATAAGACATATATAATATTAAAATGGGGTCCTCTAAGTCCATTTGCAGCCCTTATGTGGCCCCTTTCCTATTTGAATTTGACACTACTGCTCCAATGTAAGGGTAAGAGTCATTAATCAGTAGAAGATGGTAAACTCAAGAATGACCTGGGGGGCTAGAATACAACAGCCAGAATGATCTGGAATAAGTGAGAATTTTTGTTCCTGTGAGTAACAGTAGAAGTTGCTGAGTGATGATAATAAAAGGTAGTCTCTCAAGTGTCAGTGAGGATTATTCCAACTTTCCAGGACCAATGTGAGTAAAATAAGACTTTCTCTCACCATAATAACCACTTCACACTGGGTCTGGGTTCATGGCCCCCTTCCTCCCAGAACATATTGATTTTTTCCCACATTTCTCTAAGACCATTTGGGGAAACTCACATAAGTCTCTTAGGATTAAGTTGGTGATTCTGACTGCTCACCTTGCCTGTCAAGAATCCTGACTGTGCTCACTTGATTTTCTGCCAGGAACCTTTGCTATATTCATTTCCCCTTCCTGCCCTCATGTTTTTAGGAACAACACAGAAACAATTTTCAGGATTGGTTTGTAGGATTATCTTCTTTTGACCATGTTCAGTTGTGCAGAACTGAATTCTAAAATGTACTCTGCTAAAAGAGAAATGTCTCCCAGGATATGTCACTCTCAAACTATCTCAGATAGAGGTTTCTTGTAACCTTTAAGAAACACTCAAGAGGAAAATGCTGCAGGGTGTTGCCCTTGCATTAAGTAAAGCAGGTGGGGTACTCCTCATGCCTGTTGGACAGTGGAGGAATAGGGCCTTTTCTCTTGGAATTTCAAGAAAATTGTGCTTTTTCTAAAGAATCACTTAGGCTCAAAGAATTTGTCGTTGTAACAATTCCAGATCTTTCAGTTGTAGATATTTTTCTATGTCTACCTTGGCCACTCAATTGTAATGTTTGTTATTATTTTCCTGTGTCTACCTTGGCCAAATGGTTAAAATACAGAAATGATCATTTCCCTCCCTATTTCACATGATTATTGGGGAAGAAGGGGATGAAGGGTGGAGATGGAATTTGTTAGCCTTATAGTACTGCCAAAAAAGATTGGTGAAGGTAGTTGGGGTAAGAGACAGAGTGACCAGAGTTTAGAAGAAATGTTCTTTTTATGTCATTCCATACACACACACACACACACACACACACACACACACACTGTCAACCTTCATGTATCTTTCTCAATTTGATTTTCTTCTTTCCTTTTTCTAATCATATCTATGATTAGAACTAAAGGTTTATCTATTTTGTTGGTTTTCTTCATAAAACCAACTCTGTATTACTTATTAATTCAATAGTTTTCTTACTTTCAATTTTATTAATCTCCCCCTTTTAATTCATATATCTTTCTCAAACTATTATTTATTTACTCCATAAATGAACACTGGGGCCTCTATGGAAACTGGTGGAAATTGCTCTAGCCAAACCAAAGACAAATCTAATGTACAGTAGGTCAATAGATAAGAATAGTGACAGAAATTCTGGTAGAATAGAATTGAAAGTTGCAGTTGAGTAAGGTCGTATATTGCTGATGTCCCAAGGAAGGGGGTGGAATGTGGAGAGTGGAGGACCGGATTATAATTGGGAAACTACATAGTACTTATCCTTATCCTAGCCTTATTTTGGTCAGAATCAAGATCAAAATGTTGCCATTGATGATCACCTTTATTTAAAAAAAAAAAAAAGATATAATTGAGAGGAGATAGTGAATAGAATACTGGATTTGGACCTGGAATCAAATCTTGCTGGTGATACTTACTAGTTGTGTGATTATATCAACTCACCTACCTTTTCTAAGTCTTATTTTCCTGATTTGAAAAGTAGAAGTAACAATATCTATGTTTAGTACTATTAATATATTATATTATAAATAATATAGTATATTACACACAATATTATATTATATATTATATATATTATAGTATAATATATACTATATAATATATACTTATATTTAGTTGTATATGATATGACTAATTATGAATGTATAATATATAACTATAAATATATTAGTATTGAATGCTTCATAAGACAATTAGGTGGCTCAGTGAATAGAATTTTACGCTCGAAATCAAGAAGAGTTGTGTGACCTTGAGCAACTCATTTAACTTCTGTCTAGCTCAACTGTAAAAACTGGAATAATAATGGCACCTAGATTCCAGGGTTATGAGGATCTAAAATGATTATATTTATAAAGTGCTTAGCACAGGGCCTCTGGCACATAGTACAACTTCATAAATGCTTATTTCCTTCCTTCAGCTTCAATAAGGTTGTCTTGAAGTTCAAATAATATGATGCATACATTGAAGCAATATATAAAAATCAGCAAAATAGAAATATCAAATTATTATGTATGACTGGAAATGGAGGTTGGTTAGTCAGGGATCAGAATGAAAGATAATTAATAGCACAAGAGAGGGATAGAAACCCCCTTACCCATTCAAAGAACTATCATTTATAACAAAGAATAAAAACAAAAGAAAAAAATCACTTTAATAAAACTAAACAACCCTTAACTATCCAATAATATCTGTAGCATTCCTCATTCATAGTCATTCACCTCTGAAAGAAAGGGAAAGAGGTACAATTTTCATATTTCTTTTTGGAGGCCAGCACATTCAGCTTTAATTTTTTCCCCTATTTACTTTGTTGTAGTCATTGTATATACTGTTTCTTGGTTCTGCTTACTTCACTTTGTATCTGTTCATCAATTAAAATCTTTTCATTCCTGTCAGCATTTTCTATATTTGTCATTTTTTTAAAAAATAGCAGAGTAATGCTTCCTCATGTTCATGTACTACAATTTGTTTACACCTGAGATTTGCACAAGATAAGAAGACATAGATTGGTTTTGCAATCTATACTTCTGGAATGAATATAATCACCAGTGAAATCAAGATTTCATTAAGCTACTAAAACATATGCTTTAAAATGCACACTATTGGTTATTAGAGGCAAAGTGTTAGAGAAAAAAGATCTGACATGGATTCAAGAAGAGTTTCAAATCCTATGTTCAACATATTCTAGCTGTTTGATTGTGGACAAATCACTTCACTTTTTAGTGTCCTCATCAATTCTCTAATACTATAAGTTGGAGATCATTTACCTAGCTCCATTAGTGAAGAGAATTTCCACACCTTGAGCTCCCCCACACTAAAGAGATCACAGCTTTAGACAACAACAAAAAAGTGTCATTCATGGAATTTCACTACGCTAATAATTCTATCCATTGTTCATTTCAGTTTAGAAGAAAATCCTTCAACTCTCCTCTGAAGATGTGACAGATATTGAGTGATATTTGATCAAAGAGAATGCTCTATATGCCTAATGCAAGAGCTTCACTAGTACCTACCGGCTACTTCTATCTGCTTTCTTAACTTTATTAATTTTAGTATAGTCTTATCTAACATCATTATTGCAACTCCAGCTCTTTATCATATAATATAGCTTTGCTTTGAGATATGTTGCTTAGTTAAGTCTGTTTTGTTCAGTTTTAAAGGAAATAGTTTCTCTGACAGGCAATTGAGA
>JAJPUD010000931.1:23913-40326 GCA_023553655.1 Myrmecobius fasciatus
TATATATATATATATATATATATATATATATATATATATATATATACAAATATGGCACATGTATATATATATACATACAAATATGGCACATGTATATAATATATGCTATTATAATATCAGTATTCAAGAATAATCTGACACCTGTTATTCTCAATATATCTAATACAGCCACTGTGGGACTGGTTTCCTTAAAGCTTCTTCTCTCCTTATTTAAATTCTAAAATTCTATCTGGTAATGTAACTGCCTTCCTTACAAAAGAGTCTGTAACTGAATGACAAACACTGACTGAGTGCCTACTATGTGCAAGGCACTGTACTGTGTCAGACCATTAGGTGTATAAAGATAGATTCCCGGTAAATAAAATGTTTATTTGACATCTACAGTCTTTGAACTCAGCTATATGAGAACTGACTGGTTTAGCTTCTACCTGATTTGAGTTCATTTTCCCTCCAATGACAAATTTGTATCAGTAGTTAATATCTTGTCTTATCCTGACTGAGCAGATATCTCCCTCCAACTCTTAGCATTGTGATTGACTTGAACTCTAAGGTTATGGTCATTATCCCTCATTGTCAGTCTCATGTTGGAATCGGCTCCTTTACTCTACTTTGTCAGAGTGAGAAGTTTAGTTTGCAAATCTTCATTTCTTAGGTCTTCATAAATGACTGTGCTTTTCTCATGTGTGCTTCTAGGCATCTCTGGGGCTCTGCATTATACTTCTAAAAGCATCTGTACAGATTTAATATTATGTTATTGCAACAGAAAGACAGAACGTCATTTCTTTAAGCCTTGACTGAAAATACGAATGCATATGAAAATTTTACAGATATGAACATTTTTGTTTGTGTGCGGGTCTGAGCATATGGGTATGGTCACTGATGGCTTGAGGCAACATGATGTGCTCAGTTTGCTGAACAGCTTGGTCAAAAAAGACCAACTAGTATCAGCGGGTCATTTGTAATAACTGGAATTATTTTCTCATAGAATAGTCAGTTAGAAAACTGGAGGAGAACCATGGATATGCGTTCACTTTCAGTTCTTAACCACAATTGCCTCCAAATTTTTTTTAAATTGCAACAATTAGAGCAGTTACAAAGTCTCTACCATATTTAAAGGACTGCCCATATATTTGAAATACAAAAAGAAAAACAAAATGGTTTCTAGTCTCAAATAGATTACATTATATTCTATATGACATATATTCTGTATGTCAATCTAACACATTGACAATGTCTCTCCACCCTCAAATTTCTTGTGGCACGTTACTAGATCTATCCTTTGAAAACATCTCACTTATTTATGTTATAAATATGTTAATTGTTCTCCTCCATTAAATCATAATTAGAAAGCAAGTACTATTTTACATTTATCTTTGTAGCCCCAGAGCTAAAAATAAAATAAAATAGTAGCAGCATACTAAATATCTGTTCAATTGAGCTAAATTTGTGGAACCAAGAAAATGAAATTTCCTAAAAGAAGTAACCAATAGTACCCCTCTAAAAATCTACCCTCCACTAACAAAGAGGACCTCATATGTGTGCTAGTAAATGAAGCCAAAGAATAACACAAGACTATTACTTAGGTCCACTACAAATTTATGTTTTATAACCAGAGCTGAGTCCTCACTGCTGCAAGGTGATCGATCCTTTTATGCCTTCCTAATTAACACATTATCCCACTCACTATAGTGACTCTCTGAAAACTCATTCTTCCTCATGCCTTCCTTGGTATCACTTCCCCAACTCTCTAATCTGAGAACCTTGCCTCATCATTTACTGAAAAAATTGAGATCATTTTCCAAGTGTCTTCTCCTCTCCTTTCCATCTCACATCCCCAGTTGCCTTATTCTGCTGTTTCTTCCTTCCTTCCTGTCTACATGAAGAGAGCCCTTCTCACCAAGGTAAACCCTTGCACCATCTATTCCCTTCCATCCCATCTTCTCCAGCACATTGTCCCCTTCAGAATCTCCATCCTCCCCCTTAATTTCAATCTCTCCTTGCCATTAGCTACTTTCCTAATATCCACAAATGCATGCCCATGTCTTCCCTATTCTAAAAATAAAAATCTTCATTACTTATCATTACATATCTCTTCAACCTTACGTGACTAAACTCCTTGAGAATACCATCCACAATAAATGCTTCCACTTTCTTCCCTCCTTTCAAAAAAACTACAAAGTCTCCCTTATCCCCTCCAGGATCAAAGCCTTTTGCAATATGATCCCCTCCTACCTTTCCAATCTTATACTTTACCACACACACACACACACACACACACACACACACACACACATACACACACACACACATACTGCAATCCAGGGACATGAACCTCTATGCTATTCTTTGCATAAGATGCTCTACCATCAGACTCCAGGCATTTTCCTTGATTGATCCTCATGCCTTGAATAATCTCCCTCACATCTCTGTCTCTTGACTTGCCTTTCTCCAAGTTCTAGATAAAATCCCATCTTTTACAAAGATGCTTTTATAAGTTCCTCGTAATGTTAACACCCTCCTTCTCTCGCCTAACTCCAATTTACCCTGTTTAAATGTTGTTTGCATATAACTGTTTGCTTCTCTTCCCTGTTGCATTATGAGTTCCTTCAGAACAGAATCTTTTACCTTGCTCTGCCTAACACAATATAATCACTTAATAAACACTTATTGACTGATGAATCTATATCACAGTTCAGCTTTCATTGGTTATATTAATTTTAGTCTGTTTTTGGTTGTTTTTCAGGCTCATCGATTAAATAACTCAGATGATTTTATTAGAAGAAAGGATGCTATTTTGATAGACAGAAGATCTGGGATCTGACCCTGGTTCTGCATAAGTTAACTGTATGATCCTGAGCAAGTCATTTCCCTTCCTTTTGGCCTCAGCTTCCTGCTTTATAAAATGTAAGCTCTGGGCTAGATGATTGTCAGTATTTCAGATCTACCAATTTATGACTGTATGAACTTGTTTTAAAAATTGATCATTTTAGGCTGAAAAGCGTTTGATCACTTTTTTAAATCACTGCAACTTAAACCTCCATTTTCATTCTATTTGGTTTTGGTCTGGATCTATACTTTGATTATTTTAGAGAACTCCTGGAATGGGAATTCCCTCCACTGATACTATAACATTTGCTCCTAATAATTTGCCTGGGGCACAGAGAGGTTAGAGATTTGGCCATGAAAACTCTGCCAGTAAATTTCAGAGGCAGGATGCGTGGCTAGTTCTCCTAAACACCAGCTCTATAACATGATTTCTCTCTGAATTCTCCTTGGGCCATTATTTTTACAAGAAGGCAAGAGAAGGCTAGCTCTTACCAGAATAAATTAGCTAATTATTTAGGCAGGAAAATTCCTCAAAATTCAATAAAATGCTAATGATTGCATGTTGTAATTATACCCATTTACACCAAGTATTTTTAGTCAACAGAGCACAGAAATTCTGTCTATTGAAATAACATTTAATCAAGTAATAGTGAGTTATAATGAAATGATCCTACTAATTGCTAATTCTCTTAATACTTGCCCTTGTGATCTGTATGGCCTTAATCTATGGTCCTGTCCAAATCTATAGACTCCGTCCAGGGTGGGGGTCATTTAATCAGACTCTCAGATTTCCACTCTTGTTCCTTTTTGATAAGATGGGGTAGCCAGAGAGAAGTCATGCCTCCTCTTTTCACAATCTACAAATACTTTAGAGGTGAGGATAGTTTTGCTTGCTGAAATCAAAGGTATGTCAAATCTTGCCAAATGGCTATGACTATACTTTACCTGAAATGTAAATCTAGGTATCACCTCCTGTGAGATGCTGGAAAGCTTGTGCTCAAAAAAAAAATTAATGAGTCTAGCATAAGAAGAAAAGAGATCAAATGTTAGGGGAAAAAGGGTTTGTATCAAATTTCTCAGATAAGAGTTGGTATATAACCAAAAGTCACCTTCTTGTGGATAATTATCCTAGACATAACTAGAACAAAGGATCAGATATGATAACTGACCAAATTCTTCTCAAAAGAATTACAAATTATTAATAATCAAAGGAAAATGAAAATTGAAACCAAAACTAAAAACTATTAATAATCTTATGAAAGAATACTCAAAATCACTAATCACAAGAGAAATGCAAGTTAAAACAATACCGAAAAAATTGGAAAATGTGACAAAAGATAAAAAGATGTAACAAGATAGACACGCTAATGCATTTTTGGTGGATCTGTGAATTGCACACCCATTCTGGAAAGCAATTCAGAATTATGCAAATAAAGTGGCAAAACTATGCAAATAAATCTCCATATCTTTCAACTGAAAGATTCCACTACTAGATATATATCATAAGGAGATCGAAAGTCCTATACATAGGACTTAGTGAAAACAAATAAGAAAGTAGATGCCCACCAACTGGAGAATAGCTAAACAAATTGTAGTTTGTGAAAATAATTAAATATTATAGCATCTTAAGAAATGATGACTATGTGAATATAGGGAAGAATGGAAAAAATTAAACAAACTGATACAAAATGAAGTAACCAGAACTAAGAAGTAAATATACAAAATGACAACAATATCAATTGAAAAAAGAATAACCACAAACCAAGCAAAAATGGATATTACACAGATAACTGGGAGAAAAATCTTTACAACAGTATGATTAAGGTCTCATATCTAAGATACATAGCCATATATGTGTATATATATGTATATGTTTACATATATATATGTATATGTATATATAAAACACATGTCTGTGTAACTGATTCAGATCTAAAGGCCAAAAGCAATTCCTCAAAAGATTAAAAAAAAAGTTGAAAAACAATATAAAGAGGCAATTTTTGAAGGAAGGAGTTCTATCTCAAAACCTTCAGACTGGCAAAAGTGAAAATGACAAAGGCTGGAAAGGCTCTTGGAAAAGTAGGCCCACTAGTTAATGAATTATTATTACTGGAGCTACAAATTGTTACAGCAGTCTGAGAAGCAATTTGGAACTATGGTCAAAGAATTACTGAACTGTGTACCTTTTGACCCAGTTATAACAGTTAGTCCTATATATTGAAGAGATTAATGGAAAAAGAAAAAGATGATCTATGTATACATAAAAGGTCCTGGAAACCAAGAGAGCACACTCTTATTGAGGAATCATTTAACAAGTTAAAGTATCATGAAAAATGACAAAGTAAACTGAAACTGTGGAAACTGGGAAGATCTCTATGAACTATAGCAGAGTGAAATGAGCAGAACTGAAACAGATTATACAATGACAATATTAGAAAAAAATTCTTGAAAGACTTTAGAACTCTCATCAATGCAATGATAAATGAATGCAGAAGACTAAAGATGAAAGGTGCCTTCCACTTCCTACCAGAAAGGTTATAGCCTTAAACTGCAGGACAAGACATGTATTTTTGGATATTGTTAATGTGAAAATTAACATTTGCTGGACTATGCATATTTGTCATGGGAATATTTGTAATTGGTCAATGGAGGGGACAAGGAGGAGAGATAATAAATGTTCATATAAATAAGTAGACAATTAAAAAAAATGAATGTTGTAAAATTACAAAGAATGAATTTTCCACTAAGAAGAGACATAAGAAAACACCTTTTCCCCTTCCTTTTCAGAGGTAGGGAGAAAGGTCTTGGATGCTTAATGCTGCATATATTGTCATTTTGGAAGGAAGGGGATTTATTGGTTTTGATAGAATTTTTGTCTTTTTAAAAAATTCTTTGTTATATGTTGTTTTGTTGTATGAATTTAATTTCTCAGGGAAATTCAGTCAGTACAGGAACATTTTTTTTAATAAAAAGTATAGTGTAGTAGAAATCCCTAGTTGAAACCAGAGGGTTATGACTCTGCTATTTATTAACTGTATGATGCAAGGCAAGTCCTTGCTTCTTCCTGGACATTAATTTTCTTCTCTATAAAACCAGGAGGTTAAATGAGATGGTCTCTGAGAACCACTGTAGTTCTTTATCCTAAAAAGATCAGATTATCATTCCTACTAATTCCCAATTACTAAGGCTTCAAATTCATAATCCATCCTTAACTTTATGCAATGTAATTTGACAATGAATATTCATCACAGAATCATGGCAATTCATAGAAAGAAGGGACTTCCAGGACCATTCAGTCTAGACCATAGTTGCAAAAAAAAATCTTCTCCATATAATACGCAACAAGGGGTCATTGAACCTTTTCATGAAGATCTCCACGTACAAGGAATCTACTCTCTCCCAGGGAAATCTATTGTCTTTTTTGGATATCTCTAAATGTTCAGAAAGTTATTTTTGTTTGGTTTGATTTGTTTTGGTTTGGTTTATTTTTTACATTTGCCCTTTTAGGACTTTTACACATTACTCCTAGATCTGCCTTCATTTTTCAAATAGAACAAGTTGCATTCCTTTGCCACTTTCAAAAATTTGAAGATAGCAATCATATCCCCTCTGAATTTTGATAGTTTTTTTTTCTTCCTGGCTAAATACCTTGAGATTTTTTCATCTAATCTTAGAATTCCACGAACTCTAGGCCCCCAGCTGTCCTGGTTGTTTTTGTCTACATTCTCTTCAACCTATCAATTTTCTTCTTAAATTTTGACACCAGATCTGTACATGAAACTCTAGCTGCTGTCCAACCAGGAAAAATTGCAGAAGAACTTTTGCTTCCTGATCAGAGATTTGCCTCTCAATGAAACCTAAGATTCATTGATCTTAATCTCCACATTATCATTCCATTGTTTCATATAGAGCTTGATGTCCATTAAAATCCCCAGATTGTTTTCAAACTGCTATCTGTATTCAAGATATTTTTTTAAAAAAAGAAATTACCTCAGTTTAAGTCTTTTGATCCATTAATTAAAATTAGAATTCAGTAAAACATTAAGTGCCTACTATGTGCAAGGCACTTTAAGTGGTGGAAATATACATCAGAGGGGAAAAAAAGGACAATCCTTCCTTTAAAGGAGAATATAGCACACAAAAGGAAGCTGAAAGGGGGATGATGGAGAGTACAGAGCAGGAGACAGATGAGGTATTTCGGGATGGGATGTTCTACAGAGTTGCAATCAAGCAGAGCAGCTGATGAAAAATAGAGAATTACCTGGAAAGGTAAGATTCCAGCCCTTTGTAAAGGAAGGCCTTGGAAGTCTAGTCCTCCAATCAGACAGGACTAAAAAGAAATCAGGCTGTGAGCCAGTAAGGGAAAAAAATAGTGGAAAATATGCACAATTGGCCAGCATTTTCCTCCCTCCAGTTTCTAGTGGATTTGTATTTTTTGCAATTATATATCATTATTCTCCTGCTCCACAGGCTGAGAGAGGCTCACAACCAATGTGTAAACCATTTAGTTTCATGGAATGTTATTTGCGAAGCAGCACCCGAGTGGAAAGCTTAAATATCCTCCATCATTTTGTTAAACAATTTCAGACATCTTTTAAGTATTGATGAGTTACTACAAAGTCTACAGGACAAAAACATTGTTATTGTTTTCTTAAAGAAAGTCTTTGTGGCTTTCCTAATGGGATGCACAAATGTTCTGGCCTGGGAACTCTGGCAAGAAAGACTTAACTTTTCTAGGGCAATTGGCTCAGCCGGCCCCAGCATCTGGAGCAACCCGCAACCTCATGAGGAATTCTTTTCATGTTCTCTCCCCACACCTCTATGAAAACTTGGAAGGTTTCTGAGAAGCACAAAGATTCACAATCATTGCCAAGACAACACCTTTCTTTCAACCTACACTCAAGAGAGGAAGGAAACTTCCTAGTAAACATGCATGAACACACACACACACAAAATGACAGAGAAAAGGCAGCTTGAACTGATCTCTAATAATACATATGCAAGCCCTCCCTTAGAAGCAAGCTTTTCACTATCATGTACAAAGTTAATGGCAACTGAGGAACTACCATTCCAGAAACGTAGTCCCCTTTAATCCTTAATAACCAAATAAAAATGGGTAGCCCGTACTCAGGAGCAGCTTCAGCAAGGAGATCTCCAGGAAACAAGGCTCCCTACAGACTTTCCCTTGATCTTAAAGCTTAACTTGAAACATTTATATGCACCGAGCACCTGGCCAGGAGATGTGAGAAGGCCCTTTTCTTCCCCCCCTTACCTTGGCTCTATTTCTTTCTTCAATAATAAATTCCTGGCTTTCTTCCCCACCGCTGCCTCTCCTCCACCTCCCCCCATCTTCCTGAACCAGATTCCTTTCTCAATAATTTTTTTTATTCCCTCATAATGGTTTAAGAATAGCAAGACAAACTTGAAAACCCCCCATTAGCACCCATCAGATTGCCCAAGTGACGATCAAGCATCACCTGAGCAGCTTTCAAAAAGATGAAGAAGGCCGTCAGAGTGGGTTAATTCCAATCAGGTTGAGAACTTCTATTTCAATTCAAAGGGCTCGGGTTAACTTCACAGGCCAATTTATTACCAACGTGCGGCATGTATCTCACACACCTTGCTGGGTGGGGAAGTAATGAATGCATTAACTAGCTCTGACTGGTCCTGTTTAAGCACAGGATGCTGAATTATGGTCCGGAATTTGATAATAGCATCGGGAAGAATGGAACGGGAATGGTCCATGAGAGATGGAGCCCGGTGACCATGGAGTCCCGGACCTGAGGGACAAATCCATAACAAATTCACACTAATAATGAACTAGAAATGCTTGCCTCCTTTTTTCACTCGAGTTTGTTTAGAAGTGAAAATATTTGGTTTAGTCATAAAGTTTCTATTCTCTAAGACTTAGAGTCATGAAAGTCTTAAAAGAAGGAAGAGATTTTCAAGATTATCCAGTCCAACCTCCTTATTTTGATGCTGAAGAGATTATGCTCCAGATAGGTGAAAAATTTTCCATGGATCAAAACTAGCATTTAGGAGTGCCAAAATAAAGAAGAGGCTGAAACTATCTCCTACTCTTTCCTATATTTCTATGGCGTACATTTTGCCTGTGTAGATCCGAGTTTCATGAATAATTACCCTTATGGCAAAATAAGCAGATTAGGGAGTGGTGTAAACTTGTGAGTTTAGAGAATTTAGTCAAATAATTATTGCATGCTATTGTGTTTTAGGAAGCTTTGGAGACCTCTGATAACTTCCTGTAAATATTGTCATAGAATCATACTGAGGGATTGTAAAGGACCTTGGAGGTTAAGTGATTTAATCAGTGTTATACAATAAACAGATCTGGGATTGGAACTCAGGTCTTTTTTTTTTTTCTGAGGTAATTTTGGTTAAGTGACTTGCCCAGGGTCACACAGTTAGGAAGTGTTAAGTGTCTGAGACCAGATTTGAACTCAGGCTTGGTGCTCTATCCATTGCTCCATTTAGTTGCCCCCTGATTCTTTAAAAACAAACAAACAAACAAAAACCTAACATTTAGGATTACTGACTCCAATCATAATGCATTTGAGTTGTGGGTTTTTTTTTTTTTTTTTTTTTTTTTGACGGAAGGGGAGGTGGTTATTGAAGTCATTGTGTGTTTAGCTTCATAGGTAGTCTAATTTTCCTGGTTGTAATTTATTTGCTGTTTATTTGGAGACTATTTTATATATTCTTTTTTATTTTACATATTGTTAAATGTATCATGCATTATAAAATTATAATGTATAATATTATACATTCCCATTATAAAATGTAAGCTTTGGAAGACAGGGACTTTATATTCTCAGCACCAGCACCTAGTGCTTGATAGCCTCTGACACTGAAAAATGGCAGCTAAGGGATCCAGTGCATGAGTCTAAAAGACCTGAATTTGAATTCTGTCTCAGTCTGTCTTGAATCCTGCCTTCAGTGACTCTGTAAAAGTCACTCAATGTGCTTAAATTTCCTTATCTGCAAAATGAAGAAAATAACTCCTAATGCTCAGAGTTGTCATGAGGATCAAACAAGATGAGATATGCAAAGCACGTTGTCGATTTTAAAGTTCTATATAAATGATAGCTGTTATTAATAACTATTTGTTGATTAATTAATCGATTGTGAAATTTACTCAAACTTGACACTGCTAGCATCTGGTACTCCCTGACAGATTTTTTTCTTACAAAGAATACACCTGTAAAATTGTCTTTCTCTCTGTGGGTGCCACTGTTGTTTGAAGTATTTCCTGCTTAGTGCCCTTCTTCTGCCTCTTGGGTCCACACAAAAGCTTTGCTCAGAAAGAGCTGCTCCGTTACTCATTATTGCTTTGTTCAGAACTGGGAGAACATTGTATACAGTAACAGCAATAGTGTTCCACGATCAGCTCTGATAGACTTAGCTCTTCTCAGAAATGCAATGATTTAAGACAATTCCAAAAACCTCTTGATAGAAAATGCTCTCCACATTCAGAGAAAGAACTATGTTGTCTGAATTTAGATTGAAGCTTTCTATTTTCATTCCCCACCTCCTTTCTCATAGTTTCTCCCTTTTGTTCTGATACTTCTTCCACAACATGATTAATGTAGAAATATGTTTAATATGATTGTTTGTGGATAACCTATATCAGATCTTGGTGTAGAGGGAGGTAGAAAAAAATCTTATAAAAATAAATGTTGAAAACTATCTTTAAAATAATAATAATAAATCTCAAAAAAGAATGAATGCATTATTGTCTTGTGATTCATTATGAGGTGTATTTTTAGTATTAATCATTGTCATAATCACTTTTAGTGAGCAGTTATGCCAATGTTTTTAGTCAATTACTAAAAGCATTCATTTTATCAAGCAGGACAATAGTCAGTCAAGTACTAAAAATGAATAAACACAAGAAAACAATAGTAGGACTTTCACTTAACCCCAGACCATTTCTATCTGCCCTGTATCAGATGAGATAGGTAATTGAGAACAAGACAATGGCTACTATCTAGCTAGCTAGCATTTATATGGCACTTTAAGGATTTATCTCATTTAATCCTCCCAATTCCTTGTATGGGGAATACTATAAGTATTACTATCATTGCCATTTTACAGATCAGGAAATCAAACCTTAGTACATTTAAATGACTTATCCATGGCCATTCAGTTTGTGAGCCAGAGAGGTGGGATTTATTCAAAATTTTTATCAAATGTCAAGCTCAGCACCCATTCCACATATCCCTCAAGCACTTCTTAGCTCTCTGTTCTTTGTGTAGATGAGTAAATATAGATATGCATTTGTGCATAGAAGCCCCTCAGGCTCTTGAAACAGATCCCATCAATGAGGACATCTGAAGGGCATCCAATGTTTCATTTAATAATAATAAAGTTGCAGTAAAATGATATGCATTTTTTGCAAATGTATTATGTATTAATTCCTTTCAGAGCAGTTTCAATAAGTATTCTTCTTTGTCCCACACATACCCATTTTTAAACAGGTAAGTAATATTTTTTTTCTTAGTAGCATTTTTAATGTTTTATAAGCTTCAAATCCCTTGGCATAAAGGGAAAAATTCAAAATATTCCACCAACACCTTTGTCTTTTGTTTTTCTGAAATAATGTAAGTTTACACAGAACTTTTGTGGTCTTGTAGCATGTGTTTGTTGTTGTCATGTTAGCCCCCAGATCTCTTGGCCTGGGATACTGTTGTGGTTTTCTCCTTTAGCTTATTTTACAGAGGAGGAAACTGAGGTAAATAGGATTAAGTGGGGCAGCTAGGTGACACAGTGGATAGAGCACCAGCTCTGAAGTCAGGAGGACCTGGGTTCAAATCTGGTCTCAGACACTTAACATTCCCTAGCTGTGTGACCCTGGGCAAGTCACTTAACCCCAGTTGCCTCAGCAAAAAGCAAAAAAAAAAAAAAAAGGATTAAGTGACTTGCCCGGGGTCATATAGCTAGTACATATCTGAGGCTGCATTTGAACTCAGGTCCTCCTGACTATCCTGTGTGCTATCTAGCTGGATGAAATCAGTGAACATGTTTAGAAAAATACTAAGACCATGAGAAAAGTAGATAATCAGGGAATTAGAGGCATTGATGCTAGAAATAAGAAAAAGAGTAATAAATTTTGTGGAGAAAGGGAGAGGGACAGAAGTGTATTTCATTTTTTCATAGAATTCAGCAAGATGGTACAGGTTTTTAAAGAACTAAAATACAAATCTATTTCAAAGACCAATAGGAATAGAGTTTCTCACTTATGCTTTGAATGAATTGGACATTTACTAGTGTATTGTGTTCTATTCAAAATCTGTCCTCTAATTGAGATGTAGAAGACTTGGGAAAAATTCAGAGGGGAAAAAAATAAAATCTTTAAAGAACTGGGGAATAGAATCAACAGAGAAAGACTTACAGAACTGTGGCCCTTCCTTGATATTTAGCCCCCACACACTCCTTGTAGATGCTCTCTTTTTCTCAAAATGTGTAAATTTTATTATCTGTTTATATATCGATAAAAATCCAGTAGAATATAAACTTCCCGAGAGTAAGGTATGTTTTATTTTTATCTTTGTATCCCCTGTTTTAGCACAGTGCTCTGTATGCCTAATAGGTGCTTAATGAATGTTTGTTGAATTGAATTGACAGAGATCAGGAACATATCTTTTGGAAAATGGTTTTTAATTTTTCTTTATTTCCATTAAGACTGGACTGTAGGAATAATCTGATAAGAAGTCGTGAAAGATGTATAGGAGAACACTACCAATATCAATTCTCCTTGCCTAACTACTTAAAAAAAAAACAGAAAATAAATAAATATAGGCATACAAATACTATATATACATATGCATACAAATGCATATAAATTTATAACATTTATACAACTTTAAATTTTGCAAAGCACTTTAGCAATATTCTCATTTTATCCTGACAACCAACCTAGGAGGAGGTTATGATTTTCATCCCTATTTTACAGATGAGAAAACTCAGAGGCAGACAGGTTAATTGACTTAACTCAGGTCACACAGCTAGAAAGTGTGAGAAAAAGGATTTGAACTGAGTCTTCCAGATTCTAAGTCTAACACTCCACTTAGTCACCTAGCACCAATAATCTTTCTCAGAGAGTTTGCCCAGAGGCAGGCAAGGAACCAGAAACCTTTTTAAACTCTTCCAACCCTGAAATTCTGTAATCAGTCTATCATTTTAAATTTATGTATCATAGTAAAGTCACTCTCTTTGGGTCAGTGGAAGCCTAGTAACTAACCTAAGAGTGAAGTTATCTGTCAAGACTCAATAAACCATTCCCTCCTTAGCAAGAAATATTGGTCACCTTTGGTAGAAAAGCAATATATTTATACTCTAGTAATGTAAGATCTATTTCCATTAAATACATTTAATAAGTTTTCGGTATTTGCTGTCAACCTTGAGTGAAAAACTTAAACATACACACACACACACACACACACACACACACACACACACACACATTGAAGTTGTCCTTCAAAATAGTTATTTTACTTCTTTTTTTTTCAAGTCAATGGAATTAAAAGATATGACTAAAATAACAAGACTTTGAGTAGAAAAGGAAGAAACTATAACAAAATTAAAACCCCAGTATTTATCCTTGGGAGAACTGGGGAGTTAACTCATTATGCACCTCATTAAATGTCATTACATCCTCTGTGTCAGTTTAGGCTTCTCAGGCAGGACATTTCTTCTGAAGGAAAAAAGTACATTGTGAGCTACCTTGGTGAAAAGGCAAGGAGTTGTGAAGCATGTTTATATGTGTGAATGTGTGTGTACACACACTCACACACATATATATGTTTATGTATTATATATGTTTCCTTTTAATTTTACATAATTTAATTTTAAATATACATATTTAATTTTTTTTAATTTCTAAAGGTTATATAGGAAAAGGAACTGAAAAACATACCTTAACATATCTTTAAAAATAAAGTTGATTTATAATTTCAGATCAGATTCTTGATCATCAAAATCAATGAGGATGGCTTCATCTCCAATATGAATCATCATGATATAGTATTCTACCCTGAATGAAAATTACTTTTCAAAAAAAATCCAAATCTGAATGTTTTCCTGAAAAGTCTTTCCTTATTTTCCTAAAATTGATCAGCCCTCAGAAAAAATGCCTTATTGGAGAGCCAAGCCAGTTGGTTTCCTACTAGTCATCTGTACAGTATCTCAGGTCCCTCTACTGGTTCAGCTCTAGGGGAATTCTTTTCTGAAGTTCACTGTTAAGCAATTTCTAAATCAAAACTTTTTATTTGAATTTGTTGATAATTTCCCCCTCCTAACACCACCTCATATCATTCTTTGTATGCCCTGCAATAACTGTAGCTGGGGGTGATATAAAAAAGCAGTGGTCAGTCAGATGAGCCTGCTAGTCCTGTCTTTGTGTACAGATCTAATGTATCTTTGTTGTCATGCAGAAGGGTCTAACTTAGAATATTTTGCAAAAATGGTCTTGAAAAAATTAAAAATTAGCTTTTCAAAAGCTGACAAAACATTCTTAAGGCATATTGTCTTTAGATAGCACCATGATTCAAAGAGCGACAGAAAGAAAAGAAAAATAAAATAAGCAGTGGAATTTCTGAGTATTTTCTTACTTCCAAAGTCTCACTTTCTACTAAGTAAACATATAAATGTAATTTTATAAACAGTATATGCCATTCTTTAAATTCAAGAATTACATTTTGAAATTTTTCTCCTCTTTGGAAAAATAGTTATGCATTTACAATCTACTTGTATTATTTTCCCCTGAAAATTGTCAGAAGTTTGATTGTCTAACTCATTCAAGAAGGCCCTTGCTCTTTTTAATATCAATCTGTGCAGTTTCGAAATCCATGAATCCACCAATTGATTTGTTATTCCCTTATTCTAATCCTGTGAGTTTTCAAATTGGAAAAAAATGAGAAGAGAAATTGAAACTACAAAAGATAAAGGAAAATAATAGATTTGGTAGAGCAGAGCAAGTACTGTATTCTCTTAAGAAGCAGAAACTTGTGTTTGAAGTAATCTTGCCCAAGGACAGCCACACTGGAACCCAAGAAAGCATAAAAAGAAAAACCATAAGGGCTTTTCATTAAAACACTCACATTCTGGCTAATAAGAAAACTCAAGCTTTTCAAGAGTCAAAGAATCTCATAACATCAGAGAGATGGAGTTGTCATTTAGAAAATTTCTGGATCATTTTCTCCCAAAGAACACCAATATTTCCAGTTTAAGAATGATCTAGTTGAGAAAATATGGGATATTTAGAATGGAACTATTGTTGACTCTCCTAGAGCTTTATCAGAATCTAGAAGTCCATCCACCTTAAGCAGAATGCGTAATAAAGCTTTGTTTTAGATCTATTTTGGAGTGTATATTTCTCAAAAAGCTAGAGTTCTAATTTTATCTTTTTCATTTATTTTTTTATTTTTGAGAGTTCTAATTTTAATCCATATTTTTTGAATATGTGACATTTTGTTTTTTCTTTTATTTACTTGATAATTAAAAGGATTACCAATATAATGTGAGACCCTCCAGAATTGAGACTGTTCTGCTTTTCTTTATATTACCATAATGTCTTTTACAGAATAAGTACTCAATAAGTTTTTTTTGAGTGGCTGACTGATTGATTAAAAAAAGGAACTTCTTATACTTCAACTCAAAACAATTTTAAGTGAATATATGGATTAAAATTCATTTTATTTTGAAGAGGTCTGTGGTACCGCTTAACATCAAAGAGCACAGGCTCTGGACTCAGAGTGCCTGGCTTCAAATTCTGTTCCTAATGCTCATTAGGTGAATGCTACACTATGTTTGTGACCTTGGACAAGTCATCTACTCTTCCATAAAATGAGGATTTGGAAGTAAATGGCTTCTGAGGTTGCTTTCATCTCAAAATCTATGACCCTATGGCCTTCTGGAAAATCTCTAGGATGTTTCAAAACTATGGCTGGAAAATCATTTTGTGAAAAGGTTATAAATGTCCCTGTGTACCTGAGCTACTCTCTGAAGTCACTGAGGCAATCATATTCTCACAATCTTAAGGATGTGAAGATTTTCAAATATTCACTGTATTTTTCTATATAAAGAATTTACTCTATAAAATTTACTCCCATCAGTGTCTTAGACTATACAAATTTGTTTCCCTCTTACATAGTTATGGAGCTAGACTACTACTTTTTAAATTATTTTTCTGCATTTCAAGAAACATAAGTAGAAAAATGAAAAGTCCCACTAGTATGTCATTCTCTAAAAATTAACACAAAAGAACAATACTGCCATCTAGTGGTCATATTTAAGACAATTGCAAACATTTGGGGAGGAAAAAAAATGGCCTTTTATTTTGTGGGATTGTATTCCTAGAAACTCACCCTTTGGAAAGTAGATAAGAAATTAAGGAATCAGGTTTAAACTTAAGTAGCCTCTCTCTTGATTGCTAAAGACAACCTCAGAATTCTACATGACTAATCCTGAACTCTGAAAACCCATTACAAGCTTTATATTCTTTTGTCTTCTCCTTTCTTCTCCCCTCATTCTCAGATTAAACAATAATGATGAACCCACAACTTTATTTTT
>JAJPUD010000931.1:40426-75296 GCA_023553655.1 Myrmecobius fasciatus
TTTTTTTTTTTTTTTTTTTTTTTTTTGCTGTGGCAATTGGGGTTAAGTGACTTGCCCAGGGTCACACAGCTAGGATGTGTTAAGTGTCTGAGACCAGATTTGAGCTCCTGACTTCAGGGCTGGTGCTCTATCCACTGCACCATCTAGCTGCCCCAGAAATGGGAATTTTAGAGGATTTTTTATGGAAGTCAGAGATGACATAAAAGGCAACACAGAAAAAAAATCAAAAACTCAGAATGCATAAGATATGTGTATAGTATGTGTAAATATATAGGTAGTATTGTATAATATCAACTCAAACTTTAAAATAGGGTAGTGTACCTCATAAAAGAAAAAGAAAAAAATTCAGACTTCTTCTCTAATAAAAAAAAAAGGAAGGCCAAAAACTTTTACATAGATTTTCCAGATTGAGGGGGTGCCTCACACTACATGGAAGAGTAACTGTATTTGTATGCAAATGTGCAAAGATGCAGTGAGTATATTTGACAACCTGAAGCATTTCCAGCTGTCAGCCTTGTATCCTCATCAAGATAAGCAGTCTGGGAAAGTTCACCCAGCCCACTCTTAAAGGGTGGTCTTCTTGACGCTTTCCCATCATTCTATGGGAGATCTCACTGGGTTTTGGAATCCTTTCTCAACTGGAAGACTATTCAGGAAAACCAAAACTAAAACCTCAAGACAGCTCACTCCCACATCCAGAACATACAGTTATGGTTTATTTCTCTAATTCAGTTCAACAGATATTCATTAAACACTTGCTTTGTGCAAGAAACTGGGGATATATATCAAAAAGAAAAATAAAAAAAAATACCCTCAAGAATTTTAAGGGTTTTTTGGAAAGATATAACACGGGTACAGATAAATATAAGAGAGTTTGAATAAGGGAAAGAGGGCTATTCTAAGAAGAAATGTTGCTTGAGCTGAGTTTTAAGGGAGCAAAAAATTCTAAAAGGCAGAAGTGAGAAAGGAGTCAATCTACAAATTGGGGAAAATTAGTGCAAAGGCGGAAGGAAAGGTGGAAGGATTATTGAGTCCGGAAAATACCTCAAGGTCTTATTCCTATGGAATAGTGAATGAGTGAAGGAAGAAAAGGGGAAAGTGAAATGTTTGAAAAGGAAAGTAGAAACTTGATTGAGATTATGTCTGTTTCCAATTTAGAGAGAAAGTGTGGGGTAGTGAATAGAAGGGTGGCTCTGTAGCCAGGAAAATCTAGATTTAAATGTCTCCCATGATATATACAGGGAAATAAATTAGTCGCATGGTACTCTAATCTTGGTAACTGTCTCTAAGATTCTAAGTTAGAGAAGATGTGGACCAGGCTGAATAGAAGAGGTTTTCTCACCCAGGAATTCTTCATAAAAATCAAATTAGAATCCCAGTTCCTTTCTTTAGCATATCCAAGATATAAAGATGTGGAACATTTTGACTATGTTTATGTACTATTCATCACAGACCCTAGTTTATTATAATATTTTAAGTATTTTAAAATAATCTAAAGAAGAAACAAGAGGAAAATCTTATTTCAATTTTTATTGTAATTCCCATTTTCAGTAAAGAGCTCAGTCTCACTGAGTTTATATAATGATTGAAATTTAATTACAATTCTGTTATAATCAACAACCATTCTTACTATGTATAAAGTACTGTTATTGTAGTCTCTCACTGGGGAGAAGGAGAGAGAAGGGACCATTGAAAGAATAAGAATAGGAAAGTACATACTCAAAAGAAAAACAGCTCTACAGTAGCACAGTTGAATACTTCAAGGAACCATGGTTTCTAATTGTTATGGCTACTGCCTACCATTGTAGATTGCAGGCTTTATATGACTTGGTAGATGGTCTTCATGAATTATTGTAGAAAAAGAAAATTTATCACATAATTGGCCAATTTCTAGCAATGAGTTTCTGTGTATATGAGAATGTGTGTGTATATGTGTGGGTGTATGCTTTAAATTTCAATTAACAAGCACTTTTCCCCTCTTTCTCTTTTTCTTCCAATATCTCATCTCCCCCATTTAAAAAACAACATCCTTATAGTAAACCTGCATAGTCAAACAAATCATCCCTATACTGGCCATGTCCAAAAAGGGATGTTCATTCTCCAGTTTGAGTCCATCAGTTCTTTTAAGAAGTAGGTAGCATGCTTAATCATTAATCCTCTGGTATTATGGATGATCATTACATTAATCAGAATTTGCAAATCTTAAGCAACTAAGTGGTGTACTACACAGAAAACTGGTTGTGGAATCATGATGGATCTGAGTTAAACTTTAGCTTTGTTGCTTGGGCAAGTTACTTAACATCTACCTTAATTTCCTCATCTACAAAATGGGGCTAATAGCACTAAAGAATCAAGTGAGGTAATAATTTTAGTGCTTGAAACATACTGTGTTATGTAAATGTTAGCTGTAATTATTATTAGTTGCTTTCTTTTATAATTTTGTTATCATATAAATTGCTTTTCTGGTTCTAGTCATTTTGTTCTACATCAGTTCATACGAGTCTCTCCAGGCTTCTATAAAACTATCCCTTCTAGCCATTTCTTGAGGACATTCCTTTATATAGATTTTATCACATTCGTATACTATTATTTGTTCGTTCCTTCCCTAATTTATGGGAATAATGAATTTGTTTTAAGTTAGCCTGATGATAATGATAACAATAATAATAAACTTATCTTGCAGGTTTGCTGTAAGGATCAAATGAGATGTTTATAAAAAGTATTTAGAGCAGTGCCTGCCATATAGTAGGTGCTTTGTAAATGCTTATTTTTTCCCTCACTTTAAGTTTTGCAAAGTTCTTTATAAAAATTATCCCCTTTAATCTTCACAACAACCCTGGCAAAGGTAAGTTCTATAATTAACATCCCCATCTTACATTTGAGGAAACTGAGGCAAAGTTAAAATGATTTGATCATGTTCACATAACTGGTATCTCAGGCTGGATTTGAATTCAGATATTTGTGAATCCAGATTTAATACTCTTTCCACTACAACCAAGTAGCCACTTGAGATCATCCCTGGGTTAAGAGACTTCCCAAAATAACCCAGAATTTTTTATATGGTTTCCATAGGAGCTTCAAAGCCAGATTAGATAGTGTCAGCCAGAGCTCATATTTGCTGGTAGAGCCTGTAAGAACACTAAGTCCCATTCATGTCATGATGTGACTTTAATACTTTGTATACTGTCAAGTATGTTTTATTAATTGTATAGTATTACCCTTGTTTTACATGAAAGGTATCCTCCAGTGCCTCCCCTTGGCTCCAGGGCTGTGGCAGCTAAGCTCAAGCTTTTGTAGGTCTCACCAACCTAGGAAAGTTTATCAGAGTATTGTAAAGAGTACTGAACAGTAATGGAAATTGATGTGTATATGGAGAAAAAAGTGACAAAAAGATTGTAATTAGTTTGTGTTACTGCCCCCAATTCTAAATTGTAAATAAACTAACATAATTTGAGATTTGGGAGGGATCTTTGGCTTTTTTTTTACAAGCAAAGTGATTCAAAATCTTCTGGCTAATTGGCAGTATGTTAAGGTAATATAGTGGGGTTATATAGATCAAGAGCTAGAAGATACCTAAGAGATCATCTAGTCCAGCCCCTTAATTTTAACTGAGAAAATTAAGACCCATAGAGGTTGAGCACCTTTAGTTGCATTGTCACTATAAGTTCAGCATTCTATCCACTACACCCTACTACCTTTACAACTTCCTGTCTGTTTTAAGGACATGTGGCAGAAAGTGATCAAGTGAGTCTGAGCTGGCAGAAATGAAGAAAAAAAAAGAACAAAATTTGTATATGGGCGAGAGGGGGAGGTAGGTCCCTAAATCCCTCTTCTATTGATCAACTAGTCCCATGGGGGGGGGAACCACTATTCATAACACAGCAGTAGATTCTGGCATCAATTTCACTTGTTTCCGATTCCCACAACTTTCTCACCCCACCCCACCTAAGAATTCAATATTTTCTAATGTCCGTAGACTCTTCCTGGAGTCATGCAAGAATCTATTTATAATTAGGGGAGATCAACTCGGTCCCTCGGTGACCTGCAGACTTAATCACCCAGAACAATCTAGGCTGAATTATTGGGTGTACACTAGCATTGTTAAGGTGTCTCTTGAGGAGGAAAATTATGAAGTAAGAAACAGGAATCATTGCTGCTGCAAAAATAAGAGTTACTTTTAATCATGCTATCAATCATTCTTAAAACATATGACTCATTCAGGAAATCCAGACCATTTGAAAAATACTGGGAAAGGCAGACTGATTTTTTCAACTAGTGAAATGTCAAACACATTTAAATTCTTTGATTGCCTATTTCTTCCTATTCTCTCCTCCATCTTCCAGTGTAATTTAACCAGTTGACTTTGGAGATATTGAAATGATTGGCCATGGAGACATATGCCCTCTTAGTTCCCTATTCAATCAATACCTAGTGATTCAGTTGAGAATGATTAACCTAGAGAGAAGACTTCAGATGGAGAAAGAGGGAGACATTATACCAGATATTGTGTATCACCTGGAAGAAGCATTGGATTTGTTCTGCTTACTTCCCAAAGGCAGATTTAAGAGTCTTGGATACAAGGTGCCAAGAAACAAAGTTACCTTGAGATAAGGAAATCTAACAATTAGAACCACCCAAAAGGTGAACAGACTGCCTTAAAAAGTTGTGGATTCCTCTTTCCTGGATGTGTTTAAGCAAAATGAGTTCTTGTTCAGAGACCAATTAAGGGCAGGTTTAGATAGCCTTCGAAGCCCATCACAATTCTGAGATTCTATGAACATGAAGAGGCAAGTGAAAATAGAGAGAATGGGGCAGCTAGGTGGTGCAGTGGATAGAGCACCAGCCCTGAAGTCAGGAGGACCTGAGTTAAAATGTGATCTTAGACACTTAACATTCTCTAGCTGTGTGACCCTGGGCAAGTCACTTAACTTCAATTGCCTCAGCAAAAAGCAGCAAAAAGGAAAATAGAGAATGTTTAAGCAGAAAGAGTATTTCTTAGCCTATTCTATACCATCATCATCATTATTAATAACGATAGTATTAAACATCTGCAACTGAACCAATGGGTTTAAAGTTTGAAGTAGGAAACATAAGTCTCATCAAGGGCATATCTCTCCTCACTCATTATCATAATTATTAATTATATAATGATATAACAGTACTAAAAATAATTTACATATATCATAACCAAATGCCTTAATAATTAGCTTTATAAAGGATTCAAGCTCAATGTAATTCATAACTCAATGATATTTTATATAGAGAATTGGGAGTATTTTTGCTTATATAAATACGACATCTTAATGTTCTACAGATAATTATTCAGCTATTAGTCAGTTACTAAGTCAGAGACTAAATTCAAACATTAGTCAGATGTATTATTGTTAGTCAAGTCACACTGATATGTTAGGTTAAAAAAAAAAAAGAAAAAAGTATCACATCAGAGGAGAGTTATCAGTGCTCAGAGTCTGGCAGGAGTAAACTGTTAGATGATCATACATTTCACTACACTAAGGATCTGTGATTTCACCAGTGTGAGTATTCCCTTGGCAACTAGGTGGAAGAGCTCTGAGTACTGCTGTGCAAAAGAATTCATCACCCTGTTCCCAAACTGGTGATACCTCTCTCCAAATTTAGTCAGACTTCACCCCAGACTACAAGCATAAGACAATCCATTTCCAGACCCATACTTAAAGCTTTCACACTTGTAGGACCTGTCAGAGTTTTGGCCGTGCCGTCAAAACTTTTGAGAAGACAGGATTACCTCCCTTATATAATGAGTCATCAAAAGAAGGACATTAATGAAGAAAAAATCATTTTTGGTAAAAAAAAAATACTGTAATTCTATTTTCATAGTTCAGTAAATCATTTATTGAAAACATTTATCAGACAATTAAAAGAAGCAAAGCACCCAAGAATTATAGTACTTTGCTTTAATGTACTCTCAGCATACTTCCTTATTCACTACATTGCCTAATGGATTTGCTTAGCCTATCATAGTGCCATTATATTTTGTTTAATGTTTCATGTCGAGAAAAAAAATGACTAATACTTACATTGTAAATTACAAGTCAGCAATTTTACAATGTAATAATTCTTCTGGTATCATTCATCCAAGAAACCCAAAGTGCTTTATAAACATATCATTAATCCTACATGAAAAGGATCTCAACCTCCTATTTATAGAGAACCTTTCTGTTGCCATGCTGGCTAGAGAAAGTCAAGAGGCACAAATCAATTTAGTCTCACCTGCCGATCCCTTTCTATAGTTCTTCTGTGAATGCTCAACATCTGAGACCACAGAGTTCAAAGCTATATAACTTTAGCTAACTTCAACTCTGGAGGTAAAGTAGGATAGTTGATCTCTCTGAAGGGATCTCTTCTTCACATCTGAAATGATGGAGTTCAAAGAGATAGAAACTCAGTGAGACAGACTTAAAATACACAAGGGGATCCACAGCCATCTAAAAACACATCACTGTCCTCTCTCATTTACAAAAAGCATGTTCTTTGGAAAAGACAGCTCTTCAATAAGATTTTGCTAGAATCTATGAAGGGCAGTGTGAGGAACACAAATCTCATTGGAAACAATTCAGAGAAATTCAGTGAGATGTGCTCACCATTGGGCACTAGAAAATATGACTGTTATAGCAAATCACTAACATAAGGTGGGACAGGGATGGTTAGATACTTCTTTGTCTAAAAACACTGACATTTTCAAGTATTTTAACATAATTAACATCTAGTGGATTTCCTGCCATCTAGGGGAGGGATGGAGACTAGGGGGGAAAATTTGTAACGGAAAGCTTTGTAAAGGGTCAATGTTGAAGAATTACCCATACATATGTTTTGCAAATAAAAAGCTTTAATAAAAAACTAACATTTTTATATACTTAAGGCTTAATATGGGTCAGCAGAGTGACATGTGATCTAGGGCAGCATTAAGAGAAGTAGCAGGGAAGAGTGATGGAGATATTCTCACAACTTCAGGACTACTTCAAGTTCTGGATACCACAGTTTAAAAAGAGCATTGATAATCTGGTCATCATCATCCAAAGAAGAGCAACCATGGGGAAGGGCCATATGCCTGTGCCATATAAGGATCACTCAAAAGGATTGGGAATGTTTATCCTGAAAAAGGAAGTGGATAGAGCACTAGATCCTTAGAGCAAACCCAGACTCAGACATTTATTAGCTGTGTGATCTGGGTAAATAATTCAACTTGTGTTTGTTTAATCCACTGGAGAAGGAAACTGAAAATCACTCCAGTACCTTTGACAAGAAAACCCAATGGACAGAATTTAAGTGCTATGGTCCACGGGGTTAAAAAGAGTCATACACATGAGAAAAGCTGAATAACAACAATCTTGGGGAACAGAAGGCTCAAATAGAACAGGATAGCTGTATTCCAGGACCTGAATGACTATCGTGTGGAAGGATGAGATTTTGTTCTGCTTGGACACAGAAGAATACTGAATCATTGGGTGGACATTGAAAAGAGACAGATTTGGACCTGTTGTAACAACGAATCTCCTAACAGTAAGAACAGCCTTAAAACAGGTGCCTTGAGGAGTAGGCTCCTTCTCCTCAAAGGTCTTCGAGTACAGATGGCAGGGCCATTGGTGCTTGTATTTGTGAGGGCTCTTTTCAGTTATGGGTCAAATTAGATGGTTGAACCAGATGGAAGAAAGCCCCTTTTCCCCTTGAGATTCTTTGAAATAGTGTTGTTAATAATAGGATATAAAAATCATAGATCCTTCTCCCCTTCCTCTACTTTCCATTATTGTCCTCATCATTTCTAGCTTTTCTATTTGGATGCTGTACTTTTGTAGGCAAGTGATTCACATTGTAGGCTTTTTTCTTCATAGAGCAATAGGAAGCAATGCCTCCCATCACATTCTAAAGCTAACCATTGGAAGCGACTATGAGAAAACACAAACAGAATCCATTCTGCCCTGTTGTTCATATACAGGAGTTTTTGCTCAAAAGTCCTACAATATTGTTGTCCTATAATCAATGTTGAATTTACACTAAAACATTCTATTTCTGACCAAAAGATACCATTCTTCAACAAGAAAATTAGGTTTACTGATCCATATTTAGGAAAGTTGTATTGTTGTGTTTATGTGTGTGTGTGTAATTTTTAAGAGTATAAAGTCAGCAGCCACTGGATGTCACTGATTCTCCGTATGAAAGCATCAGGCCTAGCATTTCTATAGCAGTCAAGAACACATTTCTCATTTAAAAAAAACAAAACAGACTAAAATCAGTTCATCTTAGAAAAAAAAGTTATCTTCTAAAATATATCCCAGTCAAGATTTGTGTTTTTTTCTTCAGTCAGCTACATAGTTCTGCAGATGTATGAAAACAACAAAAATGTGAATCCTAGACACTAAAGAGCTATTGAAGATTAGACCTCATTATACTAATTTTTTTTTTGCAAAAATTGGCAAAACTGTGCCCATTTTAGAGATAAGTAAACAAGTCACAGTGAGGTAAAATGATTGGTCCAGTAGTCAAAGACAGAAGTAGACAAGACTTAACTTTTTAAATTTGTTTCCTATTCCCCCCCACCACCAATAAAAAAGTATCAGGGGACACATTTCTCACAGTTTTATTCTTATATGTATCCAAAAATACAGCCATGTACTTTTAAGAGAAAGTATTCTGGTGAAGTTTCCTGTGAATTCCTGTGAGCCGTGTTATTTAATTGAGCTTGTCTCTGACCTACCATTTTTACCCAACCAACTTCTCTTGAGTTGATAAATTGTTTTCTACATCCATAAAAGCTCAAGGGATTGTCCTGTCCCTTTTAAGTAGAGGTCAGACCCCTGGCAATTCCCTTTCCAGAAAGAGAAAAATATCTGTAAGCCTCCTTTACAATCCATCCCAGTTTGGAAGGTTTTCCACCTTCCGCCAGACTGGGCTCTGTAGGGTTACCCTTGAACTTGATATTGGTTGCTACAGCTCTCTTGTTGGAGGTCTGGTTCCAGATGTTCTCTTTATTGGCTTCCATAATGGGTGGCCTTTCTCTCCACTCATACTTGCACCACCCTGGTGCAAGTGCTCATCATCTCGTGCTTGGATTATTGCAATTGTCTGCTGGGGGGTCTGCCTGCCCCAAGTCTTTCCCCATCCATTCCACTCTTCACTAAACTTCCAGAAAGTGCAGGTTCAAGCACATTACCCCTTTGCTCATCAATTCCAGTTGTTCCCTATTAACTCCAGAATCAAATTTAAATATAAAATACTCCAGTTAGTTTTTAAAATTTTTCATAAACTGTCCTCTTGCCATATTTCTAGTTTTCTCATACTTTGCTCCTTTCTTTATAATCCAGTAACTTGCCTTCTTGCTGTTCCTCACACATAACACTCTACCTCTCAAAACCTGTGCCTTTTTGATGTGTCCCTCATTACTGCCATGTTCTTTCTCCACTTTTGCCTCCTGACTTCCTAGGCTATATTCTAGAATAACACCTTCTGCAAGAGGCTTGCTCCCCCTCCTCAACTTCTTACACCCCCGTACTTTCCCTCTGAGATAACCACCCATTTATGCAACACATTTTTATAAATGTATAGTTGTTTCATTTTATCTCACCTATTAGAATGCAAGCATTTAGGGAGCAGGGATCAATTGTAATCCCATAATTTAACAAAGTGCCTCAAATATAATGTCTTAGTAAATGCGTGTTAACAATTAGGGGATTTGTGCTATAGTGGGAAAAACTCTTCATTTGGGATTTGAGAATCAGGATTCTGGAGGCAGCTCTGCTACCTGCTAAGTGTGCAACTGGAATTCCCATCAATTCTCTGAGCCTCAGTTTCCTCAGAAATGAGATAAATGAGAAAGTTAATTTAACTAGATACTTTCTACTGTCTCTGATAGCTCTGATTCCTTACATGTTAAAGTGAATCATCTGTCTTTTCTTTCCCTGTAGAACATTCATTCTTTCACTGCCCTCTTTATCTCTCTTTCTTTCAATCTCCTATTCTCCCAATTTCACTCCTACACTCTTCTATGTCTTTCAAAACTCCAGTACAATTACAAGAAATTTTCTCTTTTTTTTCTTTCTTCTTTCTTTTGTTTCTTTCTTTCCTCTTAATTATTCATTCATTACTCATTTAATAACTTTTATTCATTTATTCATTCATTCATTCACTTGTCTATTCATTCTTTTTCTTTGTTTGCTTGCTTATTTATTTTGCTCCAGGTTAATGATTTCATTGGTATGGAGAAATACTGGTGTTGAAATTCCTTCTACCTCTGTAGTTTGGCAATTCATTGATAATTTCCATTCAGAGAGAATTGTCCAAGTTTCGAAATGTTAAATGAATAGTCCCTATGACAATGTATGGCACAAGTTAAGACTTTAATTCAATCCTTAATTTAAGTAATCCAAAGAATAAAAATTTTGCCACAGGGGCTCCTCTCAAATTGCTTCTTTTTTCTTCTACATTCTCCCTAATCTTATTCCCTCACCATCAAGGTGCCATCACCATCAATTGCCAGCCACTACTTCTTCCTCTAGTTTCTTTAGTAAAAAAGATTCTTAATCTGGGGTCTGTCAAGTTGGATTTTTAAATTTTTATGTTGCTAATTATATTTCAATAGAATTGATTTCCTTTGTAATGCAATATATTTTATTTTATGCAATAAAATCATTATTCTGCAAAGATGTGCATAAGCTTTACCAGGCTACCAAAGAGGTGTATAATACAAAAATAAAATAAAATAAAATACAAAGATAAAAAAAGAGTAATGATCCATTGCAATAGAGAGAATGAAAATCCATAAGGAGAAAGATAATATGGAAATAACAGTCACCTAATAATAAAAATCAAAATATACTGCAAAGGGTACAGACCAATGCATACTTTTATATAACACTCCAATTAATTAATAAGAATTTACTAAGGATCTACTATGTGCCAGACAATGGAGATGCAAAGACAAAAAAAATTATTAAAATAGTGATTTCTCTTTAAGCTATCTTATAATATACATATCCACAGATGTGATTATTGCTAATGAAAAGGAAAAATGGTCAGAGCATCTTCAGAGTCAGAATAATAGATGAACATCCATATCATGCTTTAAGGTTTGAAAGCTCTTTGAATATACATTGTATTAAATGACCGTGAATTTAAAAAGGGATCATAGAGATCATCAAATCCAATCTGCACAGGACAGCAAGAGGGCGTGATGGATAGAGCACTCACTGAGCTTGGAATTAAGAAGACACCTTCATAGTTCAAATCTGGCCTTAGACTGTCACTAGTTGTATGATCCTGGCCAAGTCACTTAATCAACTATGGATGATTTAACTCTTCTCAGCCACATGATGGTCCAAGATAATTACAAAGGACTCATGATGGAAAATGCTGTGCAAAACCAGATAAAGAACTGATGGCTTCTGACTGCAGATCAAAGCATTCTTGTTTCACTTACTTTCATTTTTTTGTGTGTGTGGTTTTTTTTTTTTTCCTTTTGGTCTGTTTCTTCTTTCACAACTGTGACTAATATGGAAACATGTTTTGCCTGATTGTACATATATCATCTATATCAAATTGTTTATCACTTTAGGAAGGGAAGGCAGAAAAATTTGTAGCTTAAAATCTTGTAAAATTGAATGCTGAAAATTATCTTTATATGTAATTGGAAAAATACCATTAAAAAAGAGTTTTTCTTTTGATTAAGGGATACGAATAGCTTAGTCCTGTTGATATTTATATTCTCTTTCAAGCTGATGAAAGGCAAAGCAAATGGAGAGGTGCTCTTGAAACCAGGAAGATCTGGATTCAAGTCCAACCTATGGTATATATTGGCTGTGGGACTCCAAGCATATCAAATAACCATTCAGTGGTAACTTTCCAAGCCTGTAACTTCCAGAGAAGAAGTCCACTTGCATTTGTAAAGAGAATTTCCACATCTGAGAATTTCCTATACTAGTGAAATCGCAGGCTTAATGTCTATCCCAAGATGTAAGCTATCAAGAAGATGATGGTCTCAAAAGTTCTGACTTTGCTTTGCTAGTAGATATAAGCTAAATCAAAGACTTTTCCCTAGAGATGTTAATGAATGAACAAAGGAAAAGCATTTATTGAGCACTTACTATGTGCCAAGCACTGTGCTAAGTGTTAAGACATAGTGCAGTTTCCTTTCATTCCTGCCAAGACAGTTCAAAGAGCCAGCTTTGATGTGTCTCCTAGTCCCATGTCTCTCAGAGCTATTTTCCTCATCTTTAGTTTCCTGTTTCTATCAAAAGGTAGAAGTCTGCTTTTCTTGCTTCAAGTTCTCTCCTGGGTACCCTGGTCTCCTTGGTTCGGCGCTTAGGACTGGCAACTTTGCGGCTCTGTGCCCATCATCTTTCTCATGGAAGCTGCCAAGCTAAGACGTGATTTCATTGAATTTTAGAACAAGATGTTCTGAAACAGAGCCTGCTGCTCAACTCATCCCAGTCCTAACTGTAACACTCATAGATTCAGCAACCCTTACGTTGTCTCTCCTCCTAAATTCCTAAAACCAGGAGGCAACAGAGGTCTGGCTCTTCAATGGCATCAAAAATGACACATGGAAGCAAGTCCTCCAAATTCAAATTTCCAGTGCCTAGGAGCAGTGTCTAAGGTTTGTAAATAGTGGAGGAGAAATTGATAGTAACAACAGAGTAGCAGAGAAATTACTAACTCAGGAACTAGGAAGTCTGGGTTAATATAGGTCTGTCACTACTTGGTATGTGTGAATTTAGACAGTCTTGTAAAATCTATGGACCTCAGTTTACTAATCTGTAAATTAAGAATGATCTGGATTTCTCAGGTCACTTTCTTTTGTCATGTATCTCTTTATCAGTCTTGTGAAATTTATGGATTCTTTCTCAGAATCGCATTTTAAAATATATGAAAGACAATGTTTCAAAAGAAACCAATTATATTTAAATATGATTATAAATATATATATATGTGTGTATATATATTTAAAGTTCATGGATTGTATATGAAGAACTGCTTTGTTATAATTATTATCCCGGTTTTCTTCTCTGCTTATCATATTTTCTTTACTTATTATGCTATCTTTACTTTGGAGAGATAATATACCTGACAGTGTACACACTCCTGCTTAGCACATGCTTATCCGAAACCTCCTTACCCCTCCAGTTCCTGAAGCTATTCCCTCATGACACACATAGTAGTTAGCACTCATCAAGATGAGAATGAAAATAATCCCTAACTTCAGGAGACTTACAATCTACTGAAAAGAAAGGAGAACACAGATAAATAAATACAAAATCAGTTCTGAAGGGGTTGGATTGCTGATGCTGAGGGGTTAGGTAGGAGGAGGGATAATATAAATCAGGAAAAGCCTGGTAGAATAGGAAATGCATAGGTATGTAGAAAAGTGATACTTATTAAAAAATGAGAACTCAAAGAAAAAAATTATCATTTTATGAAAATTAAGAGCTTCCCTATATAAAAATTTGGCAAATTATTATAAGAATTACAATACATACATACCATTCCATTCACCATATTACTCTCAGACTCTTTGCTCTTTCCTCTCCCGATAAGGATTCTCCCCTACCATCTTATAGTAAATTACACAAAACACATCACTTATTAGCTGCACGAATCTGGCTAAGCTTTTTTACCTACTCTACTAGAAGGCTAATCTCTCTATTCTAGTCATCCCATTCCATCTCATCTTCTCCAACAAACCCCTCTGTGATTCCTAACTCTTTTTATTATTTTTCAATCTCTCCCTTTTACTGGCTCCTTCCCTGATACCTACAGACATGCCCATATCTCCCCTATCCTGAAAAAAACCTTCACTTGATCCTTCCATTCTGGCTATCTTCCTAGATCTTTCTTCCCTTTGTATCAATTACTCAAAAAAGCTGTCTACAACAGTCATCTCCACTTTCTCTTCTTTCACTCTTTCCTTTACTTCATGACTTCTGATCTTCTCATTCCACCAAAGCTATTCTCTCCAAAGTTACCAATGATCCCTTAGTTGCTAAGTCCAAAGACTTTCTCTCAATCCTCATTATCCTTGACTTTTCTGCAGCCCTTGACACTGGTGATCATTCTCTCAATACTCTCTTTCTCTCCAGGTTTTTGGAACACCACTTTTCTGGTTCTCCTCCTACTTATCTGATCCATCCTTTTTTGTCTCTTTTGCTGGATACTCACCCCCTAATCACGTGCCCCTCAGAGTTCCATCACTGATCCTCTTCTCCCTCTACATTACTTCACTTGGTGATCTGTTCAGTACCCATGGATTTAATTACCATTTCCATGATGATAATCCTCAAATCTACCTTTCCTACTCCCCCCCTTAACAAATTCAATGATTCCCTATCACTTCCCAGAGTAAATACAAAATACTCTTTTTAGCATTTTAAGTCCTTCAGGACCCAGCTATCTTCTATCTTTCTATCTATTTCTCTCTCTCTCTCTCTCTCTCTCTCTCTCTCTCTCTCTCTCTCTCTGTCTTACTTCCCAACATATCCTGCAGCCCAATGACACTAGCTTCCTGGAGCTCCATCTTTCATCTCTGACTATTCTCTCTGGTTGTCTCCCATGCCTGGAATGCTCTCCCTCCCTGATCAGACTACTGTCCTCCCTGGTTTTCATTAAGTCCCAACTAAATTTCCACAGTCTATAGGAAGTCTTCTTCAATTCCTCTTAATACTAGTACCTTCTCTTTGTTAATTATTTTCTAATCATCTTCCTCTTAATTCTAATAACTTCTCTCTGTTAATTATTTTCTACTTGTAATGTATAATGCTTACTTTGTATTGATTTGTTTGAATGTTGTGTCCCTAATTTGATTGTAAGCTCCTTGGAGGAAGGTACTGTCTTTTGCCTCTTTTTGCATCCTCAGCCCTCAGCACAGTGCTTGGTACAAGAGTAGGCACTTAATAAATCTTTCTTGATTGAATGATTAATCTTTAATTTCCCTATCTGTAAAATGAGAGATTTAGACTAGAGGATTCCTGATCCTTCTTCTAGCTCTATAAATCCAAAGGATTCCCCAGAGCCATCTGCAATCACCTTAATCTATATATTACCACCGAACCCAGATGGCTCTGGAGGAGAAAGTGAAGCTGAGGACTTTGTATAGCCTCCCTCACTGAAATCCCACTCACCTCCTGGTATCAAGGTCCTCTTCAAGAGGGAAGAACAAACAACAATCTCTGTGAGCTGCCCCACTGTGGACTCAATGAACTGGCCAGTCATGCTCTTTCTTTCTTTCTTTTTTCTTTCTTCCTTGTTTGCTTTCTTTCTTGTTTTCTTTATTTCTTTTCTTTTTTTCTTTCTCTTTTTTTTCTTTTTTCCGTTCCCTCTATCCACATAGGGTATCTTTCTCTCTGAAACCTACCAAGATAAATTGGTATTTATCTCCTAGACTTCCATGATTTAATGCAAATTAAGACAACTCTGAGGTACCACAACACCTCTCAGATTAGCTAAAATGACAGGAAAAGATAATGACGAATGTTGGAGGGGATATGGAAAAACTGGGACACTGATACATTGTTGGTGGAACGTGAATGGATCCAACCATTCTGGAGAGCAATTTGGAACTATGCTCAAAAAGTTATCAAACTGTGCATACCATTTGACTCAGCAGTGTTTCTATTGGGCTTATATCCCAAAGTGATCTTGAAAGAAGGAAAGAGACCCACATGTGCAAGAATGTTTGTGGCAGCCCTTTTTGTAGTGGCTAGAAACTGGAAACTGAATGGATGCTTATCAATTGGAGAGTGGCTGAATAAATTATGGTATATGAATGTTATGGAATATTATTGTTCTGTAAGAAACAACCAGCAGGATGATTTCAGAGAGGCCTGGAGAGACTTGCATGAACTGATGCTGAGCGAAACAAGCAGAACCCACACGGCAACAACAATACTATATGATGATCAATTCTATTGGACGTGGCTCTTCTCAAAAATCTGATGATCCAGGCCAGTTCCAATGATCTTGTGATGATGAGAGCCATCCATAACCCTAGAAGGGATTGTGGGAACTGAGTGTGGATCACAACATATAACTGATCACAACACTTCTTTTGTTGTTGTTTATTTGAATTTTATTTTCTTTCTCATTTTTCTTCTTTTTTGATCTGATTTTTCTTGTGCAGCAAGATAATTGTATAAATATGTATGCCTATATTCTATTTAATATATTTTTACTGTGTTTAACATATGTTGGATTACTTACCATCTAGGAGAGGGGGTGGAGGAAAGGGGGAAAAAAAAGGAACCATGATTTAAACCCAAATCACTCATTGATTGGCCAACAATCAGTCCCAGACCAAATCCAGTTAGTCATTGCTTGGGCTCTGATTGGCTCAGATTGAAAGTAAATAGCAATTCTTTCTGTTTTGGCCAGAAATCCTGAGAATTTTCCCTTCCAGATGTTTTTTTTTTTTTTTTTTTTTTTTTTTTTTTTTTTTTTTTTTTTTTTGACTAGGTAAAGATCATTATTTGCTTCAATTGTTACCTAACCTTAATCAACAGAATACATATTGCCTCAGTCAAACTGAGACTTGTTAAAGATCCTAGCTTAAAAAGGTCAAGGTCTCCCACTGTATCCAGGTCCATCTCTAGTCATTCAGATCTATGTCTTGCCATTAAACTCAGATGACTCTGGAGGAGAAAGTGAGGCAAAAGACTTTGCACAGCCCTCCCTCACTTAAATCCAATTCACTTGCATGTCCTGCTGTCACCTCCCTTGAAGTCATGTTCTTTAAGTAGGAAGGGCAAACAACCACCACCTTCACCCCAGGGTTGTTTTGATCATTTAGGAATGACTTAGTATATAAATCCTAGAGAATTTCCTGAGGCACATAAGGATTAAGTGATTTGCCTCAGATTAGAGATTTGAATGAAGTTCTTCTAATTTAAATTTTAGGTTTAGCCCTCATGTCTTGCTGCCTCTATTGGACTCCAGGAGCAGATATTGGGCAAACTCTTTTGGGAGTGTGGGATACACCCTTGCCTTCAAAAAATAAAAGTGAATTAAATTAAAAGAATATTGGGCAATTTAGTGGATAGAGTACTGGAGGCTGGAAGCTGTGAGTTCATATACTCTCTCAGACACTTAAGAGCTGTATGACTCCAGGCAAGTCACTTAATCTCTCTCAGATTCAGTTCCTCTTGGGTAAAATGGGGATTATATTAGCATATTCCTCATATAACTGATTCTATGGGTCTGTGCATGTGTATATTCACATGTGCATATGGGTACACATATACACATGTCCCTTTAAACACATATGTATATGTGTACATGTATATATACATACACATATAAAATATCACTGCAAACTCTAGAATGTTTTATAAATCTTAGCTAGCTTTATGATTATTATTAATCTGGAATAAGGTGAAAGCATACAGAAATACTTTATAAAACTTTTATAAGGGCAACTTTCAGAATGTCATCACACTTGTAATTCATAGAAATATTTTTCAAATTTGTGAAGCTTTCCAAAACTTCTTATGAAAGAACATCAAACTTGGGCTGCCCTCAGAGAATGCTGAGGAAAGAATCCAATCCTTTGAAAAGGATTTTGGGAAACTTGGCAAAGGAGAGATATTTTTTTCTGTCCTTACATTGGAGTATTTATTGTGAGTGTCAGCTTTGAGATAATTCCTAATAGGAACATTGCCCATTAACAAGGTACAGTCTGTTCTCTGAGTTGGATTTTGGAGTTAAATAAGCTATGAAGGAGATTGTAGTTTTGAGATAGCCAATACTTTGGATGATCCTATGGGAAATATTTGCAAACAATTTTTCTAAGATAAATAACATGATGATCTGATCTAGAAGTCAGTATGGCATGTGAAGAATATATGTCAGGACCACCATCTGAGATACCACCACCCTTGAATGCTTTCCTTATTTGCACTATGATCACTTTGGGGTCCCTACTTTTCCTCTCCCTGTTCCCAGGCTCACCTTCCCTTTGCCATTTTTACACAGGCAGAAGAGGAATGAAGAAAGCCATCATTTGTGTCACAGAAGGAACATTACACTAGCATGGTGATTGTGTGGCTCTATGACTCCCATCCCTACATACTTGTCTTCACCTTTTGCTATCCTCATACTTTGAAAAACGGATTGAATTGTTGTCCTCCAATTAAAATTATTATTAAATAATAATTATTAAAATGCTAAAGATATAGACAGTAAGTTTCATAAAAGTTTGCTTTTTTTAAAAAAACTTCCCACTGCTTAATTTATAGGGAAAGCAATCTTGTTCCTATATAACTTTCTAGATTGATTTAATGTCACTGTATTGCTTGAATACAAAACAGACACAAGAAACTGGAAAGGAGGATCTTGATGGGAGTTTTACTCAGATAAATCAGCTCAAGGAATTCTCAATGTATAACAATACTAATATTATACATTTATCAGGTCATTTCAATAAACATTAATTATTATATTCAAGGCATGGTGGTACAAATTGGGTATGAGAGTAGAGAGTTATGGCCTAGATCTATGATGATTTCATTTACAGATAGATAGAAACATGCACACACATACCACTTCACACTCATCAGATTGGCTAAGTTGACAAAAAAGGAAAATAATAAATACCAGAGGGAGTTTGGGAAAAATAAGTACTTTAATACCCTGTTGAGGGCTAGGGGACTGTGAACTTATCCAAACATTCTGGAAGTAATTTGGAACTCTAGAAACAAAACTACTAAACTAGACATATCCTTTGGCTCAGTGTTACTGTTACTAAATCTATACCTCAAAGAGATCAATGAAAGAGGAAAAGGACCTCTGTGTACAAATATATTCATGGTAGCAAATAATTGAAAACTGAGGCAGTATCCATTAGCTGAGGAATGGCTGAACAAATTAAGGTATATAAAGGTGATGGGATACAGTTGTGTTGAAAGAAACAATGAAGGAGTGCTTCAGAAAAACTTAGAGGAACTGATGCAAAAAAATGTGAACAGAAGCAGAAGAACAAATTATACAACAACAATGTTGTAAAAATAATCAACTTTGAAAGGTTTAGGAACTCTGATCAACACAATGATCAACTGCAATTCTAAAGGACTCAAGATGAAAATGCTGTCCTTCAGAGAGAGAACTGATAAGGTTCAGTGTCCATTGAAACATATTTTCTTTTCTTTCTTTTGTTAGGACAGCTAATATAGGAATTTGTTTTGCATGACTGTATATTTTAATGACAGTTTTATTTTTCTTGTATTCTCATTGGGTAAGGAAGAGGCAGAGGGAGGGGGATAATTCAAAACTGAAACTAAAATAAGAGTGAAAGAAAATAAAATGGAGACCTTTAGAAATTTCATCTGTCGTTTCCATCCTATCATTTCTTCTTAGAGATTCTTGAGATGACTGCAGAAAGATGATAAAAAGAATACTAAGAAAGCACACAGCAATTAGAAAACTTTCCACTAATGTAAGGATTCTTGACTTGGAGTTGACTAATGTTTTTAGTTTGAATTTTCAAGTTCCAAATTCTCTCTCTTCATTCATCTCCTCCCCTACACATTGAGAAGGCAAGACATAATATTCATTATACATCATGCAAAATATATTTTCACATTAGCCATGTTGTGAAAAAGAAAGTAAGAAAAATAAAGAAAGAAAAAAATTGCTTCAACCTCCCCTCTAAGTCTATCACTTCTCTATCTGGAGGTATATAGCATTTCTCTGCATGAGTTATTTAAAATTGTCCTGAATCATCATATTGATCAGAGCTGCTAAGTTTTTCCAGTTGATTATCTTTACAATATTGCTATTACAGTGTACACAGTTTTCCTGGATCCACTTACTTCACTTTCCAACAATTCATATGTATCTTCCCATGTTTTTTTTTTTTCCCTGTAACTACCCTCCTCCTCATTTCTCAAAGGACAATAGTATTCCATCACAATAATATACCATAACTTGTTCAGCCATTTTCCATTTGTTAGGCAACCTCTCAGAGTCCAATTCTTTGCTTATATCATACATACACACAAGAGACACACACATATGCACACATAAGCAGCTATATATATATTGTTGTATTATGGATCTTTTTCCTTTTTCTTTGAACTCTTTGGGATACACCCTAATAACATAATTGCTGAGTCAAAGGGTATGCATAATTTGGTAGAACTTTGAGCATCACTGCAAATTGTTCTCCAGAATGTTTGGACTAATTCACAACTCTACCAACAGGGCATTAGTGTACCTATTTTCCCATATCACATCTAGAGTATTTTGTTTTCCTTTTCTATCCTCAGCCACTCTGATGGCTAAGAAATAGTATCTCAGGGTAGTTTTAATTTACATTCTTTAATTATTACTGATAGAGCATTTTTTACATCATTATGGATAGCTCTGATTTCTTCTTTTGAAAGCTGCCTGTTCATTCTGAGGTACCATTTCACATTTATTCGATTGGCTAATCTGACAAAAAAGAAAAATAATGGATGTTGTAAGGGATGTTGGAAAAAAAAATAGTACATTAATGCACTGTTGGAGCTATGAACTGATCTAATCATTCTGGAGAGCAATTTGGAACTGTTCCCAAAGGACTATAAAACTGTACATATCCTTTGATCCAGCAATGTCAGTGCTAATTTTATAACTCAAAGATATCCAAAAAAAGGGGGGGACCTATTTTTACAAAAATATTTATAGCAGCTTTTTCTGTGAAGGCTAAGAATTGGAAGTCAAAGGAATACCCATAAATTGGAGAATGACTAAATAAACTGTGGTATATGATTGTGATAGAATATTATTGTGCTATAAGAAATGATAAGTAGGACAATTTCAGAAAAACCTGGAAAGACCTAAATGAACTGATGCAAAATAAAGTAGGAAAGGGAGAAAGATTTTAAAACTCAAAGCTTCTTTAAAAAAATATAAAATGATTTTAGCATGTAATTGGGAGAATATAAAATATATTACATTTATTTTATTTCATTTATTTTATTAAAACAAAATCTGTTAATTATGGGGGGGTGGGAGAGAAGAAAACTTCCTTCAAAGCCTTTAACCAATTATCAATTGGGTAATGACTCTTATTTTTATAAATTTGGCTCAGTTCCCTATATAACTGATAATGAGACCTTTTTCAGGGAAGCTTGCTACACATTTTCCACCATGTGCCCCCCCACCCCCCTTCAATTTTCTGCTTTCCTTCTAATTTTGACTAAATCAGTTTTATGTACAACTTTTTAAATTTAATGTAGTCAAAATTATATATTTTACCTACTGTGATCCTCTCTGTCTCTTGGTTAAAAATGATGGATTAGGATTTTTTTGGTAGGAAAATATAACTGGTTTCCTTTGTAATTTTATGTATTTTATTAATTTAAAAATATTATTCTGAAAATGAATCCAGAGGTTTCATTTGACTTCCAAAGGGGTCTATCACAGAAAAAGTTGACAGTCCCTATATTGGTATGTAAAGTTATCCTTGTAACTTTTAATACCAAACTAACATGAAATATTTAAGTATAAGTAAGAAGTCAGAGTAGAGTCACTTCTAGATAAGAACATAGAGTCAGTTTGAAAGAATTAGAAATAAACATTCAAATTCAGTCTGGGAATTAGATAGGGTTAAATTAAGTACTATTTAATGGTATATGCTGATTGAGGAGACAGATGTCAAACTCCACTTTAGACATCATCTTATTTATAGAATTTCAGACTCTCAAAGGTAGAAAGACTCCATCTGGGTTTTAATGGAAGTCATCCTTAACATGTTGTCATCTAATTTTTTTGCTATTTGTTCTTGATATGCAATTTTAAAATCCAGCTTGGGGTAATATTGGTGAAGATTCATTGTTTTAGCAAATGATTTCCCATCAGAATCAAGCTTCAAAAGTTGTAGCTTACCAAGAAATTGCAGAAGGAAAGAATCTTAAAAAGGCCTCCCAGCAGCATAAAACTAACTGTTCTGAAGGGCCCCTTAGACATCTCCAAGACCTCACCCACCACTGTAATTAAGCAGCAAATCCAAATGGAAATTCAAACTTTTAAATTCTAATAAACCTTTTGAATGTCAAATCTGTATTAGTGATGACAAACCTTATACTGACTACCAAAACATAAAAGAATAGCTGAAACACTCATCTATTTTTTTGCCTGTGATTTTTGATGTCTAGACTGATGATTTCAATAGTATGGGAAGCTCCCAGTGTGGACACTGCATTTTTTTGTTTGTTTGTTTGTTTGCAATATATAGTTTCAGAGAGGTGTTTGGGAGACTCACAGGTTAAGTGACTTGCCCAGCATCACACAACCAGTATGTATCAGAAATAAATCTTGAACCCAATACTCCTGAGCTCAAGGCTAGCCCTCTTTCTGCCATATCATTCCATCTCTTGCTCCATAATAGCTGACATTAATTACTAACATCTGATTAATAAAGCTATGTGGCCTATTTACTTTCTTGTTTTGTTTCTTTTTCTCCACTCTATTATTCAATTTCCAATAAGTTCTGAAACCAGAAAAAATATTCTTGATTGGTACAATTAAAAGATTTGCTCTCATCCTTTCTTTGTTGCTAGGAAAATGGGTACTGGAAGGCAAATGTAAGGAGTTTAAAAAGAGCAGGACATTCTTATGATCTCTTGTTAAATACTGAATGGCAATAATTAAGAAAAATGACTGACCAAACGAAGCAAAAGCGTAAGAAAGTCCAGATGGAAATATGAGAATAATTACATTATACTAAAATATTGATTCAATCTTTTTTTTCTTCTTGATCCAATGTAGAATCATATTGTTGAAACTGGAAAAGACCTTAGAGTTCATTTAGTCCAAATGAAGCTCAAAGAAATGAATAACTTGTCCAAATCATAAGATGAGATAGATTTAAAAATTCAAGTCTAAATCCAAATCCTGGTCTTCTTTTCATTATTATTATTAATCATCAGGAGTCCTGTGGCAATTATCTCAGGATGAAAGGGACTTAACTATAATTAAAGTTGATTTTTAAATTTTTTTTTAAAAAGAGTTTTTAAAATCATATCAGCTAATGATAATCAATTCTGATGGACATGGCTCTTTTCAGCAGCAAGGTTATTCAGGCCATTTCCAATGGTCTTGTGATAAAGAGGAGCATCTGCACCCAGGGAGAGACTATGGGGACTGAGTATGAAACACAACATAGTATTTTCATTTATTTTGTTGTTTGTTTGCATTTTGTTTTCTTTATCATTTTTTCCCCTTTTTGATCTGATTTTTCTTGTGCAGCATGATAGTTGTGGAGGTATGTGTAGAAGAACTACACGTTTAACATATATTGGCTTACTTGCTATCTAGGGGAAGGGTTGTGGGGGGGAAGGGAGAAAAAATTGGAACACAAGGTTTTGTAGAAATGAATGTTGAAAATTATCTATGCATATGTTTTGAAAATAAAAAGTTTTTTAAAAAATTATACCAGCTAAAGCTTTTGTATCCCATTTCTATGTATCATTATCCTTAGATGGCCTGAATTTGTCTTTGATTCTCAATTAGTTCCCCCAAAATAACACATCCAGCCTATGAACCAACTCTTAGATTTTTGTATGTACTTAAAAAACAAAAACAAAAACAAAAACAAAAACAAAAACAAAAACCGCTCAGCTAAGAAGTGATGTATAACAATGCATCATTAACATTTCCAAAGACCATTCTGTCCCTGGAGGGGTTAGTCCTGGTGCAAAAATCTCATACGAATTTATCTCTGGAAGAATTTTAAACATGTATCTAGTAAACCACATTTATAAACAAACTAATTGAGCTATTTAAAAATGCTTTCCACCAAATTGATGTTTCTTTCATGTTGTTTTAATTATTTCTGCAGAAATTTATTGTGTGTGCTGAACTCCACAAAGTCTCTGGCAGAGAAAAATTTTATTTTTATTAATTTGGTGTTTTATAAAAAGAAATATATTACAGTATAACTATAATCTACTGGATTCAATTTTCACCATATCGATGTTAACCCTTGCAATATGTAAAAATTAAAGACAGTGATAATAAACAGATGGGAAAAGGAGAGTTAGAATTAAAGACAAAGAAGAGGAGGAGGAACTAAAAGAAAAAGAAGAAAGAAAAAATTAGAAGAAAAAAGGAGATGAGGAAGAATTAAGAGAAGGAAGAAAATATGAAGAGAAGAAGAAGACAAGGAGAGGAGGAAGGAGGAAAAAGAGAAGCTAAAGAGGAAGAAGAAGGAAGAGGAAGAGGAGGTGAAGGAGAAGAAGAAAGAAGAAGAAAAGGAAGAATAGGAAGGAGGAGAAGGAAGGAGGAGGAGGAGGAGGAGAAGGAAGAAGGAGGGAGGAGGAGGAAGAAGAAGAAGAAGAGGAAGAAGAGGAGGAGGAGAAGGAGGAGGAGGAGGAGGAGGAGGAGGAGGAGGAGGAGGAGGAGGAGGAGGAGGAGGAGGAGGAGGAGGAGGAGGAGAAGAAGGAGGAGGAGGAGAAGAAGAAGGAGGAGGAGGAGAAGAAGAAAAAGAAGAAGAAGAAGGAGAAGGAGAAGAAGGAGAAGAAGAAGAAAAAAATGAAGAAGGAAGAAGGAGGAGGAGGAAAAGGAGGAGAAGGAGAGAAAGAAGAAGAGGAAGAGTAGACATGGTTGGAAATTCATTTCTGCCTTCCCTGTGTTGCTAGGAAACCTTCAGTTTAAATAGCAATTTAAATTAGGACCCAGGGAAGCATACAGATAAGTTCACTAATGCTAAATCTGGGTTCTCCATGAGGTCTGGGGCCAGTGCTAGACAAAATAAAAGGATATAGTATGCTGTCACTTTTCCTTTCAGAGTCCTTTATCCACATTCTGTGTGTTCAGGTATCCAGGACACTCATGCTGCCTCTGGAACCCACATCTACCCCTCCCCAAAATCACTTTTTCCCAGATGTCCTATTCTCCAAAGTTCCCTCTTTTTCCTCTACAGCAGTGGTGTCAATCTCAAATAAAAATAGGAGCCAGTAATCCACACATCAAGATTCCCATTGCAATATATCAGCTTAATTTTAAAATTGTTATCTATGTCATTGTATTTTTATTTATTTGTTAAATATTTAAAATTATCTATGTCTTATTGTGTTTTATTTGTTAACTATTTCCCAATTACATTTTAACCTAGTTTGGTTTTCACTCAAGCCTCACATTTGATATTCTCTACTCTAAACTATTAAACCCCCCATTCTTTCAATGCAGTCATTTTCAATTATTTGAAGGGGGAATATAATTCTCAATAAATTGTGAATTTCTAATAGCTTGCTAATTAGTCAGGTTTTGCAAATTGGTGAAATATCAGACTGGCTTTAGAGAGAGATTTTTTTTTTTTTTTGTGCAGGGAAAAAGAATAACCTCTCTTTGTCCCCTTGCATTATATCACTGTCTTATAATCATCATATGTCTCTTTCTCTCCTCCCTTAGATCATTCTTTCCAGTCAGAAATCTCCAAAAAAGCCACCTTATTCATTCATTTAAATAGTACAATATTTAATATGATCACTAGTCTTCTATCACTATTCTCTGATAATGTTCTATTTGTATGGGAGAGAGATGTCAAATGCAGACTCCACCAAATTAAAATGTAATTGGGAAATATTTAACAAAATAATTAAAAACAAAACGAAAGGTAGATATCAGTACATTTAAAAACTGTCAAAAAGTGGTTGGAAAGGATCCTTATGTTCCAATTAGTGGCTCCATTTATATTTACTACCAATGATGTAGATCAAAGGTCCTCTAATAACTAAGTACATTAAACCTCCATGTACCAGAATCATCTCTACCAATTGTCTTACTTCAATGCTTTATCATATAACAGAACTGATTTTGGGTTCTCAAAGGTTATCCTAGGAGAAGACAAAGTGAGATAATTCTTATCAAGCTGCCAAAGGAGAGACACAGTATAGTAGGCAGAATCCAGGATTTGGAATCATGAAAATCTGCCCTCATATCCTACTTCAAATGCCCAATAGATGTTTGATCCTGGCTAAATCATTTAATCTGATCACTAAAATTATGGGAATAGACAGATTGGCTTCTAAGGTCCCTTTAAGTGCTCAGTCTAGTAATCTATGACTCAAAAGCCAACCTCAGTTCAGAGAGACTTATCATCATAATGTTGGCTCAACAAGTGATTAATTTTCCCAGCTTCAAACTCTTCTGAAAACTTTTAGTTAAAAACAAAGGGACAAATGGAAAGAAAGGAGGTCAGAGATCCTTAAATTTTGAAATAACCCTAAAATCACAGTTAGTTGGTTAGAGAGCTATTTTGCAAGCTGTGATCTTTGAGTTTCTTTCAGAGGAGGCCCAGATAAGTCCGACATGCAAGAGCAAAAGGTAGAGTGCCAGGATACAGCCTAGTAATCCTGAGTCCCAGTATCTCTATGAAAGGTCCAATAGCAAAAAAGAGCTCTGGCTCAGAATTCAATGCAAATACTTCCTCTGACACTCACTGCTTGAATGACAGGGAAATCAACCTCCTCAACCCACAGTTTCCTCTTCTGTAGGAGGATAGAGGAGATGATCTCTGGGGTTCCTTCTAACTGTATATCTATGTTCTTATCATCAATTGGTCAACAGGTATTAATTAAGCAACAACTATGTGCTAGACACTGCACTGAGTACTGGAGATTCAAATACAAAGAATAAATTGTTCCTTTCTTGCAATGAGATTGCATTCGAATGGAGTAGACAAATATATACATACATATATACAGCATATATATAAAGCTAACAACTACAATATAAAAAGAGTAGTTTAAAATAAAAGGTAGTTTGCCAGAGAGGGCATTAAAAGTTGAGAAGGGGCAGAAACAGGGAATATCTTTATGCAAAACACAATAATTACACTGCATTTTTTTAGTGGGGCAATTGGAGCAGTCCTCCTAATTTCAGGGTTTGTACACTATTCACTGCATCATCTAGCTGCCCCAACTGGGCTGTCTTTTAAAGGAAAAGAAGGACTCTTGAAGGTTCATCTGCATCCTTTCTGGAAAGAGAGCAATATCTATTGAGACTAAAAAGATAGATTCAAATCAGGTTAGGTAGAATTTTAAAAGCTAAATAGGGAGTTTATATTTTATCTTAAAGACAATATGAATTGCCTTGCAAGCACTAAACTATTTTTCTTTTTTTTGTTTTCTTTTGTTTTTTTTTGTTTTATTTGTCTTTTGTTTTCTCTTTCCCTAATATTTATTTACATTGTAATGTTCATTCTTCCCCCTGGGAATACTCCCTTAGGGGCATTTATGTTTAGTCATGCATTAAAAAGCCAATATCTCTAATTCAGCCCCTGATTCCCCCAGCCAAGACTGTTGGCACTGAGTGATGGCAGTGTGTTAAATAGTTGTTGATTACTGCAATGACCTCTGCTTCATTGTTTTATCTCTGAGGTGGGGAGTTCTGGAGACCAGAGTAATTGTGGCAAGAAATGACATGTTCCTTTATCCTTTGTCCAATAAAACAAATTAATTTAATCAATGTTTGTTCAACTTGGACACCAAATAGCCTGACCAATAAAGCTGGCATCATCAAATAAAAAGTGGGCACAATGCTCAAGAAATATGAGTAGTCGTTGGCCACTTGAATCTCAGCGCTAACATATTGAAAACATTGAATAAAGTTTCTGTACTGCTGTTGCTATTGCCACATTGGATAAACATTCATGTACAGTCTCACTATATCCTGGTGCTTAGCCAAAGCAAGGCAGGGTATTCTGATACTTTGCAGAGGGAACTACAGACAACAAAAAGAACTTGGTCCAATTACTCTCCAAATATTGACTGATTGGATTAGGATTTTTCAAATTAAAAATATAATTTGGCACTGCTTAATTTTGGGGGGTCCAAATGATTGTCAATACTTTTCTTTAAATGATATACTTACATAAAAGATATGTTAAAGTCTATTTAAAATAGTAGGATAAGTGGTTTAAGATCCAGATGGGTTACATCTTTTTTTTATTAATTTCTTTCACTTGAGCTAAATTGCACTTGACCACTTAAAGTGCCATATCATATGACAGTCAAGAATTAGCTTCTGTGGTTACTGACATAACTATGGCAGATATTTATTTGTTTATTTTATCTTCCACTCTTAAGGGAAACCAAAACCTTCTCATGTCCTGGTGGAGCATTTTTAACCATAGAATGTCATTGCCTGAAATATTTTTTTCACTGCTCAGAACATAAACCAGATTTATTAGAAAAGGTCAAGATCAATCTATGGGAGCAAGTTTGGAACAAGGAAGATGGTACAGAACCAAAATGGGTATGTAAGGCAGAGGTAAAGATAGAGTAGTCAGTCAAAACCAAGGAATTAATCTAGAATTCCAATCAGTTCCAAAGATCTGACTATTAATAATACTAGTATCATCATAATGATCATTATTATTCTTATTAATCTTTTTAATATTTATATAATCCCTTCTATGTACCAGGCACCATGCTAAATGCCTACTATCTCATTAGATCCTCACAACCCTAGGAGATAGGTGCTATTACTATGCTTATTTTACAGATAAGGAAACTGAGGCAAGTGAAGGTTTTTCTTTTTAATTGCTTGCCCAGCATCAGTCAATAACTATCTTCAACTAGATTTGAACCATGTCTTCTTGATTCAAGGGATAGCACTCAATACACTGCACCACCTAACTTTGCCAATAGATTTCCAAAACATCTTTGACATTAGTTTTCTCCTCTCTGCCTCTACCATCACCCTCATTCAGGACCTCATCACTTCTTAACTAAAAATGCTTTAATCACCTCCTAGCTAACTGGTCTCTTCTCTCTGTAGTTCATCATTCCCAAGCCTATCCAAATAATCATCCTAATGGATAATGACTGTCACTTCCCTTTTAAAAGGCATTAATCAGCTCTTCAGGAGCTACTGAATGAAAAACAGATTCCTCATGCTCCTCCAATTCAAGACCCTTTACAAGTCGACTCCAAAAAAAACTTAAGGTTTAGAAAAAAGTTAAAAAAAAACAACCTTATGTTTTCCAAGCTTTTCTCACATCTCTCCTTTATCCTCTTTGTATTCCAAAACTGTACTATTCTGAGTCATCTTGTCCTTTCTTACCTTCATTATCCCAACATCATAGACTTTAGGCTAGAAGGGAACTTAGAGGCCATCTGTTTCAACCTCTTCATATTACCCAAAGAATACCCTAAAGTACAAAGGGCTAGTATTTGAATATAGGTCCCCTTAATCCAAAGGTAAACTCTTAGAAGGCAACAATAGTTTTGCTTTTGCCTTGGTATCCTCAGCATTTAGCACAGTGCCTGGTACATAGAAGGAACTTAACCAAATGCTTGTTGATTAATTAATGGACTCCCTTCCTTTTAGTGTCAAGTTAGGAATCAACTGTCCTCACAAGTCATCCCTGATATCTTTCCACTCTACTTATCTAGAAATGACCAGTCCTCCTTCATAGTCTCTGGTCATCCTATGGCCTTTTATGCATTTGATTTCTAACTTCTTATTACAGTTATTGAATGAATAAGTAGAAGAGAAAACCCAAAATCTTCATTAAGTACTTACTGTGCTAAGTACTAAGAAAAATCAAGCCAGTCCCTGATCTCAAGGAGTTATCATTCTGAAAGAGAGAGAGAGAGAGAGAAAGAGAGAGAGAGAGAGAGAGAGAGAGAGAGAGAGAGAGAGAGAGAGAATATAAAAGAAAATTTAACTGCAAGGCAGATGGAAGGGAACAATGGGGTAGATAGCAAGACCCACAGAGATCTTTGAATTACATAAGATCAGATGGCAATACAAGCATATAGAGGCATGTTCAGGAATAAGGCCTGGAAGACCTTAGGAGCCAGGAGCAAGGTAGATAGATAATAAGACCTAATAGTCTTCCAACTCATTGTAATGAATGGAGGTGTTGACTCTCATGTCATCCAAGCTCCATGTGTAGTCAAGTTGACCAATCAAGAGAACAGTATATACTGCATGAATCTATCTGCTACCCAGCCATCCCAGCTAGATTCTAGGGTGACCAGGAAAAAAGAGGAAAAGTAGAGAAAGGAAAGAGAAGTAGGATAACCCCACTTTGATACAATTATCCATGGTACATCAGGGTGCCAGATAGGTCTCCTTCCTACCTAGTCCATCCCAGATTATTATTATATATATCTCACTCTTCCCTGCAAGACTGTGAACTCCTTAGGGACAAAAATGATCGTTTCTCAATTTGATATTGTTAGTATCCAATACATTAACTTATATATAATAACCTTAATGACTATTGAATTAAATTGACCTGAATGCTATAGAAACATAGACAATGCACTAGAGACCTTAAATTGGAAAAGGCATTTTTCAGACAGGAGTGTTCATATATTCCAACTACTAAGCAAGAATCAAGACTTTCAGCATTTAGGTAATACCATATGTGAAGGGCTAGGCTAGTGAAAGATTGTACTATATTGTTTATTTGTTATACATTTTTTAAATAAATGACAAACGAATGTGTACATGTATAGTATATGGGTTTGTATACATGTATACATGCATACATACATATATACATATAAACACATGTGTGTAATCTCTAAAAGTCATAAGGCAGTTTTGCATGTCTCAAGTCTTCATTCAGTTTTTTTTTTATTTTTTATTAAAAGCTTTTTATTTACAAAACATATGAGTGATTTTTCTACATTGACCTTTTTTTTAATTAAAGCTTTTTATTTGTATAACATATGTATGGGTAGTTCCCCAACAATGATCTTTACAAAGCTTTCCATTACAAATTTTACCCCCAGTCCCCTCCCCTCCCCTACATGGCAGGAAGTCCACTACATGTTAATAATGTTGAAATGCTTGAGAAGTTATGCAAGAAAAATCCTATCTACAAGAAAAAAAAAAAAAGAATCAGAGAAAGGCAACACAATGCAAGCAAATGTCAATAGAGATCATGAAAATGTTACGATGTGGTCCATATTTCATGTCCCTCTTTCTGGGTGCATATGGTTTTCTTCAGTGAACAATTGGAACTGGTTTGAGACAATTCTTTATTGCAGAGAGCTATGTCCATCAGAATTGATCATCATGTAATACTGTTGTTGCTGTGCATGATGATCTCCTGGTTCTGCTCGTTTCACTCAGCATCAGTTCATGCAAGTCCCTCCAGGCCTCTCTGAAATCGTCCTGCTGGTCGTTTCTTACAGAGCAATAATATTCCATAATATTCATATACCATAATTTATTCAGCCGCTCTCCAATTGATGGCCATCCCTTCAGTTTCCAGTTTCTAGCCACTACAAAAAGGGCTGCCACAAACATTCTTGCACAGGTGGGTCCCTTTCCCTCCTCTAAGATTTCTTTGGGATATAGGCCCAGTAGAAACACTGCTGGGTCAAAGGGTATGCACAGTTTGACAACTTTTTGAGCATAGCTCCAAATTGCTCTCCAGAATGGTTGGATCTGTTCACAGTTCCACCAACAATGTATTAGTGTCCCAGTTTTCCCACATCCCCTCCAACATTCATCGTTATCTTTTCCTGTCATTTTAGCCAATCTGACAGGTGTGTAATGGTACCTCAGAGTTGTCTTAATTTGCATTTCTCTGATCAATAGTGATTTGGAGCAACTTTTCATATGACTAGAGATGGTTTTAATTTCATCATCTGAAAATTGTCTGTTCATATCCCTTGACCACTTATCTATTGAAGAGTGGCTTGAATTCTTATATATATGAGACAATTCTCTATATATTTTAGAAATGAGGCCTTTATCAGAACCATTAAATGTAAAGATGATTTCCCAATTTGATGCTTCCCTCCTAATCTTGTCTGCATTTGTTTTGTTTGTACAGAAACTTTTTAACTTAATATAGTCAAAATTATCCATCTGGTGTTCAATTAGGAGTTCCAAGGCTTCTTTGGACATAAATTTGTTCCACCTCCACAGGTCTGAGAGATAAACTATATTACGTTCCTCTAACTTGCTTACAAAGTCCCTCTTTATATCTAGATCATGAACCCATTTAGATCTTATCTTAGTATGTGGTGTTAGGTATGGGTCAAGCCCTAATTTCTTCCACACTAGTTTCCAATTTTCCCGGCAGTTTTTGCCAAATAGAGAGTATTTATCCCAAAAGCTGGGGTCTTTCGGTTTATCGAACACTAGATTGTTAAGGTTATTGCCTAGATAGTCCTGATATCCTATCCTGTGCCACTGATCGACCTCTCTATTCCTTAGCCAGTACCAAATGGTTTTGATGACCGCTGCTTTATAATATAGTTTTAGATCTGGTACAGTAAGGCCACCTTCATCTGCCTTCTTTTTCATTAATCGCCTTGAAATCCTTGAGCTTTTGTTCTTCCAAATGAACTTTGCTACTATTTTTTCTAGATCTGTAAAATAATTTCTTGGGAGTTTGATTGGTATGGCACTAAATAAGTAGATTAGTTTGGGTAGTATTGTCATTTTTATTATGTTCGCTCTGCCTACCCATGAGCACTTAATATTTTTCCAATTGATTAGGTCTGATTTTATTTGTGTGGAAAGTGTTTTGTAATTTAGTTCGTATAGTTTCTGACTTTTCCTTGGCAGATAGATTTCCAAATATTTTATCCTATCATCTGCTATTTGGAATGGAATTTCTTTTTGTATCTCTTGCTGCTGAGCTTTGTTGGTAATATATAAAAATGCTGATGATTTATGTGGATTAATTTTGAATCCTGCCACTTTGCTTAAATTTTGAATTGTTTCTAGTAGTTTTTTAGTTGAGTCTCTAGGGTTCTCTAAGTATACCATCATGTCATCTGCAAAGAGTGATAATTTGGTTTCTTCATTACCTACTCTGATTCCTTTTATCTCTTTTTCTTCTCTTATTGCTAAAGCTAACATTTCTAATACAATATTAAATAGTAATGGTGACAATGGGCAGCCTTGTTTCACTCCTGATCTGATTGGGAATGGTTTTAGTTTGTCTCCATTACATATGATGCTTGCTGATGGTTTTAAATAGATGCTACTGATCATTTTAAGGAAAAGCCCGTTTATTCCTATACTCTCTAGTGTTTTTAATAGGAAAGGGTGTTGGATTTTATCAAAGGCTTTTTCTGCATCTATGGAGATAATCATATGGTTTTTGTTAGTTTGGTTATTAATATAATTAATTATGCTGATAGTTTTCCTAATATTGAACCAGCCCTGCATCCCTGGTATAAATCCTACTTGGTCATAGTGTACTATCCTGGGGATGACTTTCTGTAATCTCATTGCTAATATCTTATTTAATATTTTTGCATCAATATTCATTAGGGAAATTGGTCTATAGTTTTCTTTCTCTGTTTTCACCCTACCTGGTTTAGCTATCAGCACCATATCGGTCTCGTAGAAGGATTCTGGCAGTATACCTTCTGTCCCTATTTTCTCAAATAGTTTGTGTAGTATTGGAATTAATTGTTCTTTGAATGTTTGGTAGAATTCACATGTAAATCCATCTGGCCCTGGAGATTTTTTCTTAGGGAGTTGGTTAATAGCTTGTTCTATTTCTTTTTCTGATATGGGGCTATTTAAATAATTTATATCCTCTTCTGTTAACCTGGGCAATCTATATTTTTGTAGATATTCCCACATTTCATTTAGATTATCAAACTTACTGGCATAAAGTTGGGCAAAGTAACTCCTAATTATTGCTCTGATTTCCTCTTCATTGGAGGAAAGTTCTCCCTTATCATTCTTGAGACTAACAATTTGATTTTCCTCTTTCCTTTTTCTTATCAAATTAACTAAAGGCTTATCTATTTTGTTAGTTTTTTCATAGAACCAACTCTTAGTTTTATTTATTAATTCAATAGTTTTCTTATTTTCAATTTTATTAATTTCTCCTTTTACTTTTAGAATTTCCAATTTGGTATTTAATTGAGGGTTTTTAATTTGTTCTTTTTCTAGTTTTTTAAATAATAAGCCCAATTCGGTGATCTTTTCTTTCTCTATTTTATGCAAGTAAGCATCTAGAGATATAAAATTGCCCCTTATAACCGCTTTAGCCGTATCCCACAAATTTTGGTATGTTGTCTCCTTATTGTTATTCTCCTGTATGAAATTATTGATTGTGTCTATAATTTGCTCTTTCACCCATTCTTCTCTGGGATTAGATTATTTAATTTCCAATTAACTTTTGGTTTATTTTCTCCTGGCCTTATATTGCATGTGATTTTTATTGCATCATGATCTGAAAAGGATGCATTCACTATTTCTGCCTTTCTGCATTTGATTTTGAGGTTTTTATGCCCTAACACATGGTCAATTTTTGTATAGGTTCCATGGACTGCTGAGAAAAAAGTAAACTCCCTACTGTCTCCATTCAACTTTCTCCATAGATCTATCATACCTAACTTTTCTAACAATTGGTTTATCTCCCTAGTTTCTTTCTTGTTTATTTTGTAGTTTGATTTATCTAATTCTGAGAGAGCAAGGTTGAGATCCCCCACTAGTATCGTTTGGCTGTCTATTTCTTCTTGCATCTCTCTTAATTTCTCCCCTAGGAATTTGTGTGCTATTGCACTTGGTGCATATATATTTAGTATAGATATTGCTACATTATCTATGGTACCCTTTAATAAAATATAGTTTCCTTCCTTATCTCTTTTGATTAGATCTATCTTGGCTTTTACTTGATCTGAGATAAGGATTGCTACCCCTGCTTTTTTTTGTTCACCTGAAGCATAATATTTTCTGCTCCAGCCGTTTACCTTCATCCTATATGTGTCACTATGTTTTAGATGTGTTTCTTGTAGACAACATATTGTGGGATTCTGGTTTTTAATCCAGTCTACTATCCGCTTCCGCTTTATGGGAGAGTTCATCCCATTCACATTCACAGTTAGAATAACTAATTCTTTATTTCCTGCCATCTTATTTACCCAAGTTA
>JAJPUD010000931.1:80688-133278 GCA_023553655.1 Myrmecobius fasciatus
ATCTATTTTGTTAGTTTTTTCATAGAACCAACTCTTAGTTTTATTTATTAATTCAATAGTTTTCTTATTTTCAATTTTATTAATTTCTCCTTTTACTTTTAGAATTTCCAATTTGGTATTTAATTGAGGGTTTTTAATTTGTTCTTTTTCTAGTTTTTTAAATAATAAGCCCAATTCGGTGATCTTTTCTTTCTCTATTTTATGCAAGTAAGCATCTAGAGATATAAAATTGCCCCTTATAACCGCTTTAGCCGTATCCCACAAATTTTGGTATGTTGTCTCCTTATTGTTATTCTCCTGTATGAAATTATTGATTGTGTCTATAATTTGCTCTTTCACCCATTCTTCTCTGGGATTAGATTATTTAATTTCCAATTAACTTTTGGTTTATTTTCTCCTGGCCTTATATTGCATGTGATTTTTATTGCATCATGATCTGAAAAGGATGCATTCACTATTTCTGCCTTTCTGCATTTGATTTTGAGGTTTTTATGCCCTAACACATGGTCAATTTTTGTATAGGTTCCATGGACTGCTGAGAAAAAAGTAAACTCCCTACTGTCTCCATTCAACTTTCTCCATAGATCTATCATACCTAACTTTTCTAACAATTGGTTTATCTCCCTAGTTTCTTTCTTGTTTATTTTGTAGTTTGATTTATCTAATTCTGAGAGAGCAAGGTTGAGATCCCCCACTAGTATCGTTTGGCTGTCTATTTCTTCTTGCATCTCTCTTAATTTCTCCCCTAGGAATTTGTGTGCTATTGCACTTGGTGCATATATATTTAGTATAGATATTGCTACATTATCTATGGTACCCTTTAATAAAATATAGTTTCCTTCCTTATCTCTTTTGATTAGATCTATCTTGGCTTTTACTTGATCTGAGATAAGGATTGCTACCCCTGCTTTTTTTTGTTTACCTGAAGCATAATAGGTTCTGCTCCAGCCTTTTACCTTCATCCTATATGTGTCACTATGTTTTAGATGTGTTTCTTGTAGACAACATATTGTGGGATTCTGGTTTTTAATCCAGTCTACTATCCGCTTCCGCTTTATGGGAGAGTTCATCCCATTCACATTCACAGTTAGAATAACTAATTCTTTATTTCCTGCCATCTTATTTACCCAAGTTATGTTTTCCCCTTTCCTTTCTCCTTTCTCCCTCCCCCCCTCCTCAGTACTTTGCTTTTGATGACCTCCTCCCCCAAACAATACTCCACCCTTTAGATCCCCTCCCCCTGTTTTTACTCCTTTCCCCTGGTTCTTCTATTTTCCCTTCTATTAGTTTGTCCCTTACTTTTCCTCCTTTCCATCCCACTTCCCTCTAGCAACAGACAAGTTTCTATGTGAAATCAAGTGTCTGATATACACTTTTAGAGCCCAACTTGATGAGATTAGGATTTACACAATGCTCATCTCCCTCCCCTCTTTCTCTCAATGATACTAGGTTTTCTTTGCCTCTTCAAGAGATTTTACCTTGTTTTTACCTCCTTTTTTTTTTTTTTAGATCTTATTTTACCACTTTTTCCCTCTTTTCCCCAGTATGACAACCTTTCCCCCTCTGGTTCTCTTTTTCATATTATCAAAGTAATATCTAGTTCATTATACCCCCAAATTTTAAGTATCCCCCTAGTAAAAATAAAGTTCTCAAGAGTCCTTTCCTCCTTACCTTTTTATGCATCTCTTGAGCTCTGTGTTTGGATGTCGAATTTCTTGTTCAGATCTGGTCTTTTCATTAGAAATTCACCTATATCATTGAATGACCATCTTCTTCCCTGAAGGATAATGCTCATTCTAGCTGGATAGGTTATTCTTGGTTGTAATCCAAGTTCCTTTGCCCTTCGGAATATCTGGTTCCAGGCCCTTCGATCCTTCAGTGTGGAGGCTGACAGATCCTGTGTGATTCTAATTATTGATCCTCGGTATTTGAATTGTATCTTTCTAGCTGCTAGCAGAATCTGTTACTTGGTGCTATAGTCCTGAAATTTAGCCACGATATTCCTTGGGGTCTTAATTTTGGGGTCTCCTTCAGGAGGTGATCGGTGAATTCTTTCAATGGTGATTTTGGCCTTTGATTCTACAATCTCAGGGCAGTTTTCTTTCAGGATTTCCTGGAAGATAGTGTTTAGATTCTTTTTTTCATCATGGATTTCAGGAAGTCCAATAATCCTTAGATTGTCTCTCCTATATCTATTTTCCAAGTCAGTTGTTTTTCCTAGGAGATATTTCATATTTTCTTCTAATTTTTCATTTTTTTGTTTTTGTTTGACTGATTCTTGAAGTCTTGTTGAGTCATTCATTTGCATTTGTTCAATTCTTATTTTTAAAGTGTTGTTTTCTTCAGTTACCTTTTTAAGCTCCTTTTGTAACTGGCCAATTGATATTTTTTGTTCATTGCACTCTTTTTCCACTTCACTAATTTTATTTTTCAATAAATGGGTGTCTTTTTCATATATCTCTTTTGCAGGGCATCATATCCTTCTTGCACTGGTTTCAGTTTATTTTCCCATTTATCCTCCAGCTCTCTTTTGAGGTTCTTTATGCAATCTTCCAGAAAGGCCTTTTGAAAAGGGGACCAGTGATGGTCCTTGCTGATTTTTTCTGGATTTTTGTCTAAAGGAACCTCTGAATCTGGGGTGATCATCTCCTCTTTCTCTTTATAAAAGCTGTCTATGGTGAGAGCTTTCTTTGGTTCTTCATCATTTTTTTTTTTTGTATAGACAGCGTGGATATCTCTTTAAGGTAGGGGAAAAAAAACAGCGGCTGAAAAAGCTTTGCCCTGGGGCACTTCGGCAAATTGACTTAAGATGCTAGGCCGGTGGGGGCTAGGACTAAGTCCGAATTACTCCTTAAACAAGGCAAGTCTGCCAGAACACCTGCCCCCAATCAGGGCAGAGTGTCCCGAGTACCTCAGATAAACTCCAGGTGTTTGGAATTTGGAGTTTGGAGTTTGGAATTTCTGCCAGGATGAGCTGAGCTGAGTCCCACCCTCACTTCCGGCCTACACAGGGGTCGTCTATTTATCTCTCTGTCTGAGTCCGACTAACCTAATATGAAGTTGTCCAGAGAGCCGTGCCCAAATATTTCTGAGTTCGTTGACTTGAAGATCAGTTCAGAGGCTTATTTTATTGTTGATTTGAGAGAAGATCGGAGGAGAGGCAGAAAGTCACCTTTTCACTCTGCCATCTTGGCTCCGCCCCCTCCTTCATTCAGTTTTAAAATTTAATAGACACATATAAACATAATGTACTAGAAGTCATATTAGAGAATATAAGTTATAGAACCTCTTGATTCAAAAGAATCAAAACTTTAGGTGACCCAAAGCATGACCCAGAACTAAGGCCAAGGAACAATGGTACAAATGCCCCCAACTCTTTTTCCACCTTTTATATGATTCATTTTACACCCATTTTGCTCCAGCCAAACTGCACTTCTAGTCATCCTTCAAATTTACTACTACATTTCTCACCTTTAAGCATTCATCCATAAAAATTCTCAGTCCTAGAGTGAATTTCCTCCTTACTCTGTCTCTCAGAATTAATCTTTCTTCAAGCTAACTGCCTGTTCTTCCTATTGTATAAAGCTTTTTCTCACTCCCCTAATTGTTAATATTCTTTCTCTCATGAATTTTCCTTGTATTAATTTATTTATATTTTAACCATCCTTCCCACAAGTTTATAAAGAGCAAGAATTGTTTTGTCTTTTTCCTATATACCTAGCACACTGTCTTTCACATAGAAGACACCTAATAAATGTTTCTGGCTCATTGAAGAGAGACATCTTGATTGTAACCAGTGCCATATTACTCATAGTGATTTGCTCATGAGAAATAGAATTAAAGATATCATCAATTATAAGTATAAACACTAACTAAGCTATAATAAGATGAGGAAGAATACTATTGAAATTTTGTCTACATGATACAAAAGGAAGCCTGGAGTATGTTGGGATTTAGAGGTCTTTTGGAAGATATGTAAAAAGAATTACACAGAAATAAAGATCATAGATGGGTTTGTACAAATTTAGGAAATATCTAAAATTGTGGATCAATTAGGTGTACTATCTTGAAATTTTGCCAGAGGTCTAGGGAATAAGGTATAGGATAGCTAAGAAAATGTTGTTGTAGGACCTGTACAAGCCTGCCAAAAACAATTGTTATTAATTTTTATCATTCTAAATCTAAACATTTAGGGGCAGAGAGAAAAAAGAAGATGATAAACAAGGAGAAAAAAAAGAATGTGATGATGATGATGGAAAAAGGAAGAAGAGAATGAAAAGAAGAAGAAGAAAAGAAGGAGGAGGAGAAGAAGATGATGATGATGATGTAGGATAATGAGGAACAGGAGAAGAAAGAGAATAAGGAGGAAGAGGAGGAGGAGGAATGAGGAAGGAGTTAAGGGAGAGGAAAAAAGAGATGGAGTTACCAACCCTATGTCTCTGAAAATCTTTCCCTAATCCATGTTATTTCATACTGGTATTATTGGACAATAGATGAAATTTCACAATATGATAAATATAGTGACAGAATTAAAGGCAAAAGTTCAATTAAAGCTCTGCTTTATGAAATGAAGTGAAATTCATATAACTTCTACTATCCTCATGAAGAATAATTTTCCTAAAACTTTTCAAAGCCTCTTTGACCACTCCCTTCAAGGATTCTCCTTTCAGTCAGGTCAATACAATCCTTACTTCCATTAAGTGAAGTAAATATAACAATTCCTTCCTTTTCTTAGGAGAATCAATTAGACCCCTTCCCCTAATTTATTCAACAAACTACTTTAATTGAGGATTCCTTCCTATCCTGATCAGAGATTGAAGCAGGCCTTTGTTTTGAAGTAATAGTTTTTGGAGGATTTCTATTTCTGCTTACCATTACAACTCAAATCAGCCTCATGATTATTGTATACCAGGACAGAACATTTTTCTTGAGTTTTTGAACCTGAAAGAAAGGGTTCTTTGGTGGAGAAAATATTGGAATAGAAGTCTGAATACCCAGGAAATGGTCCTTCCTTTGCCAGTAGAAAGCTACCTGGCCTTGAACTTTTTGGCTGTTAATAAATTAAACTGATTGGATTTCAGAAACTTTGGATTTCACATAGGAAGTTAAAGTCAGGCACTGCTTTTCCTTATTAATCCTTGTAATTAAAGCATGAGGTATTAAGGTAACAGTGAAATTGGAACATAAAGAAAAAACTGGCTGTTGATATGCAATAGTTTTTCTAACAAGTATGATCAGAAGGAAATATTTAGACTTCAAAATATACTTGATCCACTTTTCAAAAAAGAATGTCTTCTTAATCTATTTCAGCACAATATGGTTTAAATTAATTGGGGGGAATGGCATTATACTAGAAAGATTTTGGTCATTTGTTTCTAAAAAGGAAAGCTAATTAGCTTCTGCTAAGTCTTTAATTTTCAATTTGAGCTCCTTTGGACTTAGCCCTGAGCAGAAAAATATTGAGGTTATTTTTGACTAAGTAGACTCAGTAGAACCAGTGAGAAGCAACCCCATGACACCCTTGCCCCTTGCCTCATATTTATGGACGCACAAACTTTTTCACTGTCATCTTTGATTCTAAGCTTTTAGCTTAATAAATCAAAAGTGTCTGAAAGGTGAAAGCCAAGTTCCAAGTTCTACAGGCTAAGGAATGCACAACTAAGCATGGCCTCTTCCATTCTTGCAGTTAGAAACTCTTCTTCCTCTCCAGATTTGATGAAGGTAAAGAAAAAAAAAACATGTTGGAATCAAATAAGTGAATGAGAAATATTCTAGATCAGAAAGAGGGTAAGTTTGGGTGTCTCCCTTGTTCAACAAGAAACTAGACTGGTATCTACAAAAGGATAACCCCTTCATTTAAAACTTCAGTGTTCTCTTATTAACATTAAAGACCTCTCAATTCACTTAAATGAAAGTTCAGAAGGAGGGTCAGCTTATGGATCTCCAGCAACAGATAAATCCCCTCAAAATTTTTCAACCCAGTGTATGACAAATGTAGGAGAATATGTCCATTAATCTTATACTTGGAATCAAGAGAAACATCTCCTTGAAATATACCTCTAGGTGGAGGCAGAGCCAAGATGGCAGAGTAAAGGCAGGGAATTGCCTGAATTTTCCACCAAACCCCTCCAAATACTTTTAAATAATGACTCTAGACAAATTTTAGAGCTGCGGATGACCCCCAAAATAAAGTGAAACAATTTTCTAGCCTGAGACAACTTAGAAAGTCTGCAGGAAAGGTATATTTCATTAGGATGAGAGTGGAACACAGTCTACTGCAGGATTCACCAGGGCAGACCAGGTCCCCAACAAAGCAAGTTTTGGGGGAGCTTTCCAGATCTCTCAGTCCACAGATGCCAAAGACAACTTAGAAGGTCAACAGGAAAGGTCTGTTTCACCAGGGGAGAGTGAAACATTGCCCAACAGTAGCCGTGCCAGTGCAGACCAGGCCTCCATACATCAGGAGCAGGGATTGGGAATCACTGAATCAACAGAAGCATCAATTGCTTCAGAGCTCTCAGTCCACAGATGATAAAGAACTGGAACAACTGGTGAGAAAGATATTACAAGGTTCTCTTTTCTAATACTGATGCAGGACTCTTGATTTTTCCAGGTCCAGATCACAATCCTGAGAACAGGGTGGGAGCAGAAGGGGACAATCTTAGAGTGAGGAGGAGCATTAGCATCCCAGGGCCTGCAGCCACCTTTGTCACAGTTGCAGGCAGACCAGTAAACAGACCATGAGAATAGTAAATGCACTTCTCCCTAAATCATACCACCTTGGAAGAACTGAAAACTTATAAGTCCCTTTAAGGTTCTCTGAAAAAAGCTACACAAAATCTCTGAAGCTTGGGACAATACACTTTCCATACTAGAAGCAGAGACCTACTTTATCAAAGAGTTAAAAATCAAATAATAGATTGGGAAGATGAGCAAACAACAGAAAAATATTCTGATCATAGAAAATTACTGTGGTGACAAGGTTAACCCAAACATACTCAGAAGAAGATAAACAAAGTCAAAATTCTTTCTTACTCAGAGAAAAAACTATGGATTGTTCTCAAACCAAGGAAGGCCTCAAAATAGATTTTGAAAATCAAGTTAGAGAGATAGAGGAAAAAATTGGGAAGAGAAATGAGTGATGCAAGAAAATCATGAAAAAATAGCCTAACCCTTTTTAACCTCAGTTTCTTTATCAGAAAAACTGGAGTGAAAGAGAACTTGGTGTAATGGATAGGTGATTAAGAAGGAGGGTGAACTGAGAAAAGGGTAGTCAGAAACCAAACACTTTTGAGGAGGGATAGGATGAAAGGAGAGATAATAGAATAAATGAGGATGGGGGAATAAGTTGGAGGGAAATATAGTTAGCAATAGTAATTGTGGGGAGAAAAAACTTTTTTGAAGCAAGTTTCTCTGATAAAGATCTTATTTCTCAAATATATAGAGACCTAAGTCAAATTTATAAAAATAAGAGCCATTCCCAAGTTACAAATGATCACAAGATATCAATAGTTCTCAGATAAAATAAAGCTAGCTATAGGCATATGAAAAATACTACAATTGACTTTTAACTAGAGAAATATAAATTAAAATAATTCTGAGGTACTATCTCATATCCACTAGATTGGCTAATAGGATAGAATAGGAAAATGACAAATGGTGGAGAGGATGTGGGAAAATGAGACATTAATGCACTGTTGGTGAAGTTGTGAATTGATTCAGCCATTCTGTAGAGCAATTTGGGACTATGCCCAAAGGGCTATCAAACTGTGCATAACCCATGATGCACCAATGCCACTACTAGGTTTGTATCCCAAGGAAATCATAAGGGAGGGAAAAGAACCCACAAGTGCAAAAATGTAGCAGCTCTTTTTGTGGTGGCAAAGAATTGCAAAATTAGTAAATGCCCATTATTTGGGGGATGGCTGAACAAGTTGTGGTATATGAAAATAATGGAATATTATTATTCTATAAAAATGATAAACAAGATGATTTTAGAAAGGCCTGGAGATGCTGAGTGAAACAAGCAGAGCCAGGAATACATTGTGCACAGTAATAGCAAGATTGTGTGATGATCAACACTAAAAGACTTGGTTCTTCTCAGCAGTTCAATACTAGCTCTGTATCCCAAAAATGATTAAAAAGGGCTAGACTCAGGTTCATCTACAGTAGAGTAGAATGAATCTAAGTCTAACCTTTCTTAATTTAATTTTTTTTAATCTGAAAAACTGGAGTGAGAGAGAGTTTAACGTAATGGATAGAGGTGAATGTGGAAGGAAAAAAAGATGGGTTCAATTTTTGCACCTGACTTGTTCTATGTGCATGAACAAGGATAAGTCACTTAAGCTAGTCATTCTGAGGAAACTCTGAAAAAATTGCAAACATGTTCATCAGCATCTTTGGAGGGATGAAATAAGTTTTAGATTCCCCTTTCCCCAAAAATAATTTGTATAACATATTTCAAAAAGTTATTATAAAGAAAGATCTTTGTAAATCTTTAGAATGCTATAGAAATGTGAATTACTACAAGGTATTTGTATAATACCATAGAGAATGAATGTTAGTCTAAAATTCAGTGAATCAAAAACTAAGAAATTTTATTATATCTGTTAGGAATATTTTCTATAAACTGTTTTGCTATGTATTGGACCTAAGTTTGGTTTGCTCTTTTAAAAAAAAATCATCTCCTAGCACCCAAATATCTTAACATTATTTAAAATTTATCTCAGGAGATCAGTTTTATTTGTGTATGTCTGGAGAGGAGGGATAGTGGTGGTAATTTTCTATCTACAATCATGTTCTTTTAGTCAACAGGAACTGTACTGATAATTGAAGGGGTAAGATAGATGTGGAGTAAAAATAGTAAGTGAAAGTGACACTATTGGGTCTATATCCAAAAGAGATCATAAAAGAAGGAAAAGGACCCACATGTGCAAAAATGTTTGTAGCATCTTTTTTGGTAGTGGCAAAGAATTGGAAAATGAGTGAATGCCCATCAATTGGAGAATGGATGAATAAGGTATGGTATATGAATGTAAAAGAATATTACTGTTTTATAAGAAATGATGAACAGGCTGATTTCAGAAAAGTCTGGGAAGACTTACTTAAAATGATGCTGAGTGAAGTGAGCAAAACCAGGAAGACATTGTACACAGCTACAGCAAGATTGTATGGTGATCTACTATGATACACTTATCTTTTATCAGCAATTCAATAGTCCAAGGTGATTCCAATAAACTTTGGATGAAAAATATTATCCACGTCCAGAAAGAAAACAATGGAGAATGAATATGAAGCAGAAAATAATATTTTCACCTTTTTTATTTTGTTATTTTTTCTTTCTTGTGATTTTCCTCTTTTGTTCTGATTTTTCTTCCCCAACATGACTCATATGGAAATATGTTAAAAATGAATATACATGTATAATCTAAAAAAATAAAATGTTAAAACATAATAAGCATATGCAGTGGAGACGTCACATTACAATTTCAGATCATTCACTATTCTATGTCACACCAAATATTGATCAACTTTGTATATACATATTTTAAATTTTCAAATCTTTCTTGATTCAAATTTTAATTTTTTTAATCCTTGAAGATCATAGATTTTCTCTGGCACTTATATATTATATTTCTTACTCATTTGATTTACTTAAATCTGAATGTGTCTGGGTAGATTATAGCTAAAAATAAAATGTTTATTAAATTGAATCCAATAGAATAAAACAAGAAAATTTTAGAAAAAATAATCTTTTAATTGTAACCATTTAAGTGTGAGAATAATCTCTACTTCAATTATTATATTTTTTTAAAAGTTCGTGATACTCAATATAATTTTATCAGTTTGAGAGATCTACAGGGTTTTTGGTCAATAAATGAAAGGCAGACCTTTCATGATTGACTGAAAGAAATTAGGTATACTTTATGGTTTGTGTTTAAAAAAATAGAATTTAGTCCTTTATTGAACTCAGTTGAGCTGTGAAACAATCTAAGAAGAGATGTAAGAGGTCCAGTTTGGTGAATTCCAATTGGAGTCAAACCCCTCATTGGGAATAACTCTTTGGGTGGAGGAGAGAGACTCTCTCAAGCTTTCTTCCATCCTCTTCCCACTTTTAACTGAACATATTATTAGAGAATTTCAAACAGTAGGAAACATGTATCCAGATGGGACAAGTTGCAGAAAAATATTCAAGAGAGGAAGCAGCTTCAAGGATCATGAATCTTTGCATCAGAGGAAAATATCAACAAGGGGCTTAAGAATTTTCAAGTCACAAAGTTCCAAGAGATGTGATTTAATACTTCTGCCCCATATGTATCTTACAACTGTTGTTTAAAAGACTCATCTTTGACTCTTTATAACCCTGTGAACCATTTTACCCATGGGGCTTTCTTGGCAAAGTTACCAGAATGATTTGCAATTTCCTTCTCAAATGGATTAAGGCAGAGATTAAATGATTTGCTAGGGGTATATAGCCTTGTAAGTGTGGGAGTCTGGATTTGAACTCAGGTCTCCCTGACTCTAAGTTTAATGTTCTATCTGCTGAGTTATGTGACTCCTTCTAGTCAAGCTCTTTAAGTTTGAACCCATTCTTCCCATGGAGCTTTATTCATTTTAAAAGCTCACATCTCAGGCTTTTAGGAGAAACATTTTGTACCAAACATTTCACTGATCTCACTTTTCTACCTTAAGTCTGGCAGACCTTCAATGGGAAGCACACTAGTTGGAGTTTGTGTTCTACAACTCTAGAGATCCAGTACCTTAGCATTATCCCCTAGAAGACTCACTATAGGATCATAAGATTTAGAGGGTTTTTTTCCGTTTTGTTTGTTTGTTTGTTTGAATCAGTTGAGGTTAAGTGACTTGCCCAGGATCACATAGTAGGAAGTATTAAGTGTCTGAGGTCAGATTTGAACTCAGGTCCTCCTGACTTCAGGGTTGGTACTCTATCTATTGTGCTACCTAACTGCCCCAAGATTTAGAGGGTTTTTTTTTTTTTTGGTTTTTTGTTTTTTTTTTTTTTTGCTTTTTGCTGAGGCAATTGGGGTTAAGTGACTTGCCCAGCGTCACACAGCTAGGGAATGTTAAGTGTCTGAGACCAGATTTGAACTCAGGTCCTCCTGACTTCAGGGCTGGTGCTCTAACCACTGCGCCACCTAGCTGCCCCAAGATTTAGAGTTTTAAAAAAACTTAGAGACTTTCTCATTCAACCAGTTTATTTTCCAGAACTTTTTTAACTTCCTATTTATTGTTCTTCTTTATTCTACCTACGACTTGCTACTTTCCATTCAAGCTGTACATCAGTTTTTCTTCTCTATAGGTGACCTTTTGTACAAATCCTTTTCTATTCATATATGTGTTTGATAACATTTTTTTTACTGCTTCTTGCATACAAGTCATCATCTTTAACATGTTCCAAACCACTGCTATTCGCTATGTATTTTTTCCATCTTCATTGGGGTTATTTGTAATTTTGATTCACATATGAATTATTTTCTTATTTAACTTATGTCACCCCTTTACTGTGAAGAGTCACAAATAAAAAATTGAACATGTACTTACAAAGCTCAATTCCCAAATAACTTTGATCCTAAAGATAAAATGGAAGAATCCCAAAAGATGTCCACTTTGGAGAACTTTGTAAAGTAAGGCGGCCTTCTCAAAGCAAACCTCATCTCACAATTGCTGGAAAGGAGAGTGGTCAAACTGGCTATTTGTTTATATGAAATTATTTTCAAAAATGTCAAAATAAATTACATTTTCCTTCTCGCATGTATTTTTTCCAGTTCCTTTTAAAAACAAAATGTTCATTTTGGGCCATGACAGCTAAAATAGAAATGTCTTTGGCACAAGCTCAGCTTTCTAGCCTGCAGGCAAAATATAAAATTGTTGTTAAATTGGAGTGGACCAGAAAACGGATGGTAAAACTCATCCATGAAACTTCTGCTAATAACAAACATTTGTCCTATGACATGGACTCTAAGTAATAACACATGACAGGGGATGTGTCTCTGTGCGGGAGCAGCAGGTTTTGGGTGCAACTAAGAGGCACAAGGCCATGTGCACCTGGGATTTAAGATATGACATACTATGGAACCATTGTATTTTCATTAAGCCATATTTTAAAACTAGGAAATTGTTAGGAAGGCACTTCTGTGGTTTTAAAAGTTTGTTATCTTTTATGGTTCCCCCAAGGAAGCATCTTGGTTAGTTATTGTTGTCTAACATTATGAAAACAGATCTTTAGTTCAGATCTCACCTCCCTTAACACTTCCACATGGATGAGGCTGCTCTGAGTTGCCCCTCTGTTTCTCTTCTGCCAGACTATTATAAGGAGATGGGAGGCAATTTCTGAAGGAGTCAGAAACCCAGGAGGTTAAAGTTATGTGTCTGATGGCTTGCGTCAGTAGAAGGCCAAAGTCATCATTTTGACATCCTCCAAGTCAGTGAGCTTTTCCCCTTCTCTGTGGCTACAGGCTGCAATCTTGACTGAGACCAGCTGTCTCCTCAGTCCTGATCATCACTCATGATAGGGTGTGCTCAAGAATAAAAGTGTAATTCAAACAAAAGCATCTCTAAGATTAGGAAATTCTCAACTGCACTGTTGCCTTACTCTGGAAAGGACTGCACATTAAGATGAAGATTATTTGCTGGATAGGTCCTGTTCAATTACAGAACATTTTGTATTATATTTAATGGTACAATCTCATTTACTAATGGGATCACAAATCTGGTAGCACTCCATTCCTAAACAAAACAAAACAAAACAAAACAAAACAAAAAACCCAAGAAAACAAACAACAACAACAACAAAAAAAACCTCATGGTTTCTAGTGTTATCAGGCATCTTTTCTTAAATGCTGGGATTATCACTGTCTATTAAAAAAAAAGATTTTCTAAACGTGACCAAGGCAATCATTTAAAGAACTATACACATAACACCAAATGCTACCCAGAAAAATAATATTAAATTATTTTAAAGTTTACTTTTCCCATAAGGTATACTTTTAATAATAAGTCCATTTCAGCATTACTTTCCGAGAGAAAGGGTTGTTCTTGGTATTTCATTGTATCCCCGGGGTTTAGCACAATGCCTGATACATAATAAGCATTTAATAAATATTTATTTACATAGGGAAGTGACTGACCCAGGGAAGTGTAAAAACATCACAGGAAAAATGCTACTCAGCCTTTATGACAAATATACGAATCCAATGTAAATTTCTTAATCTACTGACTAGGAGGGCAATTCGTAGCTCAGTGATGTGGCACATTAGCTGGTTTCTAAAGTCAGAAAGACCTGAATTCAAATCCCACATCAGACACTAACCTCTTTGCCTCAGTTTCCCCTTCTGTAAAATGAGCTGGAGAGGGAAATGACAAACCACTTCAATGTCTTTGCCAAGAAGACCCCAAAATGGGCTTATGAAAAGTTGGACGTCATTGAAACAACTGAAGAACAACTATAATAGGGTTTTAATTGTATGTCTCTATCGGTTTGTGTATGTGTTTAAATTAATTGATTTTCTGTTGTATTTGTGGTGAGAAGAGGTCCAAAGAGTCTGGGTACAAGAAATATAGCAGTGCACTTAGAGTGACAAGGGCTAGATTTTACTGCTAAGTCATAGAAATCCTCATTTACCAGGTATACACACATAAAGTGGAAAGAAGGAAAAAAGCCAATTCCCAGAATTCTAATACTTCCTGCCCCCAAATATTTTTAACTGGAATTTAGCCATAATGAAGAGGCATTCTGGTACAGTCACGGGTAGAGGGCAGACCTTGGTATGAGCAAGACATTAATTTAAGACTTCTGTCCCAACTAGCTAAAAGACTGTTGACAAGTAATCTATCCTTTCAGTGCTCTAGGCCAGGGCTTATTAAACTTCTCCACGCATGATCCCATCTCACACAAGAAATTTTTACATGACTGGCTATATAGGTATATAAAATAGGCATACAAATCAAACATTCACTGATAATAAATCATCACATCACAATCCCCACATTCAGTTACCTGACCCTATATGGAGTCATAATCCACAGTTGAATGTTTTGTTCTTGGCAGCTCTCTCCTTTTTTTCCAAGTTATTTTTTATTTTTCCAATTACATGCAAAAATAGTTTTCAGCATTCACCTTTGCAAAAGCTTGTGTTCCAAATTTTTCTCCCTCCTTCCATCCCGCCTCCTTCCCTGGCTTGCAAGCAACCCAATGTAGGTTAAACATGTGCAATTCTTCTAAATATGTCTCCAAATTCATCATGCTGTGCAAGAAAAATCATATCAAAAGGGGAGGGGAAAACATGAGAAAGAAAAAAGACAATATGAAAACCAATAAGCAATAACAACAAAAAAGGTGAAAATATTATTCTTTGATCTATATTCAGTCTCCATAGTTCTTGCTCCAGATACAGTGGCTCTTTCCATTCCAAATCTATTGGAATTGCCTTGAATCACCTCACTGTTGAAAAGAGTCAAGTCCACCACAGCTGATCATCACATAATCTTGTTGTTACTATGTATAATGTTCTCTTGATTCTACTCACTTTCCTTAGCATCAGTTCATGCAAGTCTTTCTAGGCTTTTCTGAAATCAGCTTGGTCTTCATCTCTTACAGAACAATAATATTCAATAACATCCATATACTATAACTTATTCAGCCATTCCCCAACTGATGGGCAACAATCTAAAATGGCAAGTTATAGAGGAGTTACCAATGTGGCTCGGAGGAGTTTCCTCATCATGATTTTCCTCTTTAATCTAGAGACCACTGTAGTCACCACCACCACAAATAACTTAAGGTTGATGGAACCATAGATTTAGAAGTAGAAGGGACCTGAAGGACCATTGAATCAAACCCCACTCCTCTCTGTGTATGGCTAAAGAAATGGAAATTGAGAGAAGTTAAGTAATTTCCCTGGAGTAATGAAGAATATACCTGAGGAAAAATTCAAACTCAGGTCTTTCTGTTTCCAGATCCAGCACTCTATTCCTCACTGTATCTAGGCAAAGGGGCTCTCCACAAAACTTCCATTTTAGGTAATCTTGTCTCTATATACATCTGTGTAGATCTTCTTTCCTCAATGCCTTTATTTATACCTATCCATTTGCTTGGAGTATTCTCTGCCTATAATAATAATTATAACAGCAACCACAACAAAGATAATAACCAGCCTAATAATAGCCAGATAATAAACACAGTCTCTACTGTGTTCTAGACACTGGGCTAAGTCTCTTGCAAATATTTTCTATTTGATTCTCACAACATCCTGGGAAGTGGGTACTATTATTACCCACCTTTACAGTTGGGGAAACTGAGGCATAACTAGATTAAATAATTTGTTCATGGTCACAAAGCTAGTAAATTTCTGAAGTCAGATTTACCTCATTTTTTCCTGATTCCAAGCCCAGCCTTCTATCCACTGTGTTGCCTATCTAAACCCTACCCATACTTAACTTTTTCTTTTTTCTGTAGTAACAACTTGACCTGATCTCTCCCTCCCTTAAACATTTTCTTGTCTGAGCCACTCACTTGGTTATATCCCTTGTATTTTCAATTGCCAATTTTTTATACTTCTCACCTCACAACTAGAATATAAGGTCATAGGATCACAGATCTAGTGCTGGAAGGACCTCAAAGCTTTCTATTTCAACCCATTCATATTAAAAATGGGTGGCAGGGATATTGATGTGCCCATGTCTTCTTTTACCCTTCCTATTTAAGTGTGGTCACATAGTGTATGTTATTTGATACATCTTAGGCTTAGATCAAGCCCCACATTTGACTAATGCCATGTTAGATTTCATGATAAATACTACTCTATAGAGAATAATATGATAGCAAAATTCCATTATGATTACCAATCTTGAAAGAAAACAATATCAGAAAGGATTCTTATAATCCAATTATATGATCAATAATAGACTGTCATAGTTGAAAAAAGCATTATTAGAGATAATCCTCAATTTGTCTTTCAATTCTTCCCTTGATTGGAGATTCAATTTTCTTATCTGTAAGAAGGAGATTTAGATAGATAGATAGATAGATAGATAGATATGATATGATATGTTATGATATGATATGATATGATATGATATGATAGATAATGAAAAAGGTGAGAACAAAGTGTAAATAATATTTCTGGGTCTCAAACTATAAAACTATATAAAGCAACAGTCATCAAAAGCATTTGCTATTGAATTAAAAGGTTGAACATTAAATCATTGAAACAATCTAGATGAAGGAGAATCAGAAATTATTAAATTCAATAATCCAGTGTTCAATTAACCTGAAGATATAAATTACTTTGGAAAGAATTCCTAATTTGAATAGAACTGCTGGGAAACTGGAAAATAATTTGGCAGAAATTGGGTTTAGAGCAATATCTTAAACTATAGTTCATAATAAATTCAAATTAGAGGCACAACCTCAATATTAAAGATGATATTACAAAAAATAGAAGAAAAGCAAATCATATACCTTTCACAGAAATGAGAAGATGAATTCTTAACCTAAAAGAGATGGGGGCAATTACAAAAGATAAAATAGATAATTTTGATGACATGAATTTTAAAATTTTTGCAGAAGCAAAATTATTGCCTTTAAGATAATAAAAGAAGCAGTATATTAGCAAATGAAGTGTTTGTGTCAAATTTCTCTGAACAGGGCTTGGTGTCCAAGATAAATAGAATACTAACAGAAATGTAAGAGATCAAAAACCATTCCCCAATAGATAAGTGGTCAAAAGATATCAAGAAACAATTCTCAAAAAAAGTTGCAATCTATTAATAATAATATAAAAGAATGCTACACATCAGTAATATTAAGAGAAGTGTAAAACAAAATGACTTAGATTTCACCACACATATACCAAATTTGTAGAAAAGAGAATTGTATAGACAAAAAAATTATAGCAACACATTTTGTGTTATCAAATTAGAAACAAAATAGATGCCTATTGATTAGGAAAAGGTTAACAATTATATTATACAAATGTGGTAGACTATCAATGTGCTTTAAGAAACAACAAATGGGATGAATACAGAGAAGCAAGGAAAATTTTACCTTAATTGATGCAGACATGATATAATAATGTAATGTAATGATATATTAACTAGTGAAAAATGAAGGTAGTTAAGTCAAGAAAATAATACACACAATGATTATAGCAAAGAAAATTGAAAAGAAAATAAAAACAACCACCACAAAATAATTTTAAAAGAACATTGCAAATTTACAAAGTACAAGGTTAGTTCTAAAGAAAATATATGAAAAAATATCACTCTCTAGTCCTCTGCAGAGGTAGGAAGACTCTGAGCTTGGAACATTGCAGATATTTTCAGGGTTTTTTAGGGGGAAATATTTATTGTTTTGCTGGGGGGGGTTCCTTTTTTTAAAATTTTATAAAGCAGAAATTCTTAATCTGGGATTCAGGAATGTTAAAATTCTTAAGATAGGTAACTCTGCTTTAATATAATTAATTTATTTTGTAGTGCTATATATTTTATTTTATACATTTGAAAACAATATTCTGGAAAGAATATACCATATGGTCAAAGAGGTCCATGAAACACAAAATTTAAAAACACTTTTTTAAGAAAATAATTTTCCCCCCTGAGGCAATTGGGGTTAAGTGACTTGCCCAGGGTCACACAGCTAGGAAGTATTAAGTGTCTAAGACCAGATTTGAACTCAAGTCCTCCTGACTTCAGGACTGTGCTCTATCTACTGTGCCACCTAGCTGCCCCCCCCCCAAATAGTTCTTTAGGAGAGAGAAGGGCGGGAGAGAGGGACACAGGTATAGGAAAATCAAAATTATATATACATATATACATAACACATATATTGTATGTGCATACATATGTATGTACATACATATATAGAAATGAGAGTCCTAACAAAGCTGTGTATATATATATGTGTGTGTGTGTGTGTGTGTGTGTATGTGTGGAGGTACATATATATAAAGATAGATCTATTTAAATGTATCTATGTGTCAATAGACAGTTGAATATGAAAATGCAAAGTCATACACACCAGGAAAAGATATTTTCTATGGTGTGTAGTGAAGGCAAGGTAGGGCCTCTTTATTTCTTCTCCTAAATGTTTTAGAAAGCATCTTAGATAACTTGAGTAATTCTGTCCATCTGTCCCACTGGAAATCACAATAAACTAAAAAAAAGAATAGGAAGAGGGGATAACAAGTATTTTGTGCCATAGAAAACCTTGGTATGGTTGGGAGGCACATTGGCCAAGTGTTAAGCCATATAGAATTAAGAAGAAAGACCTATATGCAACATACATGTGTTGGTATATTTCTATCACTTGAGAGATCTTGGCATATTGTAATGAGTTTTGAATGTAGTATTAAAGGAACTGGGTTCAAATTCTGTCTTGATTATTTTTGTATGACTCTGGAAAGTCACAATCTCTGGGCATAGTTTTGTTCTTTAAAGACTAGATAACTTTTAACATTATTTCTGGCTCTAAGTCTGTAGTCTTTTGTGTGGCCTGGGGTTGTACGGTTTCAATACCAGAAAAAGCTTCTGAAATAAAGGCACCTGAACTGCATATCTAGTTGTGAAACAGACCGTGACGAATTATGAAGACAGGACTGATGATCCCCTGGGAAAGGGAATGATCTTCATCTACTGGGAACGTGGAGAACTATAGAAGTATAAGCTTCATAAGTAGCAAAGCTCAATAATAGAAAGGGTCTTGACAAAGAACGGTGTCTAGTGATATGAACTGAGACATGTGTGAGAAAATCAATGCAGTGGAGACATTTAAAGGCTCTATAAAGGTAAGTACCACCAAGGGAAGACCAGCCTCCAGGTAATCATGATAGAATCCTCCCCAACACAATACTACAAATAACTGAAACTCTACCGGCCCCTGGGAGAAAGTTTTTTTTTTTTTTACAATAATTCACTTCTCAAAAAATATGCATATGTTTTTATGTGCATGTCTTCTTTCTTTTTAAAATAATCAACTCCTTGAGGGGCAGAGACTCTTGTTTTTACTCTCAGCTCTTAGAACAGTTCACATCACCCATTAAATGCTTAATAAATACCCCTTGATTGACTGATGAATTCTCATAGATGGAAGAATCCAAGAAGGCCATGTAACCTAACCAGCAATTTCAACATCCCTGATAAATTTCTTCTAAATGAAGACCTCAAATGATAGGGAAGTGACTTCCTGAAACAGCACATTCTGTTTTTAGATAGCTCCAATTATTAAAGAAATCTTCCTTCATCCATCTATAGTCAGACCCTTTACAGCTTCCATCCATTGTTTCTGGTTATGTCTAGGGACAAGCAAAATGAGTCTATTCTGTGTTCCTCCCTTCAAATACTTAAATACAGTCTCTTTTCTCTGGCTAACCACCCACAGTTCCTGCAGCTTATCCTCATAAATCATGGTCTCCAGCCTCCCACCAACAAGATTTCCTTCCTGCACATGGATACTAGCTTGTAAATGACATCTCTATTCCAGACATCTTGAGACACCTCCCAATGTATGCTGCTGCTAGTTGCAAAATCATTTATACCTCTTGTTCTGGAAACAGTAATCCAATCTATATTCTCATTAAAAGAAGAATAGTGGGTTTCCCAGTGACCATCAACCCTTCTTGAGATCTTGCTAGTGGCTATTTCCCTCTATGTGGTTTCAAATTACTAGAATGTAACCTGCTTGAAGATAGAAACTATCTTTTGTGTTTCAGTGCCTAGCATTGTGTCTGTTACATTGTAGATACTTATAAAATATTTTTATATTCCATTATGAATATTTCTCACAAAGGCAGTGGGTTCAGATAGCCATGGGTATAAGCTACAATGCCAGTCCCAACATATGCTTCCAGTTATTAATACTGTGCCCTCATTCTGCTATAATTGTAAAACCTTTTTCTTTTTCTCCAGTCTTTTCATTCAGTCTCATTTTTGAGCCAAAACAACTTAAAGCACTAAAGGCCTGTTGGGTTTCTTAACCATGAGCAGACTTACACAATCTAGGCTTTTTGCCAGATATCTAAACTTTGTTGACCTATGCTAAAAGGTTAAGCATTTCACAGAGTTTTGATTTCCCCACCCCCTCCTTTTCAATCCTTGCCTTGGACTTAAATGTCATTTTTATCAAGAAAAGGAATAACTATTAACTTGCTGGAAAGAAATCTTTCAACCATTACACAGTGATCATAGAGATGTTAAAAATAAACATGAAATTATCATTTCATTTCAGTTCTCAATCAATGAGGATTATAGACATACTAGCCATTTCTGACGGTCTGAACATCAGATGCTACAGACTTATTATATGGTTGAACTTCTTACATCTAGTGTTCAGCATACATTTCCAAAGACTTCTCCTTTAACAGAATTTTACTGAAAAATAATTAAGTGGAAATAAATCACATTTGGTCTAAATTGGAGGGAGTTGAAAAATAAACTGATCACCAAGATTTGGCTCTCTTAGCCCCAAGTTTAAAAAATCCTCTACTTAGTTTCTGGAACACCAAATACCCACGTCACTCTGCAGAAGGTAGCTTTGGAGCTCATTTTCCCAGCAAAAATTTTGGAAAGAACAGAAAATAGAAGAAAAAATGGGCTAGACTCATAGACATGAGTACTAGATGCTAGGAGACTTAGAACTCAATATAAGGCATCCAACTCTTGGGATGGAGTATATATTACCTATTTGACATTTGTCATAGGACACGGGAGGCTAAATCATAAAATCAGTAATCATCAAGCATTTATTAAGAACTTATAATGTGCCAGGTGCTGTGTTGTTAATAAAAATAAATTTAAAAAAAACCTCACTCCCAGTCCTAAAAGAACTTACATTCTATTTGGGAAGACAGCATGTATATAAGTATAAATTTAATATATACAAATGAAATGGATGGTGTGGGGGAAAGAGATGTTGGCACCTAATTAAACCAGGAAAGACCTAGGACAGAACAGTAAAAAGAGATCTTGGTCTGAAGTCAAAGGATTTGAATTCAAATCCACCTTCTCCATCACTGAATAGGTAAATATAGTAGCTTATTTTGGTAGATCATTAAACATCTCCAGATTGGATGAATGACTTCTAAGATACATTCTAGCTCCAAATTCTATGATATCTTAGGAACTATGGATTCTTAGCTTCACTGGAGATAAATATGGTTAGCAGTAGAGCCTGAAGAATGCAATGCTGCTTCCTTTGAGGTATCTGGACAGTAAAATAAAAAAGATTTTAGTCTCAGAGCCAGGAAGACCTGGATTCAAATCCTGTTTCAAATACTTCTAGTTATGTTACCCTGGAAAAATCATCTAATTTCCTTCATTCAGTAAAATGAAAATAATTCTAGTAGCCACAAGAAGATAATAATAATATGGTTGTTATAAGGATTAAATGAGTTTATGATATAAAGTGCTCTACTAAACTTAAGATACCATATAACTCTTAAGTTATTACTATTATTGTTAGTGTTCTATTATTTTAAATATTATATTTCCCTATTACATGTAAAACAATTTTAATATTCCTTTCTTTAAGTTTTGAATTCTAAATTCTATCCTTTCCTCTTTCTTCTTCCCCCATTCCCTGAGACAATAAGGAATCTGATATATTATCATTATTATTAAAACTATATTATTGTATGCATGTATGGATGTATGTAAAACTGTCCTCACTGACAAAGAGAAGAAAAATAACAGAGTGACTCCAGTATTTAGTAATAATAATAATAGATAGCACTGATATTTAAGGTTTGCAAAGTGCCTTTCAAATATTATTTCATTTCATTCTATAACTATAATCACCCTCAAATAACAGAGGAGGAAATTGAAGCAGACAGAACTTAATCAATTTGTCTAATCACATAGCTAGTAAGTATCTGAGCTTGGATTTGAACTCAGCCCTTCCTAATGCCAAGTCCAGTACATTGTGACATTTAGCTGTCTAAAACTACAGATCTCATGTGCCCTGATCATAAGTATTCACAATAAATTATGTTTGCTAACATGTGCTGTACCATTTAGAAAAGCTTTTCTCAAAGATCATAGGATTTAGAGAGCAAAATAGTCTTAAAATTCATTTATTGAATTTCCTCTCACTCTGATTTTCTATTTTACTAATAAGAAAACGGAAGGAATCCTGATAGTAAATAGCGATCACAGATGCAGGCCCAGTTTCTATATCTTCAAACCTAACCCACTACTCCATCCCGTGGAATTTTACTACTTGGCATACTCCTGGCTATTCCAAACAGTTTCCTGGAGGGAAAATTCTCTGTACATATAGTCTTATTCTCAACACGTCAGAATGAATCTTGGGAAGCTCTCTGAAAGACTATTAAAATTTTAAGAGGTTAATAATATCCTTAATTTGAGCAATATAAGCACATTTTCCTTTTTGCTCAGCAAATGACCATTTTCACTCACTAGGCTGAAAAGAAAACATGCTGTCAAAGAGACCAAGAGGAGAAACAAAACTGATGAGTAGAAAAGACGTAATCACATTCCACAGCCCTAACTAGGGCAGGGCAACCTAGGCTTTGACCTAGAGTGCCAAAACTTATAAGACACTAGTAATACTTATACTCTTTTTTTCTAACAGAAACAAATGAGATTAACACCTAATTAGTAAGAATAATTATTTAGTATAGGAAATTATCAGAGATCAGCTTTCCTCCCCATTATACCCTACGTGAGTTCTTCCCCTTTAGCAGTAGCTTTTCCAGTCTTCCTGTATCTCAGGATCTTTTACTTATTGGAGCTGGCATCCCAGGATCTCTTTGCACATGTCCTGAGGTCAGAGATCTACTGGAATACTTCCATCACCTTACCCCTCCTATGACACGTTCAACTTAAACTGATTTTATCTTTAATATTTGCCACTTTCTGCCAGCATAATTGTTGTACCTTCCCCAGGGGCCAAAATTGTTAGGTACAGCTCTGTCCTTATCTTTCCTATTCCTAAAGTATATTATGTAAATTCCTGATTGGTGAAGGAAAGCACAAGTGGAATGGCACAGGGCATTTGAGCCCTCACAAGAATCAGTGCTTGGTTCTTCAACTACTTTAGGTCCAGCCCTGGAAGCTGGGGTCTTTTCAAACTTTATAGAATTTTGCTCCCCTGATATGTTAGTGGGATGGAGGGAGGAAAGAGAAAGAGAGACAGAGACAGAGAGGGAGAGAGACAGACAGACAGACAGAGAGACATAAAAAAGAGAAAGAGCTTTAGAGAAGGGGAAATGCAGAAAGAAATGTTTATTAGAAGCCAAGAGCAATGGAAAAGATTTATAACAATAACTCTTAATCATGAGATATAAACTGAAGCACATCTGGGTTGAAGAGAGAAACAGATAAGTTAAAAGTTCCAGAGATTAGAGATAATGGCTATGGAATCATAAAGACCATGAAAACTAATAAAGTCACTAGCAGGAGACCAAGCTAAATGCAGAGGTATTTGTTCTCTATTATAACAAAAATTGGTAACTGTGCCAGTGTACAGAGATAACTATCTCCCTAAACCTGAGAATAACTGGAGTAAAGAGCTAAATATTCCAAAGGCTTCCTTGTAAGAAAAACAAGCAATAATAATAACAATTTTATAGCACTTATAGATTTGCAAAAAGCTTAACATATTTTATCTCATTCAATGCTCAAAGCAACGTTAGAAAGAAGATGTTCTTATCAACTTCTTTTGGTGGTTGTTCACTCTCTTTCAGTTGCATCCTACTCTTTGTGACCCCATTTGGGGTTTTCTTGACAAAGATCCTAAAGTGGTTTGCTATTTTCTTCTCTAGCTCATTTTACATTGAGGAAACTGAGGCAAACAGGATTGAGAGATTGCCCAGGATCATACAATTAGTAAATGTCTGAAGCCAGATTTGAACTCAGGAAGATACAACTTCCTTTCTTCTAGTCTGACATTCTATCCACTGAGTCACTGTGTCAGGAAACTGAGGCAAACAAAAGTTAATTGTTTTGCCTGGGGTCATATTTAGTATCTGAGTTGGAATTTGAACTCAGATCTGTCCTGACTTAAACCTGAATGACCTTTGTACCACCTAACTGACTTTCAGAATATAAATGCTTTTTTAACTCCTTTTTGAGAACAAATTCAAAGGAAAGGTGTGGGAATTTGTTAAAGAGAAGGTTTTTTAAAAAATGTCCATCATAGATACACACACACACACACACACATACACATACACCCCTCTTTACTCAATGATCTATTATAGCTTAGTGAATGTTATCAATTCAATTCAACAAGAATTTATTTAGTTTCTAGTCAATCTGAAGCATTCAGCTATGAAATAGAGATATTAAGATCAACTTAAAAACAGCCTCTGGCTACAAGAAACCTAAATTCTCCTGGGAATGATATAGTATGTACTCACACAAGTCAATAGGAGGCATATAGAAAGTACTTTCAAAAGAAGGAAAGACAGCTTAACTTAACTCTGATCTGAAAAAAACTACAGAAAGGGAAGGGAAAGAGTGCATTTTAGTCAACTCTGGGGTTAACTGGTGCAAAGACATATAAGCAAAAAAGGAGATTTAGTATTTGGGGAGCAATTACTAGGCCACTTTGGCTGAAAGAGCATGTTTTAGGGAAAATAATAAGAAATGAGATTGGTGAGGCTGGTGGGAGAGAGGTTGTAGAAGGCTCTACATGCCAGTCTTAGGCATCCAGAGGGAGACCCAGGATATGGCATGTGCCATATAGAGTAAGATCACTTCAACCACCACATCACCTTAGTTACCAATAAATACAACCCACATGCCTATGCCTAAGAACCCAGAGAAGAACAGTCCTCCCCAAACCATCAGTACAATTTCTAGTTTTTCCAACTGTCATCCAGAGAAGCAGTCCTCTTGGAAATTATGACCTGCTGGAGGAGAGTTGAAAAAAATAGGCACTATTTTTGGTAGAGTTGTGAACTGGTCCAACCATTGTGGAGAGCAATTTGGAACTATGCCCAAAAGACTATAAAACTGTGCTTCAGTCAAACTGAGACCTGCTGAAGGGTTTAGTTTTAAAAGACCAAGGTCTCCTATTTCAACCAGGACCATCATCCAGGTCCACTGGACCCAGACTGCTCTGGACGAGAAAGTGAGGCAAGTGACTTTGCACAGCCTTCCTACACTTAAATCCACTTCACTTGCTTGTCATGGCATCACCTCCCTGAGGTTGTGATTCTTTTCTAGAACAAAGGACAAATGACAACCATTACAAGGTCTTGTATCCCAAAGAGATCAAAGAAAAAGAACTTACATGTATAAAAAATATTTTTAGTAACTCTTTTTGTGGTGCAAAGAATTGAAAATCAAAGAGATACCCAACAATTAGGGATTGGCTAAACAAGATTTTTGTATTTGATTTTGATGGAATACTATTATGCTAATAAGGAATGATGAGGGGAATTGTTGCAGGAAAAACTGGGAAGATCTATATGAATTATTACAGAGTGAAGTTAGCAGAACCAGAATAACACATTAAGAGCAATATTATAATAATGATCAACTGTGAAAAATTTAGCTACTCTGATAGATGAAATGACACAAGACAATTTCATTATGAAAGATGCTATCTAACTCCAGAGAAAGAACTGATTAACTTAGTGGAAACTGAAATATAATTTTTACTTTTCTTTATTTCGCTTGATTTTTTGCAGCATGGCTAGTATGTTTTGCATGATTTTGGATAAAGGAAGGATCAGAAGGAGAGAAAGAATTGGAAACTCAAAAAAGTTAATGAATATTAAAAAATAATAAATTTAAAAAGAAAGAAAGAAAGAAATATCACCTGATGATGCATCTATCACAGTTGGGGCTTCTACTTTGCTAGCACCCAAGAACATGCATTATCAACTTTCTTGCTGCTGCCCTCTAAGGACCATGGACTTTGCATTTAATTAATAGTTAAAAACTCTCATATATTTTTGTATTTTTTCATTAGAATTTTAGTTCTTAAAAGAAGGCATTATTTTCAGTTTTCTATTCATATCCCCAATTTTTTACTATAATAAGTAACCAATAAATATTTTGTTAATTGTTCTTTAATTTTTTCATACTAGGGGTCATAAGGGACCATAAAAGATTTTGAGTCAGAGAAGGAAAGCAGTGAAATCTATATTTGAGAAATATCACTTTGGGACTTGAGGGGAAGATGGATGGGAAAGAGGTAAGACCTTTAATCAAGGAGATCAATTAGGTTATTGTTAATTATGACGATGAACATATAAATCCCCCTAAACCTAGCAATATTAAAAACAACCAAACACCAAAAAGCTCCTTTATTATAAGTATAAAGGAAACACAATTGAGAGTACAAATATTGGGGTCTTTTCCTTTTCTTTTTGTTGCTTTTGTTGTTTGTTTCTTTGTTTTTAGCAACATTCTAAGATGATAAGGTATGGGCCTTAGTCAAAGAATTTGTGTGAGAGAAATTCATAAACGATAGACTCAATTCTTTATTCAATTAACTATTCTGTCATACCAGTCAATTTTACCCAATGAGACCAATCTTTATATTCCTGGATTGCAAAATCTATGTTTTCATCAAGGTAAAAAATAGCTATTCACTAAAAAAAATCACAGAAAAGTGCTTATGAAATGTGACCCAAGGAAATTCTTACAGTCCCTATAGTCTCCTAACCCAACAGTGCGGGCAAATGATGATTTTCATAAAGGATCCATCAAATAAGAAACCTTTAATCTCTTAGGGTTTGCCAAATTTGAGAAATACTGTAATTCACATTACTATAATATCTTATATCCTATAAAGCAAGTCTGAAAGATAGTTCAATACTTTTATTCCTATTTTACAGATGAGGAAACTGAAGGTATGTGGTCATACAAGTAGTAAATGTGGGAACCAAGATCTTAATTAATGGGAAGCCAGTGATTCTATTCTTTCTATCGTAACTACTATATCTTTCTACCATCTTCTTTAATGCCATTTCCCTTGACAAAACCACATACAGTTTTAATGTTAACCATCTGATATTGCCAAGGTCTATGGTACTAATAATTTTCCTTTCTAGGTCTTTCATAGGTCTGGATGCTGACAGAGTAGAAGCCCAACTGTGGTAGATGCATTATCAGGTCATATTTCTTTCCTTTTTTCTTTTTTAAATTTATTATTTACTTCTTTTAAAGTATTCATTAAATTTTTTAGTTCCAAATTTTCTCCCTTCTCCCAACCCCTCCCCCACCTAGTGAGAAGGCAGGCAATATGATATCAATTATATGTGTAAAATAGAATTTTTCCATAATATAGTCTGTTTTTTTAAAAAGGTAATGGAACATGAAACTGCAAATCTATTATGTACAACTCACTATTTTTAAAATATATATATATATATATAATCAAATTGTCATGTAAATTTTTTTCTTTTTGCCCCTTTTTTCTCTCCTCATTCCACTCTAGAGAATGGCTATCAATAGCTACAACTAGGTATATATAAGTAAAACTATTCTATACACACTTTTATTTATCACATCTTTCTTTGGTGGCAAATAGTGTCTAAATAACAATTGTCTATGGATCTATATTTTTTCTCATCATTGTTCCATGTTTTTAACTAACTCCCCCTTTGCATATTGATGAAGAATACTAAAAGTATGACTCTTTCCCTGGGTATCATATCATGATACTTCTCCAAGGCTATATTATGGAACACAGGGTCAAGTTGAAGATAACTCTCTATTGAGCCTTTTGTCAGCGTTATGGAGATATCTTTCTAGAGCAATGCTTCTCCAAGTATAATCTTTAAATATCTTTCAAGTAGTTGTTGCCACTGACTTTTGTAATAGTGAAATTTAGAGTATGGAAGCATTTATACTTTTGTTCTTGGTATGAATAAACAATTATGCAAGGAGTTTAATTTGAAAAAACAAACAGATTGAGCCTCTCACCAAATTAAAACTGGCTTTCTTCTGAATCCTGAAGACATTTTTTGGTATAGGTTTTTTTTTTTCCTGCTGAGAATTGTATTCTGGGGCACACTACAAGATTCACAAAACTCATGGACTGTTGGCCTTCCTTCTTATATTTGCTAGTATTTTAAAAAGGCATAATTTCCTGTTTGCTGATCATAATTTTAATTTTCTGGGGGTAAATATAGTCTAAGAAAATAAATGATATTTTCCTTTAATTTTGTTTAATGGAAGAGGTACCTAATAAAATAGTTGTTTAATTGCAAAGTCAGAGGGAAGGACACACCACTTGTCAATGCCTAAATCAGGTCCTTCTGTGAAATTTATGTTTTTAAGGGAGTTTCATTGGACACTGAGAGGTTAAGTGATTTGTTAGGGTCATTGGACAGTATACATAATAGTCAGACTTCAATCTAGGTCTTCATGATTTTCAGGTTGACTTTTTAGTTCTCCATCTAATGAGAACAAGGTACATATTTACCTTTAAATGTATATTTATGTATATATATATGCACACTATATATAACCATATAAATATATTTGTTATATTATATATTATATAAATCATGTATGTGTATCTAACTATGATGTTTATATATATATATTTAATTTATCTTCTAAGTTCCATAAAAGACAGATTAGACATAAGATTTTTTTTTGAGGGGAGAAGGAGGCAGTTGGAGTTAAACGACTTGCCCAGGTTCACATAGCTAGTAAGTATTAAAGTATCTGAAGCTTAACTTGAACTCAGGACCTCCTGACTGCAGCACCAGTGCTCCATCCACTGCACTATCTAGCTACCCCAACCTTAACATTTTAATTCTTTCAGTCAAGAGTATTCAAAACAGTGTTCCATATACAGACATTTTGTTTTATCACTGGATACTCTTTCCATGCTATGCTAATGACCTGTCCTTATCAGTTTCACAGGCAGTCTAACAAAGAACAGGACTCAAAACAATGATGTACTAGTAGAGATAGTACACCATTCATCACCATCATTGCTAGATCTTGAATCTTCAGGACTAACACCATAGAAAAGGATGAGGAGCATGAATTTGGTCTTTGAACACCCATTTCCCTATTAATATATTCTTTCTTCCCTAGTCCCATTCTTTTTTAAAAAAATTATTTAATTTTTAATTTATGAAATAAAACAAGCATTTCTATAATATAGTATAATAGAAAAAAAGATGATGGTACATAAAACTGCAAATCTATTGTGTATAACTTGCTATTTAAAAAAATGTATATATAATAAAATTATCATGTAGATTTCTTTTCTTTCCTTTTTTCCTTCCTCCTACTCCATGTAGAGATGCTTATAATTAGACACAAATATATATATTCATTATATATTATATATACATGCATATATAAGTAAAGCTATTCTATACATACTTTTATTTATTAGTTTTTTTTCCTCTGGTTGCAAATAGTGTCTTAATATCAACTGTCTAGGAGATCTATGATTTTTCTCATTATTGTTCTAGGTTTACAATTAATTCCCCCCTTTAAGTGTCAATGAAGAATACTAAAAATATGATTCTTTCCCTGGGTACCTGCTTTTGCAGAGATGATTCCTTGAGGCTGGAAATATAATGAGAACATTACCTCCCCATCCTCATTCTCTGTTTAGTCTTATGTTAACAATAGAAGGGAATAATGATGGTAATGATGTGATGTAATAGTTGGCATTTAATAGCATTTAAGATTTATAAACCACTTCATACATTGATTCTCACAACAATCCAATGGGTAAAATAGTGGAAGATTTTGTTAACTTCAATCTAAAGGTGAGGAAAGTGAGACTCCAAGTGGTTAAGTCATATGGCAAGTAAATGATGAAGCAAGGATTCCGATTCAATACTCTTAAAGCTAACTCTTTCTCCTACACCACACTGCAGTTCAAAGACATGAAGACAGACAACCTAAATTTCAGTGCTACTTCTGTCAGTGACATTAATGAAGTTATCTAAACCTTCTATCCCTAAAATGGGAATGAATAATAAAATGTCTCCTGCTTTCCAAGCAGGGACATGTTGGAGCCATGGGAAAGGTGATTGTTAAATTTTCAGTTTCACCATTTACACCCCAAAAATCAGCACTAGGGGCTTGATTTATTATTTTGTTTGCTACCTAAACTTTCAAAAGTGACAACAGGGAAAACATTATCAATGAAGATTAAATTTGAAAGTGTATTCTGCTTTCCCCCCATTTAGTTAGTAAATATTTACCAGCACAACACTGCTTCCCATTAAAGTTGTTGATTAGATTAAATCAAATGAGATAATTTAGGTGAAAAGACTTTGTAAATTATAAAGCTGTCATAATTAAGAAGATTAAACTCAACCATATGAATTCTAAATTAATTTTTCTAAAAACATTTTTTTTCTGGATCTGAGACTGCATTGAGAGTTCACACAGAACTTCCATGGAGGAAAATCCATCTCCCAGTGCAGATCAGCACTTTTGTTTTGCAACTTAAAGTCTGAGAGAGCCTCCTAAGCATGGGAAAGTAAATTACTTGTTTAGGGTGACTTAGCTAGTATATGTCAAAAGAAGTTGAATCCTAGGCTTCCCTTAGAGTATAAGTTTTTTGAAGGAAGGTACTGATTCATTTGTTGTCTTTTGTATTTTGAACACAGCACAGTGCCTGGAACTTAGTATGATCATGCTTTTAATGAGCCTATTAATTGCTTGAATTCTGCCTCTCTAAATCTCTTTCCACAATGCAAAATTGCCCTTATAATAACAACAATAAGAATCTCTTCCTCCAATGATTAGATAAAGCCTGGTTTATCCAAAGAGCCTTACATTTGTAATAGAGTAGGAGACTCTGAAGGTGAACAGGATCTCTAGGGTTCTTCCCAATCCCCCCAATGCCCTCTAGCTACCTCTTAGCAGTCAATGTTGGGAATAAAATAAGCATATTTGCTAGAGTGATAGACATGGAACTATCAGAAAGACTCAAGTCCACTTTGGACCTCAAATACTAATTGTGTGACCCTGGGCAAGTCACAATTCTGTAAAGTAGGATACTAGCAGCAATTACCTTACTGAGTTGTGAGGAGCAAATGAGATAACATTTAAAGTGCTTTGTAAATCTTAAAATGATATTTAAATGCTACCTATTGTTATATTATTAGTAGTACAAGTTCCTGATTAAATTACCCTTTGCTCCTTGCTTTAGCAAGAAAACTTATCAACAGCTTCCCAAAGTTGGCAGTTTAAGTTTAAGATGCTTTTAATTTATAAAGAAATGAGTTATGATTTGGTGGTTGCCATGAGCCCCTGAACACAAACTCTTTTGAGGTGAGTTGGAGCACTACCCACAAACCTGAAACTTAATGTCATAAAGAAGAGAGAAAAAAAAAGAGGAGACACTAGCCAAGTTTTTGTTTCCAAAGGACAAAATCATTTCAGTGCTATTTGATGATTCAGTGCTAAATTATTACCCCATGCATTTACCTTCTCTTTAACTGCCTTCATTTTCTCTCATGCTTCCACTTTATCTTGGCTATTTCAATTCAATTCAACATTTATTAAAGAGTTACTACATGTAGGAGCTTGTGGTGGTGCTGGTTTTTTCAAAGATGAACTAGACAAAAGGTTTATGATCCCCATTACAGTATCCATTATTTGCCTGATCATGCTCCTGCCTGGAATACCTTCCTCACCCTGTCTCTGCCAAACTACCTTAATTCACAGACTACTTAAGACACATTTTCTCTTTGTAACCTTTCCAGACTAAACCCAGCCTTTTCCTAGTCATGTCAATAACTCCATTACCTCCCTTCCTTTGGTACTTAGTAGTATTAGCCATGTAGTCTTTTTTAATTTGCTTATATTGTTTTAACCCACACAGCTGTAAGTATACCAAAAGGAAGAGTGGTATCTGTTGCTACTAACACTATAACTCTCCAGTACTCCAAATTACTTATAAAAAGGGCTCCGATTCATTAATAAGAAAATGCAAATGAAAATAATGTTGATTTTACTTCACACCCAGAAAACTGGCAAAGAGGCAAAAGATAAGGATTCTCAAGATTCGAATGGTTTATGGAAAGACAGACCTACTAATGTATCATTGGTGGAGATGTGAATTGGTGCAGCCATTCTAGAAAAAGAAAGCAATATGGAATTAAGGGACAAAAGTGACTAAAGTGACCATGCCCACTGTTAAGTATTTACCCCAAGGAGGTAATTGCCTAAAATAAAAGTCCCATATGCACCAAAACATTTATAGCAGCACTTTTAAAATGTAATAACAGTAATTGTGATGAGGTTCTCAATAACTGGGTAAAGCTGGCAGAGAGAGACTGGAGAATTGATGGAATTTCTCCCTGAGGCAGGCAGGGAAGGATACTGATAGAGATCAGGGAAACCTTGTGGTTTCCCCTTCTTTCGGAGGACATGGGTAGCCCCAATTTGCTATGTCTATGTCTATGTCTATGTCTAGTCAGAAATACAAGGTTAAATTTCCATCTTTTCTGAATCCCTCTTGGGGAAGGGTCTCTTTAACTGCTCTCCGCCTTGTGTCTTTCTCCTCACCCCTCCCCTATACCATGTGGTATCTCTCCTCTCAACTCTCCATCATGCTTTATGGTATCTTTCTCCTAACTTTTTTAGGGTGCTAAATCTCTTGCTGTTTAGCCTGCCAGCTAAGGACAAATTGCAACTTTGTGAGTTATTCTCTTTCTCCTGGTAAATTGTGAGTTCCAAGAGGGAACATGTCTTTTCCCTCATTGATTGTTAAAAATCTTTTTTCTTGCTATATATGCTCTCCCAACTGTATTTCATATTTAGCTCTCCTGATGCATATTGTATCTTTGTCTGTAACCTCTTCTAAATAAACCTACCTTTTGCCAAAGAGAATGGCCATTGTGAATTCTTTATGTGACCAAACCCCCACATTTGGTGCCTGCAACAATTTCATCATTTGGTGATTAGAAATTATTTTTCTAGATCACATGATTTGGTCTTCTAAACCATCACATCAGTTGTAGCAAAGAATTGGAAGTAAATTGGGAATTCTAATAAATTGGAAATAAACTGGAAATTCAGTTGAGAAATAATTAAATAATACATGATAAATGAAGGTAATGGATTATCACTGTTCTATAAACTAATGATTATGATGAAATCAGAGAATCATAGGAAGACATAAATAGATGAAAATTAAAGTCAACAGAACTAAGAAAGCAATATACATAATTACTAGGGCAACATAAGTGGGAAGAACAATAAACAATTAAAAATAAATGTAGTAAAATTATTGTAATCAAACCCATTCCCAAAGAACAGATATGAAAAGGAAACCCATCTCCTTCTTTGCAGGGATACTATAGATATGGGTATAGAACACTACATTTAATGTCAGACATTTTTGATATAATGAAGATTCAATAGATAGAATATTGAACCTGGAGTCAAGAAAACCTGAGTTTAACTATGGCCTCAGGTACTTCCTAATTGTGTGATTTTGGGCAATCTCTTAACAATTCTCTGCTTTGCTTTCCTCATCTGTAAAATGTGTATAATAATTCTAAAGGTTATTGTTAAGAACAAAATGAAATAACATTGTAAAGAGCTTTGCAAACTTTAAAGTACTATATAAATGCCAGCTCTTATTATTAGTTTTAATGAATTCTTTCTTCCTTCTTTTAAAATTCAGAAAGGAATTGCTTTCAGGGAAGGGCAATGGAATGGATGCATGAGGAAATATAGGTAAGTAAAACAAAGATTCAGATTTGTGAAGGGATGAAATCCAGGTTCTCTAGAGCCATATGAAAAAAAATGTTCCATATTAACTACTAATTAGAAAAAAATCCATTTTAAAACAATTGAAATCCCCTTTTATATCCATCAGAGGGGAAAAGATGGAAAAGAGAAAAATGATAAATGTTGAAGTAGCTCTTGAAAAACAGAAATGGAATTGTGAATGGGTAAAACTATTCGAGAAAGCAGTGTGAAATTATATACAAAAAATATTAAATGAGTAGGCCTATAACTCAAAGTGATCAAAGAAAGAGAAAAAGATCCTTTGCAAAAATACTTGAAGTAGTTCTTTCTGTGGTGGTGAAAAAAAGAAAACTAAGGGAATATCCATCAAGTGAGGAATGGATAAAATATAGTATATTAATGTGCTGGAAGTATTAAGGAAATAAATGATTTCAAAATTATGTGGGAAAACATGCATGGACAGACACAGAGAGAAATAAACAGAACCAGAGCCACTTTATAACATCAATATTGTAAAAATGAACATTATTGAAGATTATATAAACTAATGAAGAATGAAATGGGCAGAGCCAAGAAAATAATTTATACAATAACAATTGTTTTTTGAGCTTGTTTTTGAACTTTGAAAGCTATAAGAACAATGATTAATACAATCACTTCATATTTCCAGAGGAATGATAATGAAAAGTGTCAATTGATTATTGCAAAGAGCTAATGAATTTAGGAAGCAGAATGAAGCATATATTTTTGTATACAAACATTGAGGGAATTTATTTTGCTTAATTATGCATATTTATTATGAAAAATGCCTTTTTTCTTTTTTTAATTAGATGAGAAATAGGGGGAAAATAGATTTCTATTATTTTTTAATAGAGAAGTGGGAGGGGATGCTAGATATATGAAATGATGCATGCACTGTACAATGCTATTTATTAGTTTTACTTAACTTTTATAAGAAAATGTATTAAGTATGAATAATTTGTGAATATTTGTAATGTAAAAACAAGACACATCAATAAAACATATTAAAAAGACAAAACCAGAAGAAATCAATCAAATAACCCTCTGAGATTCATTGTCCAAATTTAGAACACATAAAGTGACAGAACCAGTCACATCTGTGACAGATATAGCAACAATAGCAGCACCAGCTACTATAATTTAACTTTTTTATATTTATCCTTTAAATAATTAGCTTCATGATGAGATTTTCCACCTCCACAATGCCAATATTCTGCATACTTTTTAAAAACTTTCTTTCTTTCTTTTTTCAATACACTTAACATAGAAATATGATTTATATGATTTCACATGTATAATTGATATTCTATTGCTTGTCTTCTCAATGGGTGGGGGAGGAGCTAAAAGCTGAAAGAGAATTTGGATTTTTTAAAATGAATATTTTAAATAATCAATATTTTTTCAAAAATAAAGAATTAGCTACAATCACCAATATAAAAAGAATTATATTGTCTCTTCAGAGACAAATCCGAATCAAATAAAGCTTCATCTAAGAATCATCTCTGGCTCTGAAACCCATTATCATCCATGTAAGATTTCACTATGAAATCATGTTCCAGTGTATGTGTCACTAGAAACCTGGCATGTTAAAGATGAAGGAATTCTAGGAAAAGCATCTAATCTGAGACTTCTCAATCCTTTTGTTGGACTCCTTTGTTTGCCTGATGAAATCCATGAACCCATTTCTCAGAATGTCTGTTGCCTTTTGTCATTGAATAAATGCTCATTTTTAGTTCAATTAAGATGTAATTTTCCCATTCAAGGTTCATATATCTTTTGGGAGCTCAGTTAAGATCTTTTCATTTTACAAATCAGAAAACTGGGCTCAGAGAGACTCTCTCAAATACATTTATATTTATAAGAATTAATTTATTTTGTTCTTCTGAACATAAATATGCAGGAGGATTCAAACATAATTGAACCATTTTAAAATGTTATTATATTATATATGAATATGTAGTCAAATCAATTTAGAAAGGAACTATCCAGAAGAAAATTGATAAATGTAAGGGCAATTTTTCAAATCAGTTCTTCTATAAGTTAGTGAATAAAACAGTTTTCAAGTGTTGGTTTTTTTTTTTTTTTTTGAGGTCATCCTAAAGTGATAACACTGTTGGATTCTAGATTTTTTTCATCATGGTTTGTCTTTTTTTTTTTTTTTTTTCAGTGATAACTAGTTGAAAAGCTCAGGCAAGCTGGAAATGTGGTTTAGTGAAAAGAGCTCTAAACTTGAAAACTTGTTCAGTCATTTCAGTCATCTTTGTGACCTCATTTTGGGGGATTTTTTTGGGCAAAAATACTGGAGTGGTTTGCCATTTCCTCCTCTAGTTCATTTTATAGATTAAGAAATTGAGGCAAATAAAGTTAAGTGACTTCCAAGCCCAGTGTCTTTTCCACTCCACCCTCTAACACTTCCAAAATTGGAACTGGGAGAGACCTCAATTCAATTATTTTAACAATAATCATGTGGAAGATCATTTCATATAAAGGAACAATTAAAAGAACAGAGTATGTTTAGCCTGAAGAAGAAAATACTTGCAGACAAAGAGATTAGTAGCATGATAATTACTTTCAAGTATTTAAATAGCTGGCACATTAAATAGGTATTATATTTATTCTGGTTAATTCCAAAGGACAGAACTAAAATGATGACAGAATTTACAAAGATGAAAATTTAAGCATGATATGGATATCAGGACTTCCTAGAGATGAGACATTCATGGAAAATGGTGGGCCCACAGAATCATAAATTTGCAAAAAACATTAATCAGGCTAACCTCTACCTGAAGGCAAATCTTCCCTCTAAGATTGCTTTTCATTTACTCTCTATGCATCTTATATGTGTTGTCTATATGCCATATATAACTTTCTATAGATCAGGAGTTGTCTCTCTTATTAAAATGTAAGCTCCTTAAAGGCAAGGGCCATTTCTACCTTTTCTTTATATCCCCTGTACTAAATCTGACAAATAGAAAATGTTTAGCAAATGCTTATTGATTATTTTAAAAAAATTCCTTCTATAATCTATTAGACAAATGATCATCTGGATTTTGATGGAAGAGCCTTAGGTGAGGAATTGATAAAATTCATAGGCTCCTCTTCATTGGTGGTTTTTAAGTTAAAGGCATGTTTGGGGAAGGGATCATTTTTCAACTATGGCTTGTCCTGAGTGACTCCTGAGGCTCCTTCCTACTCCAGTTATCTGAATATTGGCTCTAACTGGCTAGTTGTGTGATCTTGTGCAAGGCACTTAGCATCTTCAGGGACTTAATTCTGTTATCTGTAAAATTTGTACCATCTGCACTGGATAATTGTGGAGCAAATATTTTTTTTAAATCTTAAAGTACTATATGAATATGAGTTATATTTTCAGTTTCAGGTAAACTAAAAACAACAACTACAACAAACCGTCTTCCTAATTCCAACTCTTTAAAAAATTATTTCAATTCAAACAAATAAACAGTATAACTGCTTTCTAAATCTATATCTCAAACCTTCTTTCTTTGTGGGACCATGTTTTTTAAAAAATACTTCTCTGACACTCAACTTGAAAGTCTTGGAATTGGCTTACCCTTCATTCGGGGATAAGAGCAAAGCAATTTCTTGTTCCAGTTCAAAATGGAAACAAATTTGCACTTCCCCTTAGAGTGTTATATCTTTGTAAAGGTTTATCTAAATTTCACAGGCTATTCCATTTCCAGAGGAATGCTGGAAAATGTTGTGATAGGACAGATATCTTCACTCTGTATCCATCTTTGAGCAATTCTCTATTAGTATGAAAATATATGAGTAAACGGAATCAGTTCACTGGCTTTATAGTACAATTCCTAGCACAGATTTCAGTGAATGTTACCCAAGCCAAGGCATTTTATAATTTATTAGGTTCAGCTAATGAGTCCATCCCTTACCAATCTATTTGATATACATAGCCATCATTTTTCACCTTATCAATCCAATCTTGGTAATCATTCTTTTTGTCTTTTTTTTTTCTTTTGTTCCATTTTTTTCTTCTTGGTTTGTTGAAATAGTAGCCCTCTTTCTATTAATAGAAATATAGGGTTCAGGGGTAATTTATCTTTTCTGCTTGCCTTACAAAATGAAAACTAATGCATGTTTCTTCCCTGAGTGTGGTTTATGATTTAATAATGCCACCATTCCAGCTCTTGTCACTAATCTTACCTCTGCAAGCAAAATTTGGGGGGCCACCCAATCTCGTGCATGCCTTATGTCATGTGAGCTTCTGGGATACATGGCAATTGTCGGGAACAGCCTGTCTCTAAGCTCCATACCAGGTCCTAAGCACAATGAGAAATGCTCAGAAATGCAAACTAGTCCCCCTTTCCAAAGTCTCTCATTCCATTCAAAGCTTTTGTCTATTTCCTTGTCAAAATGATCATTTTGCTCTTCTTAACTCCCCAATGCTTTTCACTCATCTAATATTCAGGATATAAATCTGTTATCGATTAATTGTCTTGAAATTCTCCCTCTCCTCTATTGTTCAAAATGTTTTACCCCTTTCAATTACCTGGGGCATTTATTTTCTCCAAAATTAGAGTGCAATTTGATTGATTATATATTATAAAAAACATAAATGCTTTATGCTGATGTAGGAAAGGAATAAGCCAAACCAAATACTAACCATTTTCTATATCTGAAAGAAAAACTATAATGCAAAAAGTTACGTTGCAGTATATGGTCAAAACACAAAAGAGTTAGAATATTATTTTACCAAACCAATCTCAGTATGATACACTTATGCTTCTCTTGCAATAATCTCTCTTGCATAGACACCAATTAATAACTTCCACATAGAAAACATAGCTTCCACATAGAAAATTAATAGCTTCCACATACTCTCACCTATAACAAATTTCTTGATTTGTTTTGCTCCTGCATTTCATCAGAGTTGAACTGTATGATTTTCTGTTGAAAATAGAAGCTGCTTGGAGATGCCAAGAAAGCATATGCCATATAGACTGGAGCCCCATTGTTTAACTTTGCATCAGGAATGGCTCCAGTAGGCTGAATTGTTGTCTAAACTCCATCTTTTAAAGAAAGCATGAGGCTTTGTGCAAATGCAAAAAGTTGAGTTATGCTAATGAACTCCATTTAGTCAGCTCCTTGACACTTATTGGACATGATCATCAAACTGCATTATAGGTGGTAAACTCTGCTGTATGGTGTGACTATTAAATTCATAAGATATGCAAAGATTTTTTTTTTCTGAATTCACTTGTGCATTCCAACTGTATTCTGCATTGGAACAAGTTCAACAGAAGATACTTAACTTGCAGGCAGCCCCGGGGGGACAGAGGGGAAGGGATGACTTGTGTCACTCACTGGTGACCCATCCTGTTGATTTGGGACTGTGGTGGAGGGACAATGAAAAATAGCTATCACCCTATAATCCCTAGATGGGCAGAGAGCACAAAGATAAGAAAAATAGGGCTTAGGGATGAGAGGTGAGAATGGTAAAGAGTCTGACATGGCTGGAAAATGGAGAGAGGTAAAGAACAGTTCATGGCACAAAAGGCTAACTATAAGGAGAAAGAAATTCATATTCATGGACACAAAGCTATCAAGAGACATAATGGATCCCTTTATGAGTACCAAGAGCTAAACTGGATCTGGATTTGGAAAAAAAATAACAAAAAATATGCCCTCTTGATATTTATTGGACATGATCATGGACTGTAACCTCTGCCATGTGGAATGGTTACTAAATTCACAAGATGTACAAAGATTTTCTTTTCGTGAAGCACTCATATATTACATCTATATCCAATTTTTTTCATGTCTTAATCTTATATTGCATTTGATGCCATTTTGTAGATTCAATTCAATTTCCAAAATAATAACAAAAATATTAAGAAGAAAAACTATACTAGAACCTCTTATACTTAATTCTCCAAAATGAATTTCCCTATTTTCCAGAGTCTGTTTGCTTACTTCTTTAGACTTGGTTGTTTCAGAAATTTCAAATGACTGCTGGGTTGATGATCTTTGGGCCATGCTCATAAGCAATGTATATTAAAAATTAGTCCGACTGCTAAATCACACAAGAAAAGTAACACGAAGGAGCTCATGAAAGAGATGTATGACTGGAAGGGAAAGTGAATTAGTCATAGAGTGAGAAAGAATGATACCAGATGGATGGTCTGTGGGCTCAGATGGTATCCAGGCAATGTTAAGTATTCTAAGGGAAGACTCTCAGCTTGTTCAATGGGCTCCTGTGGAGAATTTATTAGAAGACATGGAGAAGAATCATACAAAACAAAAAGGTGTAGATAGGTTATGATTTATACCCTTAGAGGGAATACCTACATCAAAGGACTACATATCCATCAAAATATTGAAGCAAGTTGTACAATGCTGACTTGTGGTGAGAGCACATATATGTTAGCATCTTTATGACATAAAAAAGCAACAACAACAACAACTAGCATTTATAGAGAGTTTTAAGTGTTAGAGAGTACTTCTCAAATATTATCATATTTTATTTTTTATGACTTTGGGAGGTAGAAATTACTATTATCCCAAATTTGCAAATAAAAGGACTGAGGCAGATAGAGTTTAAGTAACTAGACAAGTGTCACAGTTATCATCTGAGGTCAGATTTGAATTAAGGACTTCTTAACTTCAATTCTAACACGTTATCCATGGCACCACCTAGCTGCCTCACGTCAAATCTTCATGCATATTAATCTAATGACCATAGTAAATTATTGTGTTATTTCTTCATAGATAAATAAGAAATGCATCCTTCTAGTTCTTCTAGGTACCCAAAGAAGAGATTCATTTCTAAAGTAGATCCAGGAAGATAATATATGCAGTAATTACAATAATGTTAACAAAAATGCCACTTGAAGAACAGCTAAAATTAGTTGTGATGCTTTTTGGTCTTAAGGAGCAGATGGTGAAATACATTTTACTCCTTGCACCAGAGAAGTTAGGAAGGCTGAATAGGGAATGGTGAAGTCATTTTGTCTTTTGATTTCATTTGACAGTTTATTTTTTTGGTTATGGGTTAAGATTCAATGGGGACAATAGATGAGGGAAGAATTATACTACAAAATATGAAAAGGCACTAATAATTTATCAAGATAAATTATAATAATACAAATTATTGATACATATTAATAAATACAAAAGGATATTAATAAAAGTTTAAGAAAGGAAAAAATAAGGGGTTTATAGCAGCAATATGGTCCACTGAAAAAGACATCATCTCTGGATTCAGAATGCAAGGGTTCAAGTCCTTCCTCTGACATCTATTATCTGTATTATCTTTTTTTTTTTTGGCTGAGGCAATTGGGGTTAAGTGACTTGCCCAGGGTCACACAGCTAGGCAGTGTTAAGAGTTTGAGGCCAAATTTGAACTCAGGTCTTCCTGACTTCAGGGCTGGTGCTCTATCCACTGTGCCACCTAGCTGCCCCTATCTGTGTTATCTTGAGAAACTCACACAAGCACCTAGAATTTTCATTGTCTTCAACTGTAAGATAAAGGATAGAACTAAATGGTCTCAGATCCTTTCAAGATCTAGATCTATAATCTTCTGTCTAGGTGATAGCTAAGGTCTCTTTGATCCAATCCTACAACTTGGATTTCCATAAAGGTCACAAGGAGAAAATAGATTCTTGGTTAAGACGAAATGAGATGGCAAAAGTGGATGGAATCATTGCAGATCTTGCATCTGAATGGAAATGTAATTCATGCCAAGGTTATATAATATGCCTGTAAAGCCTATTTAACAGATGATACTTATATCTTTTGTACAGTTAGAAATTCATTCAGAGAACCAGATAATTGATTCAGATAGATCAAGAAATTCTTGCCTATGTGAGTTTTAGTAATCTTTTCATGAACAGCTTACTGAAATTTGTCTTATTTTAAACCTTTCTGTCATTATATGGGTATTCCTTTGATTATGTATCAGAGAATAAAAGAATTTGCAGAGCTGAAACAGCTTTAAGATCACTTCATTCTTGATCTTCTTTGTCAGATTGAGTGTCCAGCATGTGCAGAATCATTTCCTCTTTTACCTTTTTGTTTGTCAATACTTCCCTCTAGGCAACTTTTCAAACTCTGTTTAGAGAAGATTAGAATTGGTACTTACCATTAGTCAATAAAATAATTTCTGATGTGCCCTCCCAAAATAAGGCAAGACTATTTCACTGTGAAAATGAGAGTTAAGATTTCTGAATGAAGAAACCAACTCAAAGAAGCAAAAGACAAAGACACTTCTAACAGAAGCAATAGAAGAACAAAACCATTTTGTGTCTGAGAAGCTATTTTAAGGGCTTCATTGATGATTATAATACAAGAATGCATATTGCATTATTCTCTTTTGTTTAAAGAGCCTAGGAGATGGAATCTTTTTTTTAAAACATGTGTGGAAGGGGAGGCTTTCTCAAAGTCTAATAGATATGTATACAAGAATAGCTCTTTATATAGCTCATGCTGTAATTTGGGGATATTAAAAAGAAGTGGGAATCTTGGTCATATAAAACAGATAATCAAATGAGTTTATGCTACAGTAGACAGAACATTGGGTTATGAGAGAGAGGAAATGGGTTCAAAACCTAACTCTGTCTCTTATTAGTTATGTAACCTTAACCTCTAAGAGACTGATTCTTCATCTATAAAATGAAGGAATTAGATGGCTTTAAAATTACAGCATTAAAACTTTATTAGGGGTGTGTGTGTGTGTGTGTGTTTACTGTCATACTCAATCTGGATGTAAGTCAATTTCATTTAAATGTCTTTGATATTAAGGAAGGAACTACATGTGCATATAACTATATAAACACACACAAAGAAGTCCTTGGTAACAGGTAGAGTTGGCAAAAGAAAGCCTAAAGCCCCGATAATACTTGAGACAAGCAGAGAAGGGCATTGATGGGATTCAGTTCAGCCTTAGTCCCACCCTGTGGAAGTCTTGGGTAATCCCACCTTACTATAATCAATGAGAAAGCCAAGTTATGATGTCAAACCTCCTGAGGTTAAATTTCCCCAATAAATCTGCCCATGGCCATGTTGGCTGAAGCACTTTGGGTTAGTCTGCTCTGCCTTGTTTTTCTTGCCTCCCCACGCCTCTTAGTGTCTTTCTCCTTGATATAGCTAACTCTTATTTTTTATTTTTTTTATTTTTTTTATATAGCTAACTTCTTTAGGGTTCTAAATCCCTTTTAGAGGTAGCCTGCCAATCAATGGTATAAGCCACTATCCCCTGTTCAACTCCTCTATGGATTTAGTCTGCCAGTTAATGGCATATTCCCACCTCATGGTGTATTCCCTTTCTCCTTGCTAATTGTGAGTTCCACTGGGCAAGTTGTCTTTTTCATTATCAAATGACAAAACCCAATTCCTTACTAACTATGTCATCGCCCCAAACTATTTCATTTTTACCATGCCTGGTGTTTATTTTGCCTCTTCATTTTGTCGGGAACTCTTCTCATAAATAAAGATACATTTTGGCAAGGAAAAAGCCCTTGTGAATTTGTCATGTGAGAATTGCTCCTGAACTCTATCATTTGGTGCCAAATGCCAACATTTGGTGCCAGCCTTCCATCTTATCATAAACATTTTTGAAAGGAGGGTGTAAGGAAATAAATTTAGAGTTTGAAAACAGAGGTCATCTAACCCATTGGCTTTACAAATAAACAATATAAAGTCTCAAAAGATTTAATGGCTTATTCAATCTATGCAGATTGCAAAGCAAAAGAGTAAGATTTGCTCCCAGGCTCTATACCTGTAAACTATAGAGAGCCATTGTACCAAACTGCTTGGACAAAAGACACAAAAAAGAAGAAAGAAGGGAAAGGGTGAGGGGATCAGAGGGAAATCATTTTCTCTATTACTTTGCTGCAGCTAGCTCTGTATATGTACTGTGTTTATCTGTCCCAGCTCTCCTCTCCCTAGACTCCAGCATAACCCATCTCATAACTGTACTATGAATCTCTCTTAATGTGATCATAGATTCACTCAATTTAGAATAATCATTTGTTCAGTGTACGTAAAGGACTTTATCCAGCTACATATTCTTTCTAATCCTTATTAAACTGCCCTTAGACACAACTAGCTGGACCAAGCAAAGCTCAATACTGCCAAGCTCAGTCCTGCCAGTTTATTCTGTGTCATTCCAAATCTTGCTTATTTAGACAAGGGAACAAAAAATATGAGTGTTTTACACGTTCCTTGGTACATATTCACCTCTCCAAGTGAAAAGCTGATCAGGACTTTGTGGTATCTACAAGTAACTTTTCAGTGGCCCCATCAACCAGCAACACAACACTCTGCCAGGGTTAGCATTGCAAATGAGACTGTGAAATATCAAGGATTTTTTTTGCCTCTTCTGTATTTTCTCTATGAGTCACATAAACAGAGCAGGAGGTGACAGGCACAGGGAAAGGTCATCTGCACATCCTATCCGACCCACTTTAAGACATCAGGCTTGAGTTACATGCAGCACAGCTCAATGGTGCCTTTCATGAAGCATCATGTAAATTCATTATCTCACTATCCTTTTACTTGGACAGCCCCTTTAATTTGCCTCCTGGCCAAAAACAGAAGAGAAAGCAAGAATACATCACATTCAGATAGAAAGAAGAATAAAGATAAAGGGAGTCCAAGTCTGGACAGTAAGACACCAGAAACCAGTACTTTTTTGTTGATATACGTGCTTCTCATTATCTTCAGACTTTCTTTGTTTAACTACCAAAAAAAAAAAAAAAGAAGTAGTTTGGAGGAGTCCAGTCTCAACCAGTATTTATCTATGGACTGCAATCCACTATAATAAGCAATTGATTAATTTCCCAAGTGATCCAGATTTTCACAACTAAGAAGACTGGAGTAACCTGTTCAATTTCCCAAGAGGTTTGAAAGAATAAAATGTATAAGAAGCAGACACTGCACTCTTTGGGCTCTGAGGCTTGGCCAAGTACTCAGCTGGACTAACATAAATCTCCTTCCCCACTGGGTTAGATAAAGCACACTTACTTTGGAGTAGAGGTATACTGGAGCCAGCTTAAACCAGCTAAAGAAAATACTTAACTCAGGGCTTGATTCACTGTTTAGTTGATTATCTAGATTTAAGAAGGTGATGAGAGAACATTAATGTACATTAAACTTAAGTCTATGTATGTCCATTTGTTTCTAGAGAGCCAGCAAATTTACCAGAACATTCCTCCTTTAGACCCTAGTAATCCCCTAGTAGTTAATGAGATAATACATGTGAAGCATTCAGCAAACCCTGAAATGTTAGTTATGGTTCTTGTTGTCATTGTTTTTTTTCTCCCTTCTCCTGAAATTACTATCCCTACCATTTTCTCTCTCCATACATTCCCATAAAGAGGGAAAGTCTTTGAGAGGATTTGCATTGTTTCTGTATATATTTTGCACATAATAATAGCTAAATTTATATAGCTACTTATATAGTACTCTAGGATTTGCGAAATGCTTTCCCTAAGTTATATTATTTGATCCCCACAACAAGCCTGAAACATAGGTGCTATTGTTTTCCCTATTTTTTTCAGAAGAAGAAATTGAAGCTGAAAGAGTTTAAGTAACTGTCCCAGTGTCCAAAACTAGTAAGTGTCTGATGCCAGATTACATTCTATCTATCCACTGTGCCACTTAACTACCTCTAAAACGCACGTTCTAAATAATGATTGGGTGAAATTAGATTTCTTGATTTCCCTGTTCCACCACTTTATTCCAATTCTCTCTTTCCTATGTACTTTGTACATACTTTGCATTTACTTCTCTTAGTGTAGAATGTAAACTACTTTGCTTTTCATTGTGTACATGTATCTCTGGAGACTTCCACCTAGTAAGTAAGCATTTGAAATGTGCTTGCTATATTAGACTGAATTGTATATCTTGATTCCCTCCATTGCCTTACATCAATAAAACAGAGAAAGAGCAGACCAATAAATTGGGTATGCAATTTAAAAAACTAGAAAAAGGGCAAACTGAAAATCCCCAACTAAGCATTAAATTAGAAATCCTAAAAATAAAATGGTGAGATTAATAAAATTGAGTGTAAAAAAGTCATTGAATTAATAAATAAAAGTAGGAGTAGGTTTTATGAAAAAAAAACAATAATAAAGTAAATAAATGATTGGCTTAAAAGAGAAGAAAATCAAATCACTAATTTTAAAAAATGAAAAAGGTGAATATACCACTAATTAAGATGAAATCAAAGTAATTATAAGTAGTTTTGCCCAATTATATGTCAATAAATTTGATGATTTAAGTGAAATGGAAGAATATTTAGAAAAAATGTAAACTGCTTAGATTAGCAGAAAAAGAAATAGAGTATCTAAACAGGCCAATTTGAGAAAAAAAGAAATTAAACAGGCCATAAATGAGCTTCCTAAGGAAAAAAAAAGCAACAAATCCACATGAATTTGCAAGTAAATTCTATCAAACCTCTAAAAACCAACTAATCTAACATTGAATAAATTATTTGGAATAGCAATTATCAATGAACATTGTTGATGGAGTTATGAACTTATCCAACCATTCTGGAGAGCAATTTGGAGCTATCCCCAAAAAGTTACCAAACCTTACATACTCTTTGATCAAGCAGTGTTTCCACTGGATCTGTATCCCAAAGAGTTCATAAAAAAGGGAAAAGGATTCACACATGCAGAAATGTTAATAATAGCTCTTTTTGTAGTGGCAAGAAACTGGAAACTGAGTGGATGCTCATCAGTTGGGGAATGGCTGAATAAGTTATGGTACATGAATGGAATGGAATATTATTGTTCTATAAGAAACGACAGCAGGATGATTTCAGAAAGGCCTGGAGAGACTTACATGAACTGATGCTAAGTGAAGTGAGCAGAACCAGAAGATCATTCTACATGACAACAGTAATAATATGTGAAGATCAATTCTGATGGATGTAGCTCTTTCCAACAATGATTTGGGCCAATTCCAATAGACTTGTCATGGAGAGAGCTATCTGCATCCAGAAACAGGACTATAGAGATTGAATGTGGATCACAAAATAGTATTTTCACCTTTTTCGTTGTTGTTTGCTTGCTTTTTTCCTCTCATTTTTTTCCTTTTTGTTTTGAATTTTGTGTAGCATGATAATTGTGAAAATATACGTAGAAGAATTGCACATTTAACATATATTGGATTACTTGTTGTCTAGAGGAGGGAATAAGAGAAGGAAGGGAGAAAAATTTGGAGCACGAGGTTTTGCAAGAATGAACATTGAAAACTATTTTTGCATGTATATTGAAAATAAAAAGTTATTACAATCAAAATTGTCAAATGAAATAAAAAGTTGTCAGTGGGCTATTTTTCTTAAAATTATATTATATGTAATATGTAGAAACTTTGTGTGTATATATATATACATATATATACCTGTATACATGATATACTTTTCCTTAGGAGAATATAAACTACCTGAGAAAAAGAGCTATTGTTGAGTTTTTTGTTCTTTGTTTTTGTTTTGTTTTGCTTTTCTTTTGTTATGTCCAACATCTCTCATGGTACCTAGTAAATAGTAGGCATTTAATAAATATTTGTCAAATTTAATTGTTGTCCCATCTACACAACAGAAACAGATCAAAGTCTAAGGTATTTTAAGAACCACAAATAATATTTTCTCCACACACAGATCTAGTTGGCCTGTATCAAAATGGATGGCCTGAGCAAATGACAGGTTTGTACAGAGAGTCATCTCTCTATTTCCAGACACACATATGCTGCAATCTTGAATCTATTTCATCCCCCTGAGGCAGGATGTCAGGCCATCTACAGAGATAACTATTTCAGGGCTTCCCCCCCTCAACATTTCTGTCATCATAGCTGTCATTGTCTCCCACCATTCTCTCCAACTACCTATGTGAAACATATTGGGCTAGAAATACTATAAAAGCAATTCTGCTCTGGTAATAAGGTTGGCATTGTGGAATATAAATGCTAGCTTTAATAAATGATATCGTCATGTAAAAATACAATGGATTTAATCAGAAAGACTTTAATTACAATTTGAGACTTAGCAGCATTGCTGAGCTATGTCTAGGCAAGGACAGAATATGGTATGAATTGCTGAGATTGACTAAAGAAAATGTTACCCATGATGACATTTCTCAAGGAATAATTAGAACGAGTGTCCATTTATTCATCAATAAACACATATTTATTAACTGCCTACTATGGGCCAGGTATGGAACTAAACACTGCAGATCCAAATACAAAAGTAGGATAATTACAGGCTTTGAGGGCCTTTCAGGACATACAACGTATTCACAAATAAATAAACGCAGGATGCACATAAAACAAATTCAAATTGATTAGAAAGGAGACAAAAACTCCATAAATCAAAATAAACCTTAGTTGAAGGAGGTGACATTTGAGTTGAGCCTGGAAGAAAAGTAGGGGTTCCAAGTGGTAGAGATGAAAATTAAGAGATTTCTAGGCAAGCAGAACAGCCTTTACAAAGATAGAAAAGGGCCAGGAAACAGACTGTCATGTACAGAGAAGTAACACAATTTGGCTGGATTGTAGAGTGTGTAAGGAGAAATTAATATGCCATTAGCCAAGAATGATAGGCCAGAATCACACTGTAAAAAGTTTTAGATGGCACAATGGATTCTACAATTTATCCTAAAGCACTGGAGAGCCCCTGAATGCAAAAGAAATGACCTAGCACTTTAGACACTTCATTTTTGTCCCCACTGAAAAAGAAGGCAAGGCTAAATACAAAGAGATCAATTAGAAGAATATTTAAATGGTCCAGATCAGAAAAGCTATGGGTTTAACATAAGGTGGCTGTGATGTGAGTGAAGAGAAGGGGACAATCTCAAGAGATGTTGAGAAGGGATAATGGATAAGATTTAGCAATTGACTGGGATTTATGGATAAGAATAAAGGGTTGAAGACAATGCCGAGGTTATAAACTTGGATGCTTTGAAGAATGGGCATGTTCTTGACAGAAAGGGGGAAGTTGAAAGGAAGAATGGAATTAGAGGGAAGAATCATGAGTTTTGCTTTGGGCAGATTGAATTTGAAATACCTGTGACATAGTCAAGTGGATATATTGAGTAGGAAACTGCTTAAAATGTGCAGCTAGAGAATCAGTACTAGACCTCAGGAGGGAGATTTAAGCTGGCTAAAGTAAAATTGGCAGTTATTTGATTATTACACAGGAGCTCATGAAATAACAAAGAAGCATAAAGAAAAAAAGATCCAAGAATCCAGGAGAGAACCTGAAGTATATACACATGTGGGAGAAATGGAACATGGATACTGATTTCTCAAGTGTCTGGGATTAACTTTAGAATATTAAAAATAATCAGGTAATGATCATAAATCACACAGTGACTATATATATGTATATATATATATAAAATTATTTTCCTAATGACAGTAAGAAAAAGTAGCAAAAAAAATAAGAGCATCTAAGGGAGGCTATGATTATATACACTAAATAAAATGCTGGAGCAGGATAGGACTTAGGAGATTTGGCTTCATATCCTGCTTCTAATCCTTTAATAGCTTTGTGACCTAGGTCTCTCTGGGTCTTAGATGTTCATCTATAAAATAGAGATTGCTCCAAGTGGCAAAGTGATAACATTGATTTGAGGTTCAATTAAATAATGTGTGGAAATATTAAAGCACCATGGAAACACTAGCTATGATTATTAAAAGGAATAGCCTCCTTTTGATATTGTGGTATTCCCCTTGAAACTAAAACAGAAGCAATAAGTATCTATCAAGGAGTTCTATTTCATCAGAAGCTGGCCAACTGCCAATGGCAAGCATTAATTCTGTGCCTATCTAAGTCAGGTCAATGAAACTTTGGGGTTAGTATGAGAAAGCATGGAGGGTCTATGAATTTGTCTACATGAGAAAATTCTGGCAAGGGGATTTCCTTCACCAAGTCAGCTTTATACATGTCTATGAAAATTCATAGAGACTAAATGACTTAGCCAGAGCCAAGATGTATTGACACTAGAAGTATGCCATCATGATATTGGATGGCTCAAATTGTTAGAAAAGTCAACCTTAACATCAGCAATTCTTTCCCTGATCCATAGCACATCTTCTCCATTAGGTACTGTTTTTGTCCTTGGGAACCAAACAGAATAAATCTAGTTCTTCAACTATATAACGTGATAGCATTAGAGCTAGAAGGGTTCTCAGAGGTCATTTAGTTCAGATTCCTCAGATGGGCATAGCAATTATGTTCTTCATATATATTCTCTTCTCCAGATTACTAGAAAATGTCAATCAACAAACATATAAGTCATTATTATGATATCTCTAAAAGACACATTTTAGCGATATAGCCTGAATTATTAAACTAATTTGAATATCTTGGGGGGGAGATTTAACTAGTGTAATTCAGAAATTTTTGCAAGAAAATTTTCCAAAATCATGGAAATGGAGGTATATTTTGCTAGGTCAATCTACAGGCTGTCAATGAGGACATAAATCAATAAAGTCCTATAATAAAATAATGACTTTATTTTACACTTAAAGTTAGAAAACAATAAATATGTATGGAATATAAGTCTCACTTGATGAAGATTAATTTTTTTTAGCCAAGATGAAAAGTAACAGAAAAAGTTCTTCACATGCTTTATTAACAACTAATAGTCCCTATCTCCAAATTGCTGGTCCTCTAAAACTGAAAATGATGGGATAGCTAAATCTAAATGGGACAGTAGATAGAGCATCAACCTTGAAGTCAGGAGGACAAGAATCTCCAAACTCTTAATACTTATTCCCTGTGTGACTCTGGTCAAGTCACAACCCCAATTGCCTCTGGAGGAAAAAAAATACACCAAAAACTGAAAATGCTTTGTAAAAATGAAAGGTGGTCATTTAAGAGATGAAAAAGTATTCAGAAAAGTGACTCAAACTTAGTTGCCTTTTTGATATATAAATCAAGCAAGAAGCTAAAAATCACTAAGATACAAATGCTGCCTTATGAGAGACATACTGCCCAGGAATAAGTTATGATTCTCTTATATTCTGCCCTAATCCAATCACACATTTTCTTGTGCCATTAGAAATGAGCCATTTTAGGAAAACATTGATAGTCTGGGGAGCCAAGATGGCAGAATAAAGTCAAGAAGTTGCTTGAGCTCTCTCAGTTTCCCTTGAAAACCACATGAAACCAAGCCTCTGAACAGTCTGACAGAATAAAACTATTCTCCAGCTCAAGATAGACTGAAAAAACTACAAGAAAGGTCAATCTCACTGTGGTGAAAAGAGTGTTCAGCCCAGGTCAGATAGATTTTGGGAAAGCTAGCAACTAAAACTAACCTTAGTCCTGGCTCAGTAGAGAAGGAAATCAATGGGGCAGCTTCCAGTCCCAGCTCAGAAGGCAAAGTCTATGAAACCAGACCTTTTCCCTGAGCAATGCAGGTAAAGCTAACCCCTACAAACACAAGGGACCCTTTGTGATAAAAGCCAAGGCTCAGAGATGCATAGGAAATTGAGACAGCACCACTTTTACTCCAGGAGCAGAACACCACCTTAAAAGTTAAAAAAAAAGGGAAATGCCAAAAGAAAAGGAAAGAAAATGAGCAAGAAACAGAAAACAACCTTGACCATAGAAAACTACTGGGGTGAAAGGATAGACCAAAACACAACTCAGAGGAGAATGTCCACAGAAGAAATCCCAAAGAGTGAGAAAAATTGATTTCAGGCCCAAAGAGGCTTATTGAAAATGCTCATAAAGGCAAATAAGAGAGGTAGAAGAAAAATTAGAAAAGAAATGAGAGATATGCATGAGAGAGTCAATGGCTTTGAAAAGGAAGGGAAAAAAATTATCTGAAGAAAACTACTCAAAACAGTAGACCAAATGGAAAAAAAAGATAACTGAAGAAAGTCTCACATGGAGGGCAAATGGAAGCTAATGACTTTGTGAGACAACAAAAATCAAACAAACAAAAAGGAATGAAAAAAATGGAAGAAAATGTGAATATGTGAAAAATGGAAGAAAACAGCTGATCTAGAAAATAGATCCAGGGGGGCGGAGCCAAGATGGCGAACAGCAGACAGCTTTCTCTGTGAACTCCTGGGACATTCCCTCAAACCCAGACAAAGTAAGCCTTCCAACTGGTTTCTAAGTGAGAGCACCGCCAAGCATTTGGATTACAACACACTTCTATCAAAGATCTACCGTGAAAGAACTCCGGAGAAGGTTAGCCTCAGGGGAAATCGACCACTGGTCCGATCGGACTCCAGCCGGGGCGGAAGTCAGGGCTGTGATAGAGGGGCAGATTTTGGGCACCCAGGAAGCCCCTGGGAGACGCCTGGGCCACTTTGCTCTGCTTGCGGGCAGGTGCTTTGGCAGATCTGCCTTTGGAAAAGGGTAGATCAAAAGCAGCTGAAAACGTGGTCCTAGTGCGAATCTAGCACGACCAGCCTCAGACCGGAAGTCAACTCGGCAAACTGCCCCAGGGCAAATACAAATTGTTGCAGTTTTCTCTGGTTTTGACCAATATCCCAACTTTAAATCATGAGCAAGAAGCAGAAGAGAGCTCTCACCATAGAAAGCTTTTACGGAGAAAAAATAGAACAGTCCCCAGATCCTGACATTATGAAAACAATCCCAGATGAAGCCACAAAGGCAGACTTAAGTTGGTCTCCCTTTCAGAAGGCTTACCTGGATGATTGCATTAAGAATCTCAAAAGAGAGCTAGAAGAAGAATGGGGAAATAAATTGAGATCAGGGCAACAGAAATATCAAAAACTGGAAAATAGGACTGGTGAACTGGAAAAAGAAAACAGTTCACTGAAAAACAAAATTGGTGAATTGGAAAAAATCACCAATTCACTGGAAAATAAAAATGGTGAACCGAAAATCAAAATTGGTGAATTGGAAAAAGACAACAATTCACTGA
>JAJPUD010000931.1:146180-178339 GCA_023553655.1 Myrmecobius fasciatus
ATTGTTGAAGAGAGCCATATCCATCAGAATTGATCATCGTATAGTCTGTGTTGTTACTGTGTATAATGATCTCCTGGTTCTGTTCATTTCTCTCAGCATCAGTTCATGCAAGTCTCTCCAGGCCTCTCTGAAATCATCCTGCTGGTCGTTTCTTATAGAACAATAATATTCCAAAACATTCATACACCATAATTTATTCAGCCATTCTCCAATTGATGGGCATCCATTCAGTTTCCAGTTTCTAGCCACTACAAAAAGGGCTGCCAAAAACATTCTTGTACATATGGGTCCCTTTACTTACTTTGAGATCTCTTTGGGATATAAACCCAATAGAAACACTGCTGGGTCAAAGGGTTGCACAGTTTGATAATTTTTTGAGCATAGTTCCAAATTGCTTTCCAAAATGGTTGGATCCATTCACAGTTCCACCAACAATGTATCAGTGTCCCAGTTTTCCCACATCCCCGTCAACATTCGTCATCATTTCCTGTCATTTTAGCCAATCTAACAGGTGTGTAGTGGTACCTCAGAGTTGTCCTAATTTGCATTTCTCTGATCAATAGTAATTTGGAGCACCTTTTCATATGACTAGAAATAGTTTTAATTTCATCATCTTAAAATTGTCTGTTCATATCCTTTGACCATTTATCTATTGGAGAGTGGCTTGAATTCTTATAAATATGAGACAATTCTTTATATATTTTAGAAATGAGGCCTTTATCAGAATCCTTAAATGTAAAGATGATTTCCCAATTTATTGCTTCCGCCCTAATCTTGTCTGCATTAGTTTTGTTTGTACAAAAAGTTTTTAACTTAATATAGTCAAAATTATCTATCTGGTGTTCAATTAAGAGTTCCAGTTCTTCTTTGGACATAAATTTATATCATCTCCACAGGTCTGAGAGGTAAACTATACTATGTTCCTCTAATTTGCTTATAATATCACTCTTTATATCCAGATCATGAACCCATTTAGATTTTATCTTGGTATGTGGTGTTAGATGTGGGTCAAGCCCTAATTTCTTCCACACTAGTTTCCAATTTTCCCAGCAGTTTTTGTGAAATGGTGAGTACTTATCCCAAAAGCTGGGGTCTTTGGTAAACATAAAATTTAATCTACAAACACAGGACTCAAGAGAACCTTAGAAAGGTTTACCTTAGAAAGGTAAACAGGGAGAAAATATATATTTACAGGTTAAACTGTTTTCATTCCTAGATGGGAAAATGGTATCTGTAATTCTTGAGAACTGTATCTGACTTGGGGGCAGACAGAAGGAGGCATCACATCAACTGAGGGTGTGGTTGTGAATGTACTCTGATGTGATGACACCAAAGAAAAAGGCATTAAGGGGTGGGAGAAGGTCTGTACTGGAAAAAAAGAGCAAAGGGAAGGTATAATGGGACAATTAGTTCACACCAAGAAGCTCAAAAGATCTATTACAATCTAGGGGGGAAAAGGAGAGGGATGAGAATTGTATGAAGTCTGATCTTATCAGTTTGGGCTCTAAGAGGTAATAACTTAAGCATTCAGTTGGGTATGGAAATTTATTGAATCCTATAAAGAAATAGGAGGAAAAAGAGGAAAAGAAAAGGAAGGGACAAGATAGAAGCAAGAGCCCAAACACTAAGAAAAAAGGTAAGGAGGGGAAGAGGTAGTGGATAGAGTTTGTTTAAAAAAATCACTAAGAGAAGTGGGGAGGGATGATAGAAGATAAATTAGTGGGTGGGTTATGTTGTTTTCAAGAAACATACTTGACACAGAGAGACACATACAGAGTAATGGTAAAAGACTAGAACAGAATTTATTATGCTTTATCTGAATTAAAACAAACAAACAAACAAAAAAGCAGGGGTAGCAATTCTAATCTCAGATAAAGCAAAAGTAAAAATAGATTTTATTAAAGAGATAAGGAGGGAAATTACAACTTTATAAAGGTACAATAAATAATGAAGTATTATAGTAATAGATGTGTATGTACCAAGTGGTAGAGCAGGCAAATTCCTAGAGAAGATGTTAAACCAGTTACAGGAAGAAATAAGCAACAAAACTATTTTAGTGGGGGACTTCAACCTTCCTCTTTCAGAATCAGACAAATCTAACCAAAAATAAATAAGAAAGAAACTAGGGAGGTTAATAGGATCCTAGAAAACCTAGATATGACAGACGTCTGGAGAAAACTGAATAGGGACAGAAAGGAATACAGCATTTTCTCAGCAGTACATGGCATCTAAACAAAAATTGACCATATATTAGGGCATAAAAACCTCACAATCAAATACAAAATGGCAACAATAATAAATGCTTTCTTTTCAGACAACAATGCAATAATAATTACATTAAGTAAAAGGGCTATAAAGTAAGTCCACATAAATCATCAGCATTTCTATCTTACAAAGCCCATCAACAAGAGATAGAAAGAGAAATTCCATTTAAAATTACTGTAGACAAAATAAAATACTTAGGGGTCTACATGCCAAAACAAATCCAAGAGCTATATGAGCACAATTACAAAACAGTTCTCAAACAAATAAAATCAGATATAAACAATTGGGAAAATATTAATTGTTCATGGCTAGGCCAAGCTAATATAATAAAAATGAAAATTCTGCCTAAATTGGTCTACTTTTTTAGTGCCATACCAATAAAACTACCAAAACATTATTTTATAGTACTAGAAAAAAAAAGTAAAAAAATTCATTTTAAAGAACAAAAGGTCAAGAATATCAAGGAAATTAATGAAAAAAATACAAAGGATGGGAGCTTAGCAGTACCAAACTTAAAACTATATTATAAAGCAGCAGCTATTTATAGTTTTATGAAAAAGAATGCTCTAAAAATAACTATTGATTAGGGAAATGCAAATTAAAACAAATCTGAGGTATCATCTCATAACTCTTAGGTTGGCTAAGATTACAGGAAAAGATAATGATGAATGTTGGAGAGGGTGTGGGAAAACTGGGACACTAATCCATTGCTGGTGAAATTGTAAAATGATCCAACTATTCTGGAGAGCAATTTGGAACTATGTCTAAAGGTTATAAAACTGTGCATACCCTTTGACCCATCAATGCCATTACTGGGTCTGTATTCCAAAGAAATCCTAAAGTAGGGAAAAAGATCCACATGTGCAAAAATGTTTGTAGCAGCAAAGAACAGGGAAAGGACTAGATGCCCATCAGTTGGGGAATGGCTGAACAAGTTGTGGTAACTAAAGGTAATAGAATATTATTGTGCTATAAAAAATGATGAAGTTGATCATAAAAAGGCCTGGAACGATTTACATGAACTGATGCTGCACGAAACAAGCAGAACCAAGAATACATTGTACACAATAACAACAAGAATGTATGATGATCAATTATGAAAGTCTTGGTTCTTCTCAGCAATTCAGTGACCCAAAGCAATCACAATAGACTTTGACAGAAAATGCCATCTGCATCCAGAAAAAGGAAACAATGTAAATCAACACATGCTATGTTCACTTCTTTTTTCTGTTTTTTTTTCTCTTCCATAGTTTTTTTCCCCTTTTCCTCTAATTTTCTCTCCCAAAATAATTCATAAATCAATATGTATTTAAAATAAATAAACTTGCTACAACAACAAAAAAAAAAGAAAAGACATTGGTAGGCTGAAGATATTATAGAAGAAAGCAACAAACACAATGAAGTGCTTCAAGTTCATGTCATTTGAGAATCAGTTTAACAAAATGGGGATAATGATCCCAAAAAATAAAAGACTTTGGAGGGATTTGATAGTTGTTTTCAAGTATGTGAAGGACCCCTATAGTGAAAAATTAAACTCATCTTGTTTCTCCCCACAGGACAGCTTCAGAAAGAGATCCTACAAGGACAACCCCAAGGAACATTGTTTCAAAACCACAGGACTATATTCTCAAGGGAAAAGTATTGCAAGTTGCCATACAAAAGCAATTCAAGTATCAAGAAATGACAGTCAGGATTGCCCAGAATCTGGCAGTGCTTACAATAAAGGTTTGAAAGGCCTAGAATATCATACTCCAGAAGACAAAGGATCTGGTGTTACAACCAAGAATTAACTACTCAATGAGCCTGAGCATCATCTTTCAGGGGAGGAAATGATTCTTCAATGAAAAGAGAGACTTTCAATCATTTCTGCTGAAAAAGACAGAACTAAACAGAAAATTTGATCTTAAAATACAGGATTCAAGAAAAGATACACACACACACACACACACACACACACACACATATATATATAATTCAAAGGTTAAACAGTTTACATCCCTAGGTGGGAAAATGATATCTGTAACTCTTGAGAACTGTACAATTCTAAAGCAAGAGTGAGTCAAACAACAAATCACAGAAACAATCTATAATTTCATCCAAGAGAATGACAATAATGAGACAAGATAGCAAAACTTATGAGATGCAGCCAAAGCCATTCTTAGGGGAAATTTTATATTTCTAAATAATTAAATGAATAAAATAAAGAGATCAACAAATTGGGTATGCAACAAAAAAAAAGTTAGAAAAAAGAGTAAATTGAAAAACCCCAATTAAATAACAAAACAGAAATTCTGAAACTTAAAGATTTGTGAAATTGAAACTAAAAATACTATTGAACTGATTAATAAAACTAATAGTTGGTTTTATGGGGGGAAAACAACAAAATAGATAAACTTTTGGTTAATTTGATTAGAAAAAGGAAAAAAAAATCAAATTACCAGCATCAAAGATGAAAAGGATAAACTTACCACTAATGAAAAAGAAATTAAAGCAATAATTAGGAGCTATTTTGCCCAACTGTAAGCAAGCAAGTTCTGACAACCTAACTGAAATGGATGAATAATTACAAAAATATAAATTGCCCAGAAGAGGAAATAAATTACTTAAATAGTTCCATTCTAGAAAAAGAAATTGAACAAGTCATCAATGAACTCCCTAAGAAAAAAATCTCCAGGGCCAGATGGATTTTACACATGATTTTATCAAACATTTAAAGAGCAATTAATTTTAATACTATATAAACTATTTGGGAAAATAGGTTAAGAAGAAGTCCTGCCAAATTTCTTAAATGACATATATATGGTACTGATACCTAAAACCAGAAAGAGCCAAAACATAGAAAGAAAATTATAGACCAATCTCCCTAATGAATATTGATGCAAAAAATTTTGAAGAAAATATTAGCAAAGAGATTAGAGCAATTTAACGGCAGGATAATACACTATGACCAAGTGGGATTTATTAGGAATCCAGGACTCATACAATATCAGGAAAACTATTCCCATAATTGATCATATCAATAAAAACAACAGAAATCATATGATAATCTCAATAGATGCATAAAAAGCTTTTTGACAAAATACAGCAGCCATTCCTATTAAAAACACTAAAGAGCAAAGGAATAAAGGAAGTTTCCCTTAAAATAATAAGCAGCATCTATCTAAAACCATCAGCAAGCATATTTGGAATAGAGAAAAGGAATGAAATAAAATCAGGTGAAACAAGAATGACCGTTATCACTACTATTATTCAATATTCTACTGGAAATTGCTATAGCAATAAGAAAAGAAAAAGAAATTAAAGGAATTAGAATATGCAGTAAGGAGATAAAACTTGAATTGTTTGCAGATGATATGATGATATACTTAGAGAATTCTAGGAAATCATTTAAAAAATGTACTTGAAACAATTAACAGTTGTAGCAAAGTTGCAGGATATAAAATAAATGCACAGAAATCATCAGCATTTCTATATGTTACTGACAAAATCCAGAAGCAAGAAAAGAAAGAGAAATTCCATTTAAAAAAGTGGAGACAAAATAAAATATTTGAGCATCTATTGCCAAGACAAACCCAGAAACTATATGAACACAATTACAAAACACTTCTCGTATGAATAAAGGCATGAATAAATAATTGGAAAAATAGCAATTGCTTGTGCATAGACCAAGCTAATATAATGAAAATGAAAATTCTATCTAAAAAATCAACAATCTAATTATACAAATACTCTAAAGAAAAAAATAAATACAGGTTAAAGCTATTCATAGTAAGAGGAGAAAGGAGGAAAGGATGAATAAAAATGGGGAAATAGAAAGGGAGAAAGGAGATTATGGATGTTAACAAATTAATATATATATATATATATATATCTTGGTGAAGGGAGAAATAATAGTGAAATAGTAGTCCCACTGAAAAAACATGTTCTGTGTGTGACCCTGGGCAAATCACTTAACCCCAATTGTCTCAGCAAAATAATAATAATAATAATAATAAAAAGAAAAAACATGTTCTGTACAACTTGTTGATAATAAGTGTTCTAAATCACTATTGATTGGAGAAATACAAATTAAGACAGCTCTGAGGTATCACTACATACCCCTCAGATTGGCTAAGATAATAGGAAAAAATAATGGTGAATGTTGGAGAGGATGTGAGAATACTGGGAAACTAATACATTGTTAGTGGAGTTGTGAACTGATCCAATCATTCTGGAGATCAGTTTGGAAGTATGCCCAAAGGGCTATCAAACTGTATATATCCTTTGATCCAGCAATGTCTCTACTATACCTGTATCCCAAAGAGATTGCAAAAAAAGGGTAAAGGTTCCACATGTGCAAAAATGTTTGTGGCAACCCTTTTTGTAATGGCAAAGAGCTGGAAACTGAGTGGATGCCCATTAGTTGAAGAATGACTGAATAAGTTATGGTATATGAATGTAATGGAATATTATTGTTCTATAAGAAATGATCAGCAGGATGATCAGAGAGGCCTGGAGAGACCTACATGAACTGATGCTGAGTGAAGTGTAGAACTAAGAGAACATTGTATAGAACAACAACAAGATTATATGTTGATTACCTCTGATGGATGTGGCTCTTTTCAACAGTGAGGTGATTCAGAGCAGTTCCAATGGTCTTTTGATGAAGAGAGCCATCTGCAACCAGAGAGAGGACTACAGGGACTGAAAAAACAACATTTTTTTGTTGTTGTTTGCTTTCATTTTGTTTTCTTTCTTATTTTTTTCCCTTTTTGATCTGATTTTTCTTATGCAGCATGACAATTGTGGAAAAATGTATAGAAGAATGTTTAACATATATTGTGGATTACCTGCTATCTAGGGGAGAGGAGTGGAAGAAAAGGGAAGAAGAAAAAATTTGGAATACAAGGTTTTGCAAGGGTAAATATTGAAAGCTATTTTTGCATATATTTTGGAAATTTTAAAGTTACTATTTTTAAAAAATGAAATGAAGTGAAAATCAACCATATTTGTAATGTGAACATAATTGACAGGATATAATGCAGAAAAATATTAACCATCAAAAAAAACATGGACAAAATATGGCAATCAAGATGAAAAAGAAAAATAATTTTAATAAAAATGATCAAATACCAAATTATAAAAATAATTAAAACCCATATTAAAGATAACAGTAATAGAAATACAACAAAATACAATAAAACGAGCCATGAATCTGGAGACAGAGGACTGGTTCAAATCCAATCACTGCCACTTACAATCTATGTGACTTTCAGCAAGTTATTAAAATCTCTATAGGCCTCTGTTTCCTCATCTGTAAAGTAAAGATGTTTAACTAAATGGCTTCTAAGTTGTATCCCAGTTCTAAATACATGATCATATTATTCCAAGCTATCCAAATGAATGGAATGCTGCCAAAGCAATTCTTACAGACAGATTAATATCTCTGAACATTTATATTAAATGCAAGAAAGAACAATTTCAAAATATATTTTCAGTTGCAAATTTTTAAATGAAAAAATTAAAATACTACAAGCAAGCACAAAATATGGCATTATTTAAATTAAGAGAACTAAAAAAATTTAAACATCAATTGAAATGTAGGAAAAGAAAACTTTTAAAAATAAGGAAAATCGAGGGACTTCCGGGGGTGGAGACAAGATGGTGGAGATCAGACAGGAGTCTCTGTAACCTCCTCTAACCTTCCCTCAAACCAACAACATATGAAGCCTCTAGACTGATTTTGAAGCAAAAAAAATCCACAATATCTGGAGGACAACACGATTCTAGAAGCAGATACTCTGGAAGAACTTCAAAACAGGTCTGTCTTAATTGGGCAGGGGGGGTGGTCTGCTGAACCCAGACTGCAGCACAGGGAGACCAGGGCAGGGAGTTGGAGCAGGGAGCTGGAACAAGAGTCGGAACAGGAGTCAAAACAGGAGTGGGAGCGTTGTGCTTTCACATATCTGGGAGTCTTCTGTGGGCCTCTTGGACCTATCTGTCCTGATTGTGGGCAGGTGGTTTGGAGGATCTGCCTTTTGTGGGGGATAGATTGTGAACCACTGAACCCCTGATGAGCATCGGACCTAGCTGCCAATTAGACAGCACTGTAGGGTGATCAATCACTAGGACTGACCAGCACCTGAAATAATTCAATCAGCAGAACTGCCCAGTACCTGAAATAATTCAATCAGCAGAACTGCCCCAGGGTGAACTAAAGCAGAACTGCCCAGCCCCTGACATAATTCAATCAGCAGAACTGCCCAGTTCCTGAAATAACTCAATCAGCAGAACTGCCCCAGGGCAAATTAAAGCAGCTGTCCCACCTTTGCCTTAAACAGACCTCATACCTTTAAAAAAAATGAATAAAAAAACAAAAAGAGCTCTCACCATAGACAACTTTTATGGAGAGAGGGAAGAACAGACCTCAAATCCTGAGGCCCCTAAAGGTAAAGCAACTCCAGAAAAAGCCCCAAAGAGAGACACAAACTGGACTCCATGTCACAAGGCTTTCTTTGAAGATTACATAAAGGATCTTAAAAGAGAGTTAGAAGAAACATGGGGAAACAAAATGAGATCACTGCAAAATAAAATAGAAAAAATGGAAAAAGAATGCAATGAACAAAAAAATGTAATTGGTCAATTGCAAAAGGAACTAAAAACAGTAACTGAAGAAAATAAGACATTAAAAATTAGAATCGAACAATTGGAAATGAATGACTCATCAAGACTTCAAGAATCAGTCAAACAAAAACAAAAAAATGAAAAGATAGAGAAAAACATGAAATATCTCCTAGGAAAAACAACTTACCTGGAAAATAGATCTAGGAGAGACAATCTAAGGATTAAAGGGCTTCCTGAAAACCATGATGAAAAAAAGAACCTAGACACTATCTTTCAGGAAATCATAAAAGAAAACTGCCCTGATATTTTAGACCCAGAAGGCAAAATACTTATTGAAACAATCCACCGATCACCTCCTGAAAGAAACCCCAAAATTAAGTCCCCCAGAAATATCGTGGCTAAATTCCAGAAGTATCATACCAAGGAAAAGATATTACGAGAAGCCAGAAAGAAACAATTTAAATATTGGGGAGCCACAATTAGGATCACACAGACATAGCAGCTTCTACTTTGAAGGATCAAAGGGCCTGGAATCAGATATTCCGAAGGGCAAAGGAACTTGGATTACAGCCAAGAATAAATTACCTAGCTAGAATGAGCATTATCTTCCAGGGAAGAAGATGGTCATTCAATGATATAGGAGAATTTCACCTATTTCTACTGAAAAGACCAGAACTGAACAAAAAATTTGATCTACAAACACAGAACACAAGAGACACATAAAAAGGTAACAAGAAAAAAAAAAAAACTCTTGAGAACTATATTTATGTTATAGATACTAATAGAATGAGGGTTGATTTTATGAATCTATTATTACATTATGATTATGATATGATTACTGTGATTTTATGATTATTATGATATGATTATTGTGATTTTATGATTATTATGATATGATAAACTGAAAAAGAAATTACAGGTAGAAAAGGGATAACACTGGAAGAAGAGGAAAAGGAGGTAAAATAAGGGAAATTACATCACATGTAGAGGCAAAGAAAACCTATAATGATTGAGGGGAAAAAAGGGAGGGGAATGAGAATTTGGTTAATCTCCATCTCATCAGATTTGGCTCAGAGGGAATAATAGACGTACTTATAAGGAAACAGGAGGGAAAGGGGGGAAAAGGGGATGGGTGGGGCTCTAAAGGGGAAGGATTGTTTGAGGGAAGTGGTTATCAAAAGCAAAATAGTAGGGAGGAGGGAAAGGGGATAAGAAAGAGGAAAGCATAAACTAGGGTAAATAAAATGGCAGGAAATACAGAATTAGTTATTTTAACTGTGAATGTGAATGGAATGAACTCTCCCTTAAAGCAGAAGCAGATAGCAGACTGGATTAAAAACCAGAATCCAACAATATGTTGTATACAAAAACCACATCTAAAACATAGAGATACATACAGGGTGAGGGTAAAAGGTTGGAGCAGAATCTATTATGCTTCAGGTGAACAAAAAAAAAAAAAAAAAAAAGCAGGGGTAGCAATCCTGATCTCAGACCAAGTAAAAAGCAAAGATAGACTTAATTAAAAGAGACAAAGAAGGAAATTATATCTCTTCCTAAAGGGTACCATAGATAATAAAGCAATATCAATACTAAACATATATGCACCAAGTGGTATAGCATGGAAATTCCTAGAGGAAAAGTTCAGAGAGATGCAAGAAGAAATAGAAAGCAAAACTATAATAGTGAGGGATCTCAACCTCCCTCTCTCAGAACTTGATAAATCAAACATCAAACCACAAAATAAATAAGAAAGAAGTTAAGGAGGTAAACAAAATGTTAGAAAAGTTAGGTATGATAGATCTTTGGAGGAAATTAAATGGAGACAGAAAGGAGTTTACTTTTTTCTCAGCAGTCCATGGAACTTATACAAAAATTGACCATGTGTTAGGACTCAAAAACCTCAAAATCAAATGCAGGAAGGCAGAAATAATAAATGCATTTTTTTCAGATCATGACGGAATAAAAATCACATGCAATATAAGGCCAGGAGAAAACAGACCAAAAACCAATTGGAAACTAAATAATTTTATCCTAAAGAATGAATGGGTGAGACAGCAAATTACAGACACAATTACTAATTTCATCCAAGAGAATGACAATAATGAGACAACATACCAAAATTTGTGGGATACAGCCAAAGCGGTAATAAGGGGAAATTTTATATCTCTAGATACTTATTTGAATAAAATAGAGAAAGAGAAAATCAATGAATTGGGCTTGTAACTAAAAAGCTAGAGAAAGAACAAATTAAAAACCCCCAATCAAATACCAAACTTGAAATCCTAAAAATAAAAGGAGAGATTAGTAAAATTGAAAGTAAAAAAGCTATTGAATTAATAAATAAAACTAAAAGTTGGTTTTATGAAAAAACCAACAAAATAGATAAACCTCTAGTTAATTTAATTAGAAAAAGGAAAGAGGAAAATCAAATTGTTAGTCTCAAAAATGAAAAGGGAGAACTTTCCACCAATGAAGAGGAAATTAGAGCAATAATCAGGAGTTACTTTGCCCAACTTTATGCCAATAAATTTGATAACCTAAGTGAAATGGAGGAATATCTACAAAAATATAGATTGCCCAGATTAACAGAAGAGGAAATAAATTACTTAAATAGTCCCATTTTAGAAAAAGAAATAGAACAAGTCATTAATCAACTCCCTAAGAAAAAATCCCCAGGACCAGATGGATTTACATGTGAATTCTACCAAACATTTAAAGAACAATTAACTCCAATATTATATAAACTATTCAAAAAAATAGGGAATGAAAGACTCCTACCAAACTCCTTTTATGATACAGACATGGTACTGATACCTAAACCAGGTAAAACAAAAACAGAGAAAGAAAATTATAGATCAATCTCCCTAATGAATATTGATGCAAAAATCTTAAATAAAATATTAGCAAATAGATTACAGAAAATCATTCCCAGAATAATATACCATGACCAAGTAGGATTTATACCAGGAATGCAGGGATGGTTCAATATTAGGAAAACTATTAACGTAATTGACTATATTAATAACCAAATTAACAAAAACATATGATAATCTCAATAGATGCAGAAAAAGCATTTGACAAAATCCAACATCCATTCCTATTAAAAACATTAGAGAGTATAGCAATTAATGGACTTTTCCTTAAAATAGTCAGTAGCATCTATTTAAAACCATCAGCTAGCATCATATGTAATGGTGATAAACTGGAACCATTCCCAATAAGATCAGGGGTGAAACAAGGTTGCCCACTATCACCATTACTATTCAATATTGTATTAGAAATGCTAGCCTTGGCAATAAGACAAGAAAAAGACATTAAAGGAATTAGAGTAGGTCATGAGGAAACCAAATTATCACTCTTTGCAGATGATACGATGGTCTACTTAGAGAACCCTAGAGACTCAACTAAAAAACTATTAGAATTAATCCACAACTTTAGCAAAGTTGTAGGATACAGAATAAATCCACATAAATCATCAGCATTTTTATACATCACCAACAAAATGCAACAGCAAGAGATACAAAGAGAAATTCCATTCAAAATAACTATCGATAGTATAAAATATTTGGGAATATATTTGCCAAGGGAAATCAGGATCTATATGAGCAAAACTACAAAACACTCCCCACACAAATAAAGTCAGATCTAAACAATTGGAAAAACATCAAGTGCTCTTGGATAGGTCAAGCGAATATAATAAAGATGGCAATACTACCTATACTAATCTATTTATTTAGTGCTATACCAATCAAACTCCCAAGAAATTATTTAACTGACCTAGAAAAAATAACAACAAAATTCATCTGGAAAAACAAAAGGTCAAGAATTTCAAGGGAATTAATGAAAAAAAAGTCAGATGAAGGTGGCCTAGCTGTACCAGATCTAAAACTATATTATAAAGCAGTGGTCACCAAAACCATTTGGTACTGGATAAGAAATAGAGTAGTGGATCAGTGGAATAGGTTAGGTTCACAGGACAAAATACTCAATGACAATTGTAACCTAGTGTTTGATAAACCCAAAGACCTCAGTTTTTGGGATAAAAACTCACTATTTGACAAAAACTGCTGAGATAATTGGAAACTAGTATGGAAGAAATTAGGCATTGACCCACACCTAACACCATATACCAAGATAAGGTCAAAATGGATTCATGATCTAGGCGTAAAGAATGATATTATAAACAAATTAGAACAATGTAGGATGGTTTACCTCTCAGACCTGTGGAGGGGGAAGGAATTTGTGACCAAAGAAGAACTAGAGGTCATCAATCACAAAATAGATAAGTTCGACTATATCAAGTTAAAAAGTTTTTGTATAAACAAAATGAATGCAGACAAGATTAGAAGGGTAGCAGTAAACTGGGAAAATATTTTTACATCCAAAGGTTCTGATAAAGGCCTCATTTCTAAAATATATAGAGAATTGACTCAAATATATAAGAATTCAAGCCATTCTCCAATTGATAAATGGTCAAAAGATATGAACAGACAATTTTCAGATGAAGAAATTGAAACTATTTCCGGTCACATGAAAAGGTGCTCCAAATCACTATTGATCAGAGAAATGAAAATTAAGACAACTCTGAGATACCACTACACACCTGTCAGATTGGCTAAATGACAGGAAATGATAATGATAACTGTTGGAGAGGATGTGGGAAAACTGGGTCACTGATACATTGTTGGTGGAACTGTGAACGGATCCAACCATTCTCGAGAGCAATTTGGAACTATGCTCAAAAAGTTATCAAAGTGTGCATACCATTTGGCCCAGCAGTGTTTCTACTGGGCCTATATCCCAAAGAGATTTTAAAGGAGGGAAAGGGACCCACATGTGCAAAAATGTTTGTGGCAGCCTTTTTTGTAGTGGCAAGAAACTGGAAATTGAAAGGATGCCCGTCAATTGGAGAATGGCTGAATAAATTATGGTATATGAATGTTATGGAATATTATTGTTCTGTAAGAAACAACCAGCAGGATGATTTTAGAGAGGACTGGAGAGACTTGCATGAACTGATGCTGAGTGAAACCAGCAGAACCAGGAGAACATTATACACAGCAACAAGACTATACGATGATCAATTCTGATGGACATGGTTCTCTTCAACAATGATGTGATTCAAACCAGTTCCTATTGTTCAGCGATGAAGATAGTCATATACATCCAGAGAGAAGCCTGTGGGAACTGAGTACGGACCACAACACAGCATTTTAATGCTTTCTGTGAATATTTCCATGCATTTTGTTTTCCTTCTTAGGTTGTATTTTTTTCTTCTTCTCTTTCTAGATCTGATGTTCCTTGTGCAGTAAGATAACTGTATAAATATGTATATATGTATTGGATTTGTCATATAATTTATCATATTTAGCATGTATTACATTACCTGTCACCTAGGGGTAGGGGGTAGGGGGAAGGAGGGGAAAAGCTTGGGAAAAAAAGTTTTTGCAAAGGTCAATGTAGAAAAATCACTCATATGTTTTGTAAATAAAAAGCTTTTAATAAAAAAAAATAAGGAAAATCTTATCATAAGCAATCTATATGTCCAATAGCTGTGGGATGACAAAATAAATTGTGAAAAATAAATGTAATAAAATATCACTAACCATAAAAAACTACTAACATGAAGAACATAAAGAAATTGGAGAAGAGAAAGAAATGTCAAGTATATGAAAAACAACCCAAAGAGCAGTAATATATTGATTACAATTATGAGAATAATTAAAGCAGAAACAGCAACAAAACTTAATTCATACAAAAAAAGCAATTCATAAAGATATAAAAAACCAATAGAATAAATTTGCAGCTACATTTTAAAAAATAATAAATACATTTTTACAAAAAGAACAGTGGACACTGAGCATTCATAGTTTGTACATTATTTCTCCCCTTTTTTATTTCTACATTGGAATATATCTACTTATCCATTCACACTAGAAGTATAATTTTTAAAAGATAGAAATCATTTCATATGAACTAATTCAAGCCTCTTGTAAACATTGTTTGCTAGATCTTCTTTCTTCTTCCTTCTATTTTAGGAGATAGTTCCTTTTTTTCCCCAAAAAACAAGGTTAATTCCTCTATCTGTGTCTTTGATACCATTACATTATGTCCTTTTCAGAATCCTGCTCTGTCATTAGTACTTTCTCATAATTAGAGCTTAATCACTTTTCTCTATCAACTCATTAGTTTCTGCCTATCTATAACCAGCTTAGGGTTGTATACATATGGCATTAGGATTTATATCTCTTCTAGCAGATCTTCCCCCCCCCCAATAGGCTAGATTGGATTAAGTTCAGCAACTACTTCACAGATTTTTTTTCTGAGAAGTTGCAAATTATGAAGTCCAAAAAAAGACATTTGGAACCTTTTTATTAAATTTTAAACTCTGGTGAGTACAATTAAAATTTACTCTATTGTCAATAAGCAGATTTAATGGCACTCAAAAGTTGGCAAGAGTATGTAATAGGAATAAAGGATAATTTTATTCAAATGGGAACATCTTGAAGAAAAGTTAATCCATGATATATTGGTTTTGCAAAAAAAAGTAGAAAAATTATAAATTTAACAAATTTTATATTTAGCAAATGAGCATATATCAATAACTCAATCAATAAGTATGTTTATGTGCCAGATATTGTGCTAAACTCTAGGGATACAAAGATAAAAATTAAATAACCCCTACTTTCAAAGAGCTTATATTTTAGCATGGTAAAAAATATGCATACACACATAAATATAGAGAGATAGGTAGGTAGATTAAAAAGATAGATATGATATAAACATGGACATGTATTATATAGAGAATGAATATAAGATAGTTCAAAAGAGAGAATGCTAGACATAATGGGGATGGGGTATTTCAAGAAAGGTTTGTGTACAATGTACTGCTTATCTAGGTCTTGAAGGAAGTGAGAGATTAGAAGTGACTATGAAGGAGTATATTCCATGTGTGCAGAATGGCCACTGAGGCAGTGATGGGTTATTTGGAGGAAACATAGAAGGAGAAGATGAAATAATAGATATATAAAAATAAAAAAGACTAACTTGACTAAAACATAGAGTAACTATGGAAAGGGAGTAACTAAAATATAGAGATGGGTAATGGTGCTAATAGAAAAGTTGTGCAAAGCCTGTGAAGAGCTTGAAATAAAAAAAAAATATCACCTACAGCATTAGAAAAATAAGTCTGTGCCTGAAGAGACTTGCATGAAATGATGCTAAGTGAAATGAGCAGAACCAAGAGAATATCATACATGGCAACAACAAGATTATACAATGATCTGTTCTGATAGATATGGTTCTCTTCAACAATGAGATGTTTCAAACCATTTCTAATTGTACAGTGCTGAAGAAAGCCATCTACACCCAGAGAGAGGCCTATGGGACCTCAACATAACATTTTCATGCTTTCTGTTGCTGTTTGCTTGTATTTTGTTTTCCTTCTCAGGCATTTTTTCCCTTGTAGATCTGATTTTTCTTGTACAACAAGATAACTGTATAAATATGTATACATATATTGGATTTGTCATATATTTTAACATAGTTAACATGTATTGGACTACCTGCCATTGAGGGGAGGGGTGGGGGAAAGGAGAGAAAAATTTGGAAAACAAAGCTTTGCAAGAGTTGCTATTGAGAAATTACCCATATATGTGTTTTGCAAATGAAAATTTTTTTTAAAAAAGTTCCAAAGGACCCATGATAAAAAATGATGTCCATCTCCAAAGAGGGAACTGATGAACTCTGAATGCATATTAAAGCACATTTTTAATTAAAAAAAAGTCTATGGATCTAAGAAAATCTAAAGTATGCTCATAGAGGTGATCCCCAGGTTTAAATCACCTAGAAATGTAGTAATCAAGCTTCAAAATTTGAAAGGTAAATACAAAATATTATAACTGTCCAAGGAAAGTACATATACCATATACCACAGGCCTGCAGGTTGAATCACAGCTGCTCATTCCTTTTTTTTTTAAAAATATCTCTAACTGTTTGGAAGTTTGTCCTTACATTAAACTGAAATTGTGGCATGAATCTAGCATTTTTTAATTGTTAAACTTCCTTCAGCATAATTACAATCATAGGATTAGAGCATTTTTTAGATAGAAGGTACCTTTGAACTATCTAATCCCTTTATTTCACACATTAGGAAACAGCCAACAAGGAAGATTAATGATCTGTTTTCCAAGGCCACACTAGTAGGTGAAGAAGACAGGATTTGAACCTAAATCTGTGGAACCCAAATCTAATGTCTTTCCACAATGAGGCCTACCTTCCTAATTATACTGAATAAATCTGAGATCCATTACAAGTAATTTTTAAGACCTTCTGCTTTAGAGAACTTGATTTTGAGTAATTAAAAAAGACTGCAGAGCTATTTCTGGTTTATGTTAAATCAGAGTCAATAATCCCACTTTCATGTTTGGATAGCCCTAAAAGTTTTTTCACACTTGCAAAGGGCTAAGCATACCATTTATAGAATGATATTCCTGAAAATAGGCTGCTTTTTTAGCACAGTATATTAGGTATGCTAGAAATATCAAAAGAACCTGTATTTTGTCAGGAACAAAAATGTCATACTCACATATACCAATGTGTAGTTCAAATAAATGATTAAATCTTTCCTTTTTAATGAGATATTTTGGCATTGTGTAGATGTGCACTCACAAAGTATGCCATCCATAGTATATGATTTAATTACTCATCAGGACTGGTTCAATTTCTTTAGATGTTAAGAATAGTCCCAAGGACAGGGACTTAATTAACTTTATTTATTGATTTATTTATTGATTATTTATTGATAAAATATCAACTTTATTCTCAGTCTTATGGAAATAGCAGATTTCCATAAGTATCTTTTCCTTAGTCTAGTTTCCCTACTGAGTACAGGGAAAGAAACAAACTTTTATTAGGTATCAACTATGTGCCAGGCACTGTGTCAGTCACTTTACAAATATTATCTCATTTCATCTTTACAACTAGCTTGGGAGGTAGGTGCTATTACAGATTTTTACATTTTACAGTTGAGGAAACGGTGGTGGACAGAAGTCATGGTTTGCTATGGGTTCTTTTCCCCCTTGTTTAAGAAGTAAAATCTCTTTTGTCTTATGTGACTAATCTTGGTCTGTTTCTTTTACTGTACCTAAAAGCCAACTACAGATTTACTTATTTAACACAATTTATGAGGTATTACCCAGACCCCCACTATTATTCCTGAACTTATCCCTTTACAGAATGTAGATGCCCAGTAGTGGGATATAAACGTTTTGCTATACCTTTTTGCATACTTCCAAATTGCTTTCCAAAGTAATTCAACAAATCTCTGCTTCACTATTAGGGTGCATGACTTCTCACACTTACTCCACAATGGACGATTCCATTCTTTAGAAACTTTACTAATTTGCTAGATATAAGCTAAGACAATTTAATTTCCAGTTTGTTAATTGCAATTTTCCTATAGTCAGAGATTTGACACAGCTTTCAAATGATTGATAATCATTTGTAATTCTTTATTTGAGATGTGTCCATTCATATCCTGTGATCATTTATCTTTTAGAGAATGGCTCTTTGTCTCTTATTTGGTATTAATTTCTGCCATATCTTGTATGACTTACATCCACGAAATGATCAAATCACAACCTTTTCCAAACATGTATTCCCTGGTTGATAGTCCATATGCCATCCTTGCCTACAGGTCAGTGCTGGAAATTTGCTGCAGAGTACTTCTCCTACTACTTGGGTTTCTGTTGCCCTTTGAGTTTTCTACAACTTTGGACCACCAGAGACTGTCATATTCCAAGATTTACAATCATTAATCATCACAAGAATAACATTAATGCTAAAAAAGAAGGGCATTCATTTCAGGAAGCAGGTTGAAATTATTAAAGACATTGAGCAATGCCCCAAATGAAACCCAGCCTGTTCTCTTTCTTCTTTTCAATTCTGGGTCAGATTCTTGTTCATCTGCATGTACTTAGGCACAAACTAAAAAGCCTGACCACCCAAGTACACATCCCAGTCTAGACTATAGGCATTTTTCCTCTATATGGTTTATTATATGGTTTATTAGACCAATTTCTTTTGAATAATTTTGAATTTTCATCAAGGAAACCCAAGAATGTTCTAAATCCTGATATAATCAGCACCATAATTTCACAAAAAGAGCAGCATATGGTTGACCACTGCCTACATGGGCTTCATACATTATTTTGGACCCTTTTGGTATGTTTTAATAATGGGGGCAAATAACTGTGGTTTGGATACATATCTCATTTTACTGCCTTACTTTATCATCAGAGGGTTTTTAAGTAGTTATTTCTATTGTTGCCTTTCTCAAAAAATATGGTATCATCTTAATATATGCATGGGAGGTATCTCACTGAATAGGAGAATGACAATCATTTTCTAAGCTTTTGGAAAATCATTTTGACAACTGTGTTTGTTTGAAATTGGAAGAGAGATATGAGTCAGGTAGACCAATTAAAAGACTACTTTACAATATTATAAATAAGAAGTGGTAACCTGAAAGAGGCTGATGATCTTATGGATGAAGAAAAGCAGATATATTCAAGAGATGTTGAAGAAATGCAGCTACAAGACACAACTAATTATATTCCAGGCCTTAAGATAAGTACTTTACAAATATCTCATCTGATCTTCACAACAACGATGGGACATAGATGCTACTATTCTCCCTATCTTACAGTGAAGTAAAATGTGGCAGACAGAGATCATGGTTTGCCATGAGTAAATATATTTAAGGTAAAATGTGAACTCCAATTTGACTCCAGGCTCAATATTCTATCCAGTGTGCTACCTATCTGCCTTGGAGAAGACACCAAGATTGTGAATGTGGGTGCCTGAAAGAATGATAGTATTCTTGACTATAAAAAGGAAGCTTGAGGAAAGCTTGGGTTGGCTTGTGAAGAGGATAATGAGTTGGATTTTTGACATTATAAACCATATAGCTAGAAATGTTGAATTACTAGTTTGTCATATGGAACAGGAACTTAAAAGATGATAATCTGGTAGTCAATGAGAGATGAATATAGTCAGAGAGATGAAAATGAACCCATGAGTTCACCATATGAGAATTATAGACAGAACCTTGGGATATACCTACAGTTAGTGGGTATTACATGAAGATCCAACAAAAGGCAACGAGTAGGGATAGTCAGACAGGTAAGGGGATAAAGAAAAGTGTGAACTGTCACAAAGACCAGAGAGAAGAAAATGCCCAAAAGGAAAAGGTGGCTAGAGTTTGCAGAGAGATCAGGAAGGATGAGAACTGAGAAAATACCATTTGCTTTGCCAATTAAGAGATCACACAGGTAACTTTGGACAGAGTAATATTGAGCTGAATGAGATAAAAAAAAAACAAAAACAGACCAGCTACCAGCGTAGGAGTCAATATTCAATTGCATTCAGTGTCTTCATCTTGAGTCTTTCTTTTCAATTAATGTTGATCTTTATTTTAAGTAATGAAATTTATAGCATACCTTAGATTCAAAAAGTGACACCCATATTGTTAACCTATCATTTTGTATTTTAATTATAGAAAATGTCCATTTTTTTATTTATTATTTGGTGAACTCAAATACGAACATCTAGATCTCATCATTCTTTACAATCTTTTGCTATGTGCCATAGTAAACTACCTTACACAGTAGAAAATTTGTATATGATAGATAATAATATAGGAAATCCCCATGAATGGGGAAGTGGAAGGTTGTTTCCAGAAAACTTCTAGTCCAGTTTTATAAATTGACTCCATGGAAGAGAGTTTGAAAATACTCCCATAAAACATCCTTTAGAGAAGTGAGATAATCCAGTTGTCTGGTATGTGCTTTTTGTAACATCTTGGAGTTCCTGCTGTATTCACATTATGTGTATATAAAAGTCAAATGTCCTTTTTTATTCTTTATTTGGGAGCATTTTTTAAAGAAAGATCTCCAGAATGTGATTTAGCCTGAAGTAATTTCTGATATTCTAAGACTAGAAGTAAGAAATGAATGACTTCTAGGTCAGAAAGTTGTGAGACAAATTCAGCCTATACCCTTCACATTTTCTCTAATTTTGTGTTTCCTCAACCTTTCCATCTGACCTGTAGTCAATACTTTGAGGCACTAGAGGTCATAATTTCACATCTGTCCTGAACATCTGCCAAAAAAAAAAGTTGGGGGGAGGAGGAAATCTATTTATTTATTATATTAGCATTTCAGTATGTATATTTGTTCTTGAGTCATGTTTATCCCCTTTATAGCATAGCAAATATATGTGATACATAACAAAACATCTACTGGATTTTTTAATGGGAGTAGCTTTTGATGAATTGCTGATTAAAAGGAATACTTATGATATTAAGGAGCCAAAAGAGGACCACTCTATACTACTAGGAAATGGAAATGAAACTAAGAATTGTATGTGATCATTGTGCTAGCTAAAGTCCTCGCAGTAACCTGCTTATGAGATTTCTTTAGATCTAGTTATTCCACTACTGGGTATACACTTCAATACAGTGAATGACACATATATTCAAGTAATACAAGTGGCAAAAAACTGGACATGTAATAGATCCCTACTTATTAAAAATATGGTATTACTTGATGAAATGAAATGGTATGAAATGGTAAATGTGAGGAATTCAGACAAAACATGAGAAGATTTATATGAACTGATGCAGAGCAAAGAAAGAAGAACCAAGAGAACAACATATACAATGTACACGATAATGTAAATGAAAACAACACTAAAATGCTGTCAACTCAGACTAATTGCAGGGATGAATTTTGATATCAAAGAAAGGAGGTAGAGTAATAAAGAGACAATATAATGCAATATAATAATATACTGAGATACAATTACTAAGTTGGATAGATTTTTGTTTACATGTGTATACAAAAGCACACTCATATGTATATCTTTTCATGTCTACTCTACATGTTAAAGGGGCAATTCAATGAAGGTCATATTAGAGAAATAATTCTGATTTTTTTATTTCAGATTTATCAATTGCGTTTTTTGGTAAAGGAAACTAGGCACATGGGAAGAAAATAAGATTCAATGAATGGTATATCTAAACATTAAAAACAGTAGCCAAAATCTGCAATATAGAAGTCTTTTATCTTTCTATACTTTAGTGACATAAATATATTACAATTCACTCTAATCTACTTTCTACTTAACATAGCTGTTTTGATTGAAAGAGGGAAAACTTAAATTAGTAAATTGTATTTTTAAAAAATTATAATGTTTGATACAATAGCAATGGCCAAGGAACTAAATGACTAGAAGCATAAATGGTATGTAGACAATAGATTTTTATAACATTCTAGAAGAGTATGATTCTATCTGGAATGACCAGCAAAGATTTCACAGAAGAATACAATATCAGCTGGATTTTAAAAGCTAGAAAGGATTCAAATAATTAGACTGCATCAATTCAAAATTAATAAAATGTGAATTTTCCTGATATATTCTAGGTACAGAGAATAGATTATTCTGCCTTGAATGTAAGATTCATATAAAGAAATAGTACAAAGTGAAGTTTGAGAAGCAGGATGGGATTAGACTGTAGGGAATCTTGAAAGCCAATCAAAGGAACTAGATGGGACCTGTGATTTGGCTGTACAAAGGGAAGAAGAGAAGGTAGGAGTGACAGTTGGGATTAGGGTGGTATTTTCCACCAAAAAATTACACTGGTCTATCTATGACAAAAAATCTTCACAATATTTAAGTTCAAGAGCCTTATATCTCTAAATTGTCAATTCTAAGTTCTCTTTTATTGTTCTTTGGAGGCAATGGGGATGAAGTGACTTGCTGAAGATCATACAAACTAGTACGTGTCTGAAGTCATACTTGAACCCATGTCTTTCTGATTCCAGGGCTGGTGTGCTATCCACTATGCCAAAGAACTGATCAAAGAAATATGGAGCTGGTTAGCCCTAAATAGATTTAAGTTTCTTAAGAACTTTTACTTGGTATATATTTTCATTTCAAAAAGCATATACAATAATAGAAGAAATTTCATGAGTGTCCATCGTTTCTTTGGTTATTGTTTTGTTCTCTGTTGTGAACTTTTTACTTTATTCTTTTTTATCCTCCACTTCCCCTAAGCAAACTACAGTTAAGCACAGGCATATTACATATATATGTACACACACATACACACACAAATATATATAGTCACATACTCCCATACATATACACACATACTCATATACTTATATGCCTACATGTGTGCATTTACACATATGTAGACATGAATCTAAAGCAATATTAAAATAAATGGCATATAATGTAGTTTTTCTCTTGATTGAATTTTTAAGTTTGACTTTGTTTAAGATCAATAATTACTACCACTACTTTTTTTTCTAATAAATTCTCTTGATCCTTGTTAGTGTTTGTATATATCTCATTTCTTATTCCTGCTAACTCTTCTACTTTAATTCTACTCCTTAACTTGCCTTGCTATTATTTAACTTCCTTATACTCATAGATCCCTCCCTTTTCTTCTCCCTTTACTTTTTCCTTCCCTCTTTTTCCCAGTCCCATTAATCTACATTGTTCCACTGTCATAAATCTACATAGACTTCTATATCTCACCTTTTCCTATTCCCTTCTTAATATTTCTTAGTACAATTTGTAATGCTATACCCTTCGTGATATACATAAACATATACACACGCATATATAATATGTATATATGAATATATTGTTTCCATTTAACTCCTTCCTGATGTAGATAGGTTTTTAGAACTACCAGACTTCCTTCCCCCTTTAAATCCTCTGTATCCATTCTCCCACCACACCTCATTCATAGAGCATAATTTCTATTCTTACCTTTTCCTAAACAGTTTTGCTTTTTTAGAGTCAGATCATACCCAGTTCTGTCTTGATTTTTCTTTTGAGCTACTCTATTATTGAGGTCAATCTTAAACATTTCCATGTTAAAAATATACATATAAACAATTTTTTCTTGTTGAGTCCCTTGAAATTAATCACTGATATTGGTTCTTATATGTTAAATTTTCTATTGAGTTCAGGTTTGGTTGAGACAAAGTCCTGAAAATAAATAAAAAAGCAAATTAACTGAATATTTAAACAAATAAAAAATTTTAATGTTCATAATATACATAAAATCATGAACTCAAAATTATTTTTTAGAAACCTGTTTAAAATATTTAGATGACCATAGCAAGATGACTAGTCAAGTCATGGCATATTTGAGGTTTAGTTTTCTCAGTAAAATGAAGTTTACATGATTTGTCAGATCTTCCAGCTCTAAATTTATGAGTCTATGATAAAAAATTATGTTGCTTGTTTCTTTTTCACATTTTGATCTATTTTTCTTCTGTATACTATTTTTAAAAGATTTTATGGCTTTCTTAATTCTCAGGCGATTTAAGAGTAAAAATAATCTTTAAGATCATCTGTCCCAATTCCTTTATTTTCCAAATGGGCAAATTTAGCCTCAGAGTAGTGGAGTGATTTGCATAGGCCACACAAGATATAGTGTGAGGCTTAAAATTCAGATCTTTTGATCCCCAAGTCCAGAGTTCTTTCTACTATAACATAATGTTTAAATAGTTATAGTAGGTATGTATACCAGTATATATTCTGATCTTTCTTGCTTCACTAGAGACAATATAATACAGCTCCATGATTAGAATACTAGACCTACAGTCAGGAAGATGTAGGTCACAAATTTAACCTCTTGGCTCCTCAGTTGCCTTATCTGTAAAATAAGAATAAAAAATAATATATGCTTCAGAATGGTATTGGCAGCTCAAATAAGATAATATATGTTTATCACTATATACATTTTAATTATTTACATTATTTCAAACAAGCTTTCTAGAGCTTCTTTGATCCTTCATCTATGTCACTTCCTGCAGTGCAAAAATTTTCATATAATGTAATTTGCTCTGTCATCCCTTAACTATGGGGTGCATGGATTGTTTCCAATTTTTTGGTTTGTTAGTTTTTTAAGTAATGAAACTCAAAAAACACACATCAACATCCCATCAGGAAAACCCCAGTGTTCTTGATGGCCAGTTAGGGACACAAAGAAAATAGACGCAAGTTGATCTTTTTCCAAACCCACTTCCAAGTCCTAGATTCCTGTCTTGGTCACTCATCCGCTTTCATAACCCTTGCAGCATCTTTTACATTGTGATGATCTAGTCTCTGCTCTGTGGAAAGCCCTCTAACCTCTAAGCTGCTTCATTCTTCTTAAAATAATTACTTCTGTAGCATGCAGCTGTAGAGTTCTTATTTCTGAGGAAGTTTTCAAAAAATTTTCTTTTTGCCTTCTGGGAAATATGATCCTGGGAAACCAGTTTATATGGCATTAGATAAGTTCAAAAAAGAGCATATGGAAATAGTAAATCTATTTGAATAGCTCCTAAGTCAATCAAATGGTCTGTGGAATTTATGAAAGAGGGAAGGAGAACACAATAATCAAATACCTATACCTGGAGGGATCATGAGTCAAATTTTCAGCTCCAACAATGAATTTGGGAAAACAAGGGAAGGCCTTCATTATTCACAGCACAATTAAGTTTATTTATAGTTTCCCTCCTTGTACATAGCTAGCATACTTTCCCAGAATTCTTCAATGTTTAGTATTTTATTTCCCCCCAATTACATGTAAAATAATTTTCAATATTTCTTTTTAAAATTTTGAGTTCCAAATTCTCTCCCTTCTTTCCCACCCCCCTCATGGAGAAGGCAATCAATTTGATATGAGTTATATATGTGTAGTCATATAAAACATATTTCCATATTAGTCATTTGTAGAAGAAAACACAGATCAAAAAATTCCAAGAAAAATAAGAAAGTTTAAAAAGTATCCTTCAATCTATATTCAGATTCCATCAGTTCCTTCTCTGGAAATGTATAGCATTTTTCATTAAATGTCCTTCAAAATTGTCTTAGATCATTGTATTACTGAAAATAGATGAATATGTGTTCATCTTACAATATTCTTGTTGCTGTATACAATATTCTTATAGTTCTATTTCATTAGTTCATTAGTTCATATAAATCTTTCCATGTTTTTCTGGGAGCATCTTTCTCATCTTTCTCACAGTACAATATTATTCTATCACAATCATAACATAACAAACTTGTTTTGCCATTCCCTAAATGACAGGATATCTAACTCTTTGCTACCAGGAAAGAGTTATTACAATTATTTTTTGTACGCAAGATCCCTTTTCTTTCTTTTTTTTCTTTCTTTTGGGATTGTAGTGGTATAATTAGGTCAAAGGGTATGCTGGTTTTACAGGCTATTGAGCATAGTTCCAAATGGTTCTGTATAATTGATTGAGAGGCAACATATTTTAATACAAAAGTTTCAGACCACAGGCTGAGAGACCTGGTCCATTTAGCCCCTCTTGGTTTTAGGTTCCACATTAGTAAAAATAAAAAGGGTTAAGGAAGATGACCTCTGAGGTTTTTTTCAGCTCTGGAGATATTATTCTGTGACACTCAAAAAAATGATCATCTACATTGTCTGATGACCCCTAATTATGTTCCAAAGGTGAGCTCATTAGCTCCATTGAAGCTAATGTGGGTTAGCTCTATTAGACAGTTATTCCTTAAATCAAGTCGGTGAGGGATGACAGAAGTCTGTAGAAAGATATTGTGTCTGAATAAAATAATTATCAGGAACTTAATGCTGATTTAAAGAAAAATTTATATAGAAGTTTATAAAGGGAATTTCATATTTAATAATTATCATCATGATTGTACTAAATTTGTTCATAAAATGAAGAATAGAAGAAAACACCAATTTCTCTTTGCTGCTTTGCTTATATATGTGGGTTTTCTTGATATTTGTCCATTGTCATGGGGTTTTGTGCATGTAAACCGTGTTTGGTGGAAAGGATCCAAGTTGGTGAATATAAACTCAGGGCTACCCACTTCCTAGAGAGCGAACATGGAAGTATCTTTTGTTCTGAATTTATCAACCACTAGATTACCAATATTTGAGAGAGATGATTTTAGCCCAATAGATTGCTTAGAAATTGAAAGAAGGTTCACTTAATCTCAGGATCTCTTCTGGTATCTCTCTAGATTTAAATTCAAATACTTATTTTACATATTTTCACCCTCAAGTTATCTCTATATATTTAGATGACCCAAATGTGTGCATGTATTAAACCCACACATGTGTTTGTACACATATATACACACACAAGGAGAGACATGCAGGATTGTTTTTAATATAGGGGAATTAATAGAAAAATGGACAAAAAAATTGGAGATAACTATAATCAAAGATCGATCAGAAGTTGTTGAGATGTATTGTGTATAGTTTTCCTGGAACCATATATTTTAACTGGTGTTAAAAATGTATCTGAATTATGAAGTTACATGACAGCTGAAGAGAAAAGTCCTGAAATGTTTGACATGATACACCCTTGAGAGAAGGTGATTTTTGGCAAAGAAATGACTATGAGTGATCTTATGGTACAAAGTCTGCCCAACCCTCTGCTACATACTATGTTTAATTGATCAAGCAGGATATAACACAACCCAATAGAAATGACTTTTTTCTCAGTGCTTACAATTTTTCCAAGGCAAATACTTAACACAAAGGACTATGAAAACAGTCATACAGAGAAATCCATCTAGGTAATTAGATTCCTCAAAGCTACACACCTCTGCTAAGAAGTGTACTTACTAGGTACTCTTCTTTCTCATCCTTACTATAAGCAGCATCACAGGATAAGAATCAACTTAAGAGCCACAGTCCAAAGGTTCTGACTTTCTCCAATCTTATATTCTGCCTAAAAGCAGATTTATGTTTATTGGTGCCTTTTTAGGGGTATTGGTTGCCAATTAAAATTGCTTTTTTGCTCTCACAGTTCAATAATACTGCTACTCTAATCATGTTAACATTAACTATCTACTGCCTTATACCACTGATTTAGATTTATTTGGGAAAAAAGATAATAATATTGGTTTCCAAAAAAATTAATGAGATAAGTATAAGGCATATTTGGAACTATAAATGTATGGAAATGATCTTGGGTACAGCCTAAGGATAGCTGCTATGGATCCTCTGCAACCTAGGATATCTGTTTCTATTAAGACTAATACAGCCTAGTTTCCTTGAGAAATGTGACTATTTTACAGTTTTCATATTTCCATTAAAAACAAACCCCTCAATTATCTGCTGAGAGGAAATTTATTCCTATTAGACTGAGAACTTAACTGCCAAAGGAAAACTATCAAATTTAAATTTTAAAGAATCAATCTTACACTTCACAAGTAATGGAACCCCATCTGCCAATAAAACATGAAAAAATTTTAAGCAGGCAAAGAGTAAGAATCTTCTCTCCTTTAGCCACAGGGAAATTTCAATAACCCAAAGAAAAGCATCATGGGAGTCAGGTCCTCAGAGGGTGCTCTGACTTTTTCAGACCAAATTGGTTTGAATTTAAACATTAGAGGATTTCTACAGAATCCTAACAATTTGTAGTCCTATGTCAGGAAAAAAAATCATCAGACTCTTCCTGAGAATGTAGATAATCACAACTGATGTTTCTATAGCCTTCAAAACAATTTACATCATCTTGGCTAATTTCATGTCTCTTTGACATGGTCAGGGAAGAATCAGGTTCATTTTAAAGAAAAAAAAATGAAGTTGAGAAATAAAATCCCTCATCCAATCTGATCAAAATAATAAATGAGCGAAACAGGAATGGAACTCAGGTATCCTGACTCCAATTGTCTTTGTAGTATATCACACTGCATATGGTACTTTCATCAAACAAGGTCTCAATTTCTTTTTTTTCTCAGAAGAACAGAAAGCAGATAGAGGTCTGAAGATAGAGCAAATAGAGTCAGAAGCATTTAATTTCAAATCTTGTCTCAAAATTTACTGGGTGAACAAATGATTTAAGCTTGCTGAGCATCACTTTCTCATCTAAAAAGGAGGAGAAATTATGTTTTCCTCATAAGATTCCTGTTAGTCAGTCAATAAATATTTATTTGATGCCTACTATGAACTATACACTTTGCTAAGCACTGGGGAATACAAGATGAGGCTTTAGAAAGTCACAGTCTAATGGGGGAGGCAAAGAAATATACAATACATTTGTGTATGTATATATGTATGTGTGCAATACATATATATACACATATACATGTGTGTATATATATATGTATATATAGGGAGTGTGTGTGTGAGAGAGAAAAAGAGAGAAAGAGGGAGACAGAGACAGAGAGACAGAGAGAGAGTTACAGTTAGGGGAAGAAAGGAAGGTATCAGAAAGCCTTTCTGCAGAAAATGGGGTTTTAGTTAGAAGATAAAGGAAGCCAGGGAAGTCAGTAGGTAGAGATAAAGAGGAAAACATTTAGATATGAGGTACAATCAGAGAAAATGTCTGTTTCCTGGAATGGTATGGAATCCATCTGCCCTGAATGGAAGATTACATGACAAAGAGTAAGGTGTAAGAAGACTGGAAAGATAGGAAAGGGTTAGATCATGAAGGGCTTTGAAGGTCAAACGAAAAAAAATTTGTATTTGATCTTAGAGGCAAAAAGTTACTGAAGTTTATTGAGTGGGGGCAAGAGAGGGGGTTGTTACAATCAAACATATATTTTAGGAAAATCATTTTCACTTTGAATGAAAGATGGACTGGAGTGAGGAAAGAGCTGAAGCAGGCAAACTCATCAGCAACTATTGCAATAGTCTAAGTGTGAGGAGATAAGATCCTTTATCAGAGTGATGGCAATAAGAGAGCAGAAAAGGGATGAATTCAAAAAATGTGGCAATGGTGAAATTGACCTTTGCTTTGGCAACATTTGGATATCGGAGATGGGAGATAGTGAAGAATCCAGGGTCTGAATATTCAAGTTTGAACGATTGGGAAGAAGGTGTCATCCTCTATAGTAATAAGAAAGGTAGGAAGAAAGTGATGATTTATAGAAAAAGGTAATGAATTGTGAGGATCAAATGACATCATCATCATCATCATCATTATTGTTGCTGTCAGCATCATTATTGTAGCTAACATTTATATAGCGTTTTAAAGTTTACAAAGCATTCTACCTTTATTTTCTCCTTTGAGATTCTCAATAGCTCTATGAAGTAGCTACTATTATCCCCATTTTACAGATGAGAAAGCTAAGGCTGAGAATAATGAAGATAAAGCCTTCTGCAAGCATAAGGTCTCATATAAATGTAAGCTATTATTTCTTTCTTCCCTAGGTTTTAAAAAATAATCATCCTTTTAAAAAAAATTAAAAGCAAGCTCTGCAGTTCAGTTTTAGAGCAAGGAAATAAGATATTTAAAAGAACCAGTTTCCTTCCTTAAAATGCCAAGTGAAACAATAGCTCCAGATGAATATCAAAGAACTCTTTATATACATATACATGGCAATGTAGGAGAAAAATATGGAGGGCTTATTAGGTAATACTCAAAATATTCCAGTGAGACTGATGCTAACGAGTTTCACATATTGAAGGGGGAAAACAATTAGAAAAAGTAGCAAGAAGTTCTTCCTGTTCTCCAATCTATCAGTAATAAAGATAAGACTAGAACCCAAATTTCTGGATAATGCTTCAAATAGTGCTTTCCATCTTCTCCCTTGGCCTCTGCTGCCCCATTAAATTCCATTTTTTCAGAGTCTCTTGCCCATTTCTCCTTACTATTATGTTCTAGGCATTAAACTAAGCTCTTTTTATAGATATAATCTCACTTCTTCCTCACAGCACTATTATTATCCCCATTTTACAATTAAGGAAACAGAGGCAAACAGAGACCAAGTTATTGACCAGGGTCACATAGCTACTAACTATCTGACACTGGATTTGAACTCAGGACTTCCTAATTCCAGGTCTACTACCTCCTGTACAGCCAGCTTCTAGGTGCTGGTACTCTCAAATAATATACTTCTAAATGTTTAACAGTTAGTTTCCCCCAAAAAATATAATACATATTTTAAGCTACCATTTAGCCAGTCGGTTGGACTATTCTCTTTCCATGTCCTGACCATTGCTTAAAATTAATCAATTATATGATGGTATTGATATGTTCAAAGAAATCTGAATTTAATCTGCATCATTAACATTTCCCCTCACTTTCTTCATCACTATCAACAAATTGATAAAGCAAGTCCTGATTTGTAGCATTTGCCAATTTCTGAAGTATAAAAGCTCATACTGAAAACTTAACAATCATCTTTCCTAAAGAAATTCTAACTGGCTCCAGCATACCCTCAGACACTGTTCTCCCTCCCAAAACTTGTTATTGTATGTACATTTCTTGTACATGGAGCATGTACAAGGAACATGAAATAGCCTTGAGTTAAAGGATTGTTTTCACTTTTGTGTTAATGTATTCACTAGCTTAAAGTCTGGCATTCAGTCAGTTCTTAATAAATGCTTATGGATTAATTGATTGTTTAAAGCAGTGTTACAGGAGCCAATTGGTAAAATTCTCATTACTTCTCCATTTTTATCCTTCTGACAATCTGCTTATTGTTTTGTTCTAGTTTTAGGGGAGATAGCTTAATTCACAAGAGGTCAAATGTGAAAATAAATTTATGAGATATATTTTACTAGCAAATGTCAATATCATCAATATTTGGCTAATGTGTATATTCACAGAGCAAAGCTTCAGATTGTTTCCTTAATTGTTACTGAATTGGTGAAACTATTTCTGCTCTCCAAAATTACCATCCCTAAGTGGACTTGCCGTGACCATCTAAACTCCAGGTCTGTGATAGAATTATTTTCTGGATCATGTTTCTCCATTTTGAGGGGCAAAGAGTCATCATAGTGGTGTTAGGAGCATAAATTCAGTAAAACCCAAATAAAATGATAATGGTAGTGATGGGAAAGAGGCTCCTCTTTTCTAAGCACTGATTTGTGTCGATAAAGGCAGGAATGTCTGTCCAAGTCCTGCAAAGATCTGGGGGAAGGCTGAGAAATGATGGATGATGTTTCTGACTGTATGAGTCCTTCACATTCAGTCACTGAAATGCCACAATCCCCTTTCTTAGTCTACCGATAAGCCTGACTATGTTTAGCAACTTCTACCAATTGGTTTTATATCAGGGGAACCCAAGCTGCCATTTAACACTCTGGGTGTGCTGTCATCACAGAATGTTTATCTTATTCATTGCCCTTAAGCTGACAGCTAATATTGGAGCAAATACAAATCTTGATCTTCAATGGTAGTGTAGAAGTTAAAGTTTGCTTACCCCCCCATACACACACACAGAGAGAGAGAGAGAGAGAGAGAGAGAGAGAGAGAGAGAGAGAGAGA
>JAJPUD010000931.1:178349-221323 GCA_023553655.1 Myrmecobius fasciatus
GAGAGAGAGAGAGAGAGAGAGAGAGAGAGAGAGAGAGAGAGAGAGAGTGTTAAACTGTCTCTCCAATCTAAATAATATGCTGTTTTGAGGGAACCAAAGGAAATTAATCTTGCAATGTTTGGATAATGAGAAGTAGAGACTCATTTCCCCCCCTAGTGTTATCTTAGAGCCATTTGGGATTTTTCTCTTTCCAGGCTATTTGAACTAAAGAATATGGGGATGGGATGAAAGTATTACCATAAGCCAACTTAGACTTTTTTAATTTAAAAAAACATTCTGGTTTCTATGAAGAATTCATCCCCAGAGAACAAGTAAACATTACATTGCCACACAATCTTGAAAATTTAAAAATATTGCACAGAATAGGATGCCCCTGGGAATCTTTATTATACTATAAAAAATTCAAAGAAGTTATTTGTGGACATTTAAATCTTTGTCAGTTATAACATGTTCTGCAAAACACCATGTTAAAATGACAGTATTCATAAGATATAGACAGAACTGTAGAAACATCAACAATAAATATGATACAACTAACATTTCTATAGTGTAGACAGAGCATTGTACAAGAGCCAAGAGAGCCCCACAACTAGATTACACACTCCCTCAGGGATTTATGCATCAGGTGGTTCTTTTTTGGGCAAACTAACATTGGTGCTTGGGATTTTAAAAATTCAATTGCTAGAAGAAAATGAAGGCTTAGTGACTCTTCTTAAATTGTTTGGTTGTATCCCAAGTATATGTTACAATAACCCCAGATTCTATGACAGATGTGACCACAAAAATTCAATAATCCTTTGAGTACCAATTACAAGTCAGGCACAAAACAGAGAGAAGTAGGTTAAGGTGTTCAACAGTGTCATGAAAGATATCCTGTGGAAAGTCTAAAAAATCGAGGCATTTCTTATGGATGGTGATATTTCACAAATATTACTCTTTACATATGTCCATTGCACTCTAGAACACTGCAAGGAAAAAAATTTTCTGCTACATATTGTGAGTTACCCCTTATACCACAATGCCACCTATATTTGTCCTTCACTTGCACTTTGAGGGTATTTCTTTGTGTGTATTTGTGGCAGAATATACTGCATATTGCAAAGGAGGATTGAGATATTAAAGTTCCTGTTTTGTCATCCTAATAAATGCCTTTGATAAAAATTAAGTATACTGACTGACTGTGAATAGGGGCTCTTGAACAACATAATACATTTAGACCCACAGAGTTACCTCTGGAATGTAGTTACCATCATCTGAGTATTCAACCAACAAATTCAACTAAAACTTTTAGGGATTATCATTGAGGAGATATTGCAGTTGTACTCTAATGAATATGATGTTATAGCTCTATACTAATAAATACTGTTGGGAAATTTAAGAATCAAGGCCTAATAATAATATCTAGCATTTATATAGTACTTTAAGGTTTGAAAAACCTTTTACAATTTGCCTTCACAACAGTCCTGGAATCCTTGGCATTAATATTATTCCTATTTTACAGACAAGGAAACTATATTGAAGGAGATTAAGTTATTTGCCCAAGGTCATATATGTAGAACGTACTAGATTTGGATTTGAACTAAGGTATTAATGATTTCAGGTCTGATTCTCTGGGCCACCTAGCTGCATAAGCTCTAGGTGAGATAAATGTTTGAGCAAGTATCATAATGATTATTTGATAGAAGCTGATCTAAGGCAAGTGCCATGGTACTACAGGCTTCTCCTTTTTCTACCTCTCTGGTACTCATTTTCTACTTCTCTGATAAAATATAATTTAATATAATCACTATCTTTTCACTGATGTACTGGCACTTAGCTCCTACTTCAGCTGCAAACCATCCTTTAGCCTATACACTAAAACTCTGGCTTCTTTTTTTTTTTTTTGATACCTCCCAAGACTGACCACAAAATTGTAGCTTCCTAGTTACTCCTATATTACAAGTGATAGGGAAGAATCTTCCTGTACAAGGGGAAGCAACCATGTCTCTTCCCATACCCACCCCACATCATCTCAGCCTTCTGATTGCTTACATCTTGAATGAGCTTAGCAGATGGACAAGTAGCCAGACCACAATTTTGTCAGAACATATGAATGGACTGGATCACATTTAGGAAAATATGCACTGTCTTCAATCTTCTCAAACTTGCTGCCACAAAAGCTCATCCTATTCAATTTGATTCAATTCAGTGAGAATATATTATAAATTTATATATGTTCTCAGTGCAAAGCATTGTCCTGGTACCAAGGAGACAAAAACAAAAATAAAAAACAGTTCCTAGCCCTAAAAGGCTTACATTCTTACATCAATAGTCTGTCAGTGATACTATGTGGTTGCAAATCATGAAACACCATCATGAAAGAATCAAATTGGAGGACAATGCAAGGAAAATGGAATAAACAAGTTGAAGCATATCTCCAATTGTATATTGTATATATATATATATATGTATATATATATATATATATACATATATATACATGTATAAAAAAGAGCAACATAATAAAAACAGAACCATGTTCATAAAATAAGGTGGGGCAGTCATTTTGTGAGAGGAAAGATTAACATGGGCTACTCAAATACTGCCATGGTACCCATAAAATATTAAAATGTTTATTGGAAGGTCTAAAATTTCTTGGGTAAACTTCTTTGAAGAACTTATGAAAAGATACAGACAAGAATCTCAGACGATGAGGATATTGGATGGGTATTAGATGTACTGCTGTTGGTAATGCTCACAATGATGACATGAAAGATCCAGAGAAGCATCAAAGAAGTGCATATGTATTCAAGTATGCATGTATGTATGTATTTATGTATGTTATGTGTATATTTATATAGTATATATTGGTCCAAGCAAAGGCTTTGATTTCCCCCTGCCCCCCCAAAAAAATCTGGGTTCTATCAAATCCTCGGTATTCCTATAATTGTATTGTTTCAACCCTAGATATGTTTTCATTGGAAAGAAGTCTCTATGAAGTGATGCCAAATAAACAGAATCAAGAAAGCAGTAAACACAATGTCTAAAGCATTCATTAAATCACCAAGCATGTATTAAGAACTTACTGTGTGCCAAGCACTGTTCTAAGCACTAAGGATACAAATAAAAGCAAAAAATAAAGCAAAGCCAAAATAAAACAAAAAAAGACACAGTCTCTTCCCTGAGAAAGCACACATTCAAATGGATAAAACAAAATGCAGAGTGTCCCAAGTCTTAGAGCAATTTCAAGTTTTAATTATGAGAATAAATGAAAGGTAATCTCAGAGAGAAAGTACTAAAGGGAATAGGAGATGAGAGACTCAGAACTGGAAAAAACCTCCTGTAGCAAGTGGGATTTGAGTTTAGTCTTGGAAGAAGCCAGAGAAACTAGAAGATGGAGGTGAGGAGGAAGAGTATTCCAGGAATGAGGGACAGCCCATTAAAATGCTTGGGATTAGGCAATACTGTCTTGTTTGAGGGACATTAAGAGAGTCAATGTCACTGGATAGTAGATAAAGGAAAAGAAAGTGCATGAAGACTAGAAGGGTAGGAAGGATCCAGGCTATGAAGGATTTTTTAAAACAGTGGATTTAACATTTTTTCTAGCAATAATAGGTAGCTATTGAAGTTTATAGAGTAAAAGGATGGCATAATCAGATACATATTTTAGAAAGATCAACTGAGTAGAGAGTTGTTGGAGTAAGGGAGAGCTATGAAGTGATGAGGATTTGCACCAGGCTACATTTGTGAGACTGAAAAAATGTCAATACTTTCAAAAATAATAGGAAATTTGGGGAGAAGGGAGGGTTTGAAAGAAAAGGAATGAATTCTGATTTGGTAATAATGAGTTGAGGTATAATAACAATAATAACAAAAAAAATTAAAAGTGAATAGTATGTAGTTATATAATATCTAAGCTTGTCCCCAAAGATGTAACGAGAAAAAATCTCCTTCCCATCCTTTCAGAAGTGAAAAAGGGAGGAAATACCTATGAGTATAGAATACTGAATATTTTGTCAGATATTGTGGTTAGTTTTACTGAACTGTTCTTTTTCTAACTCAGTTTTATTCTTTGGAATACATGTTTACAAGAAGCATTGTCACTGTTGGTGCAGGTGAGAGTAAGAGAGAGTCTTGGAGCCCATGTTCATTCCTGATGCCTTTGGAAGATATACATCAGCTTGTGAGATCCTCTTACTACCTTCACAAACCCATATCTGGCTTCTAATTGAGAATCTTCAGGATCAGAAACTTTTATTGGAATTCTATCCCATTTAATGGTTAGAGAATAGCAGATGCTGACATTGCTTTGGTCAATATGTCACACCTACTCTCATGCCCTATGTGTTAATTATTGAGGATGAAGTCTTTGCTACAGTTTTTAATCCTACTAAAAATAAACACAGTCATAATTCTCTTTTTTCTCTATCTGCCTCTGCCTCTGTCTCTCCGTCTCTCTCTGTATATATGTGTGTGTATATATATATATATATATACATACATATATATATACACATATAGATGTATGTGTGTTATGTATTATGTAATATATATTTCATAGTGGTTATTTTGTGCCTTAGAAATGTGAGTTATATCATTAGTAATCATGTCAAAACTCTGACAAAATAGCTTTAGGGGCCAAAGAGTAAACCAAAATACAATTTATAGTTTTCCAAACTTGAAAAGCAAAATGATTTTGAAAGACATTCACTTTTAAGTAATGTAAATTACTTTACATTATTTAATAAATAATTCAGCAGGCTGAAACACCAGCACACTCTCTTTTTTACAATCACCACAGATGCATTCTATATATTTAGGAGATGTATTTAAGAGATGAACATGACATAATGGCAAAACCTAAGCTTGGGATCACCGGACCTGGATTCAACTTCTGGCTTACTAGCTATGGGACCATCAACAAGTCATCATCTCTCTGAGCTTCACATTTTTTTTTTAATCTATAAAATGGGATTATTATGAGGAAAACTCTCTGCAAACCAGAAAATACTATAAAATATTCACCATTATTGCTCATGGATATCCAGTTTAGAGTTATTTAATTTGTCTCTCTTTACTTTTATTTCCTCTAGTCATTTTTTTCAAACTGCTAATTAATTATCTGACACCCTATTTTTGCCTTCTTCCTTTGATCAGTTAGATTTGAGAATTTTGATTTTTTTCCTTTTCCTTTGGATTTATTTCTCCCTTTCTCCTGTGTCTGTTCAAGCTTTTCTATCTGTTTTGCTTTAAAAGATCCTTTCTGTTTCACTAGTGACTCACTCAGTACTCAGGGGTAGATTTGAGTGCATACTGTTGGCTCACTGTAACTTCAATTAGTTGCTCTGTTCAGAAGGAATGTTTCAGAGAGTCTCTGACCCAGACAGGCTAGGAGGCCAAAAGTCTAAAGAACTGGAACCCAGATCACACTTTTGGTTAAAACTGTAAAATGGAAATAACAGAAATTAGGCTTTGTTTTCTCTAGTAAATTGTCACATTTATCAGGTGATGCTACTGAGAGATCATCTGATTCACATGAAAGGCAAAAGAGGCAAAGAGCTAAACAGAGTAAAGTGACTGATATATCATGGCCTTAACATTTTCAGTCATAAGCTTGCCAATGGCAATCTTTGCCCCAGGACCAATGACTGGGTTCCATAGAGAAGCTTAATCCCTGGCTTCAGCCCCAATTGCTATGCATCCCTTAGACTTTGGGGCTCCCTTTCTAGGTTGGAGGAGGGTTCATTGTGATAGCAATGAGTGAGATACAATAGGGCTCAGCCAAGACCCACTTACCAAAACAGAGCCATGATGATTTGAGGAGCTCTGCACACCATAGGCACTGAATAAATGTTTATTGAATTAATGCATGAATGAATCTCCCTCTTGTCCATAGCTATAACAAGAGTGAAGAAAGTGAACCCTTGCCTCGGGCTCATGCAAAGCTGAAGGGGTGCAGGAAAAAATATATAAAATATGCATCCATTCTCCCAAGTGCAACATGCCATTGGGAAAGTGGGGCCTGGTTTTATATTCTTGCCTTGGGTGCACAATTAGCTAGTTAGAGTTGTTTCTATCATTTGACAGGAGTTCTCCTAGAGAATCAGTTCCTGCTCCATCTTCTTGTTTTCCTATAACTTCTTGGTCTTATCCTATAGGTTCATTTCTGCCACGTTGAAGAGACTAAGGTAGAACTTCCTGACTTTTTTTCATCTGAATTGGTGCAAATTTCTAAGTTAGCCACAGCACAACTGGAATGGGTCACATGATTGCTATTACCCTCATCAAGCACTGATTAAGCCCTCCAAAAGGTATACCAAACTAAATTAGATGCATAGAAATGTAGATTAAGGATTTGATGTTTCCCTAAAACAAAAGCACATCTTTTGGCTACAGTATTTTTTCCAGTGATACGTTATGGCTATGAGTCATGGAATTCTTGTCAAAAGACTAAAAGAGGAAGAGAGACTCATGATAACCATATGAAGTCTTTACTTCCTTCAAAACTCAACTCACGCCATCTCTTGTAGGCAGTCCATCCTAATTCCTCTAGTTTTTAGTAACATTCCTCACTCCCTAAGAAATTATCTTGTACATGTTTCTTTTTTCTATTTGTTTTTTTCCTTCTTAAAAAAATGTAGGTTCCTTAAGAGTAAGTATTGTTTCATTTTTGTCTAGCAACTAGTATATAGTATGCACTTAATTGTTACATAATGAATGAATTACTATACATAAAATATCAAGAGAGCCAGAGGACCTCCTCTCTCTCCTTGGAATTTGGGGTGAGCTATTTGTGGTGGAATTATGATTTGCCCAATATTAGAAGGCAAGGATGAGGAACAAATGGCATCACATTGAGCAGCATACATCAAAGAATCTGAGATCTCATCAAGTCCCTTAATGACTTGAAGTCAGAATATCCAAGTTCAAATCCTAATCTTGACACCTATTCCCTATGGAAATTTTTATTGGATAAATGATGGGAAGACTTTGAGTTGGTAATAATTTTTGGTTTGTTCCCTTTAGAAGTTAGACAATATGATCATAGATTTAAAAATAGAAGGGACTGCAGTGACAATAAATCAAAATATTTCTTTTGTGAATGAGGAGCTAAAAGAGAAGCTATGTATATATTACAGGCTACATATATATTAAGTGGGAAAGATGGGATCTAAATCTTGGGCATTTGACTCCAAATTCAGTTCTTTCCATTGCATATTATTGAAACCAAACTCTTGTCTTAGGATTCCTCAAGGCCTCATTCCAATCTTCTCTGTCCCATCCTGAGAACATATCTCAAAAGCAATGCTATAAGTCACTAGAATCAATTACTAGATGATAAACAGGCAACAGTAGAATCACAGATTTTTTCAGAATACTTTGCTAAGTGAATAGCATGTCTTCAAGATATTTTCCCTAAATCTGACTTCCTGCGTTATTCAGATGCAAAGATTCTAGATAACTTGCAATAGAACAAATCATTTTTACCATTCTTTTTTATATTATTTTAAATTTATAGATAAATACACAGGACAAACTAGGCAATAACTGTAGCAATTTAGTGTTTGATAAACCCAAAGACCCCAGCTTCTGGGATAAGTACTCATTATTTGACAAAAACTGCTGGGAAAATTGGAAACTAGTGTGGAAGAAATTAGGGCTTGACCCACATCTAACACCACATACCAAGATAAGATCTAAATGGGTTCATGATCTGGATATAAAGAGTGATACTATAAGTAAATTAGAGGAATGTAGTATAGTTTACCTCTCAGACCTATGGAGATGGAATAAATTTATGTCCAAAGAAGAACTGGAACTCTTAATTGAACACCAAATAAATAACTTTGACTATATTAAGTTAAAAAGTTTTTGTACAAACAAAACCAATGCAGTCAAGATTAGGAGGGAAGCAATAAATTGGGAAATCATCTTTACATTTAAGGGTTCTGATAAAGGTCTCATCTCTAAAATATATAGAGAATTGTCTCATATCTATAAGAATTCAAGCCATTCTCCAATCAATAAATGGTCGAAGGATATGAACAGACAATTTTCAGAGGATGAAATTAAAACTATTTGTAGTCATATGAAAAGGTGCTCCAAATCACTATTGATCAGAGAAATGCAAATTAAGACAACCCTAAGGTACTACTACACACCTGTCAGATTGGCTAAAATGACAGGAAAAGATAATGAAGAATGTTGGAGGGGATGTGGGAAGGCTGGGACACTGATGCATTGTTGGTGGAACTGTGAATGGATCCAGCCATTCTGGAGAGCAATTTGGAGCTATGCTCAAAAAGTTAACAAACTGTGCATACCCTTTTACCCAGCAGCATTTCTGTTGGGCTTATATCCCAAAGAAATCATAAAGGAAGGAAAGGGCCCCACATGTGCAAGAATGTTTGTGGCAGCCCTTTTTGTAATGGCTAGAAACTGGAAACTGAATGGATGCCCATCAATTGGAGAATGGCTGAATAAATTATGGTATATGAATGTTATGGGATATTATTTTCTGTAAGAAACGACCAGCAGGACGATTTGAGAGAGGACTGGAGAGATTTGCATGAACTGATGTTGAGTGAAATGAGCAGAACCAGGAGATCATTATACACAGCAACAACAATACTATATGATGATCAATTCTGATGGACAGGGCTCTCTTCAACAATGAAATGTTTCAAATCACTTCCAATTGTTCACTGAAAAAAGCCATATACAGCCAGAGAGAGGGATGTGAAATGTGGACCACAACATAACATTTTCATGCTCTCAATTGATGTTTGCTTGCATTGTGTTTCCTTTATCTGATTTTTCTTTCTTGTAGATACAATTTTTCTTGCACAACAATAAGTGTGGAAATATGTATACATATATTCAATTTGTCAAGTATTTTAACATAATTAACATGTAGTGGATATCCTGCCATCTAGGGGAGGGATGGGGAGTAAGGGGGGGAAAATTTGTAACAGAAAGCTTTATAAGGGTTAATGTTGAAGAATTACCCATACATATGTTTTGCAAATAAATAAAAAAATTATGGATAAATAAGCATTTTCATAACATAGTATAATAAAAAAGATCATTGGATACAAACTTGGAAATCTATTATATGCAACTTTTTATTCCTTTTAAATATATAATAAAGTTACCATGTAAATTAATTTTTTTCCTCTTTTTTCCCCTTCCACCAGCCTTGCTCTAGTGATAAAATATAGATAGCTAGATAGCTAGATATAGATACGTATAGATATATGTTTTTAATTAATTTATTTATATAAAATCATTCTATGCATGCTTCTATTTATCAGTTCATTCTCTGAATACAGATAGCTTCTTCCTTCATAGGTCCTTTGAGGTTAATTTGGGTATTTATAATAGTTGTTCTAAGTTGTTCTTAAAACAATATCATGGTTACTATAGACAATGTTATCTTGGTTCTGCTCACTTTGCTCTTCATTATTTCATGCAAATATATACATGTTTTTCTAAGATCATTGAACTCATCATTTCTTATAGTGCAGCAGTATACCATAACAATCATATACCAAAGCTTGTTCAGTCATTTCCCAGTTGATAAGCATCTTGACAATTTCCAGTTCTTTGCTACCATAAAGAGAGTTCCTATGAATATTTTAGAATATAGAGGTTCTTTTCCTTTTCCCCAATCATCTTTGGAAATAAACTTAGTAGTAGTATTGCTAGGCCAATACCTAGCAATACCTTGCTCTCCAAAATGGTTGAATCAATTCAAAATTTCACCATTCTTCATCTAGGACTTCACCCTTTGCCTTCACAACAGTGCCTTGGGACCTTCAGAATCTTTGGAAATGCATTATTTGGTAGAGCTGACCTCCTCAGAAGGAGATTTTACTATAAGAATTACATATGACTGCAAAAAATTTCATTGTCTCTCTCTCTCTCTCTCTCTCTCTCTCTCACACACACACACACACACACACACACACACACACACTTCCCCCTGCTTGTGGTTCCCATTTCAACCTAAAGACCAGGAAAGTGAACATAAGAAGATGACATATATATCACCACATCTCTCTCCCACAGCTAAACTTGGAAGTCCCTGTCCATTTTAACAACTAAACTAAGAGCCTGGGTGTCTAATTGAGTAGTTTAAAAGCTTTTCCTTGAGGATTCCCATCATCTTGGTTGTCTGAGGCAAAATCAAGAAAAGTACATTTGGTTTTGTTTATTGGTTGGCCTGCCAGTGCAAATAGAGTCCCAGAGAAATCAGGACTTTTGAAGAGGCAGCTACACTTGGTCCTGAAAGTATTGCCAACTTGAACTGAAGAGGGTTCAGCTGAAATTAGTCTCACCATATCTGCAATGCAGGATTAAAAGGAGGGCAGTCAGCGTTTTAAAAACAGCTCTGGCTACAGTCCGGGGTTGTAAGCCTTCCTGGGATGCTTCCAGCTGGTGTACAGAACAGTTTGTTGCACAGAAAAAGATGGTCTTCTATCATTTATAGTCCTTCAAGGCCAGAGTTTATGAGGGAACTTCCTTATTAGGAACAAATAAAAATCCTGGGAGAGAGACAGAGAATTCCCTCTGAGAAGAAGTATGACGGCACAGCAGATATTTGAAGATAGGTATATCCAAATAGAAGCCAGTGGAGCTGGATGTGAAGTTCAGTTACACAGAGTGCTCTGAAACTCAAAGGTTAGGATTCCTGAGAGGTTAGGAAGCCATTAATAGAACCTACCACCCATTCAGCTGGATTTGGAATTTTCTATTCAAAACTCAAAAGCACAAGATAATTAGGCTATTTAGATCACAGTCATTTATAGAGACCTGGAAGGGAACTTAAAGAAAATCTAATTCAACATCTTATTTTACAAATGAAGAAATTGAGGTTCAGGGAAGCTAATCAATCACTCACTAAGTCTTTACTATACAGATTTCACTTCTAGGCCCTAAACATACAAAAATAGAATAATAAACTTAGAGAGTTTACATTCTATCAGGGAAACATGTATATCCAAAATTATATATAAAATAAATACAAAGTAACTTGGAGGAGGTAAGCATTAACAACTAAAAGGGAAAATGAAAATGAAAAATAAGAAATGAGGAAAAGCTTCATGTTTTGAAGGACTGAAAGGATTCTAGGTTGGAGGGAGTTTGTTTCAGGTATGGTCAATGGTTATCTCCAAGGCATGGAAGTAGGAGACAGAGTATCATGTGTAAGGAACTAAAAGAAAGATTGTTTGGCTGAATTACAGCACAAGTGAAAGTTATTAATGTATAATGAGGTTAGAAATGAAGAAAGAAGTCAAAATGTGAAGGACTTTAAATATCCAACAGAGCAATGATCATGAGGTTATGGGGAATCACTACAGTTTATTATTAGACGGTAACATGGTCATTCATACTTATGCTTTAAAAAATACCACTTTGGTAACTATGAGGATCTTAGAAATCATAGAAATCTCCTAGTCCAAATCTCTCATTTCATAGATGAGAAAAATGAAGTGTATAAAAGATCAGGTGACTTCACCAAGATCACACAGATAGCAAGTGACAGAACTAGACTTTGAAGTGAGGTCCTTATTGTATACAATGTATCCTTGGTTCTGCTTATTTCTCTCAGCATCATTTCATGCAAATCTTTCCAGGCTTTTTAAAAATCAGCTTGTTCATCATTTTTATAGAACAATAAGATTCCATTATCTTCATATACCACAACTTATTTAGTTATTCCTCAATTGATGGGCATCTACTCATTTTCCAATTCTTTACCACCACAAAAAGAGCTGCTACAAACACTTTTGCACATGTGGGTCCTTTATCTCTTTTATGATTTCTTTGGGATACAGACCCAGTGGTGGCACTACTGGATTAAAGGATATGCAGAGTTTTGTTTTGGGGTATAATTCCAAATTGTTCTTCAAAATGGTTGTTGGATCATTTCACAACTCCACCAACAATGTGTCAGTGTCCCAGTTTTTTTTTCCTAGGGGAAGAAATATTAAAGGGAGCTCCATCAGCTCATGTTTAGTAAACACAAAGTAGAAAAGGATGAAGGAAAGATGATTCCTTTTTTATGGTTGATTCACTTGTAGAACTTTACTGTTGGGCAGTAGATTCAACTATTCACAACATAAGAACTATTCCTGACCAAGATAATGATCTCAGCTCTGTTCTTTCCCTTAGCTATGTAAAAACACATCCTCAAAGTTTCACCTGAAACAAGGTAGAAGCAAAGAAGCATGGGCATAGATTGGCACATATATAATGAATAAGAAAGAATTTATATTACAGCTACAAAATCTCAAGTGAGGTTATGTGAAACTTTAAAGGAAGATGCATAGCACATAAAAAAGATAATACACTGCCATAGAACTGCTGCCATTTGGAATGAGTTCCATCAGAATATTTTATTATTATTATTCATATCATAATTGTAAAATTATATAACTACATATTAACTATGAGTGGTTCATAATTGTAACTATTCATCAGTAATAGAAGTAACATTTTAATAGGTAAATAGGTGATACAGTGGATATAGTGCTGCTCAAAAAGATCTGGATTACAATACTATCTTAGATATTTACTAACTATATGACCCTGGACAAGTCATTTAACCTCTGTCTGCCTCAGTTTAATCATCTGTAAAATGATAATAACAATAGGCCCTGCCTCATAGGATTATGAGGACACACACACACAAATACTTTATAAATGCTGGCTGTTGCTATTACTTCAAAACTGCAAGCATCCTTGTGTTTCTCTATTACAAACCCCAACCCCTCTATGCCTTAGACAGCACAGTACATCAGAAAGGGCATTGACTAGACTCAGATTGAAATCCCACTTCTAATATTATAACCTTAGACAAGTCAGAGTCTCTAGGTATCAATTTTCTAATTTGTAGAATGAAGGGATGAGACAAGGTGACCTTTAATACTCATTCTAGTTATAAACATTAGGATCTTTCATAGTTTATAGGACTTTAAAAAATTTACCCTTTGGACTCATCCTTCAGTGGATGAGCCTATGCAAAATTTACAAGGTTTGTCCTCAGATGACAGACATATAGTTGGTTCCTATGCCCATACTCAAAATTCTTTCTATGGTAAAATGTCAGATATTTTGATCTTCTATTATAGCTTTTAAGAAGATTCTACTACTGTTAGGTCTATATCTCAAAGACATACAAAAAATGGAAAAGGATCTATTTGTACAAAAAAATATTTATAGCAACTCTTTTTGTGGTGGCTAAAATCTGAAATCTAAGGGTTATAAATCAATTGGAGAAAGTCTAAACAAGCTGTGGCGTATAATTGTAAGGGAATGTTATTGTAAGGGAATGTATAAGAAATGACAAATCAAGATAATTTTAAAACAACCTGGAAAAGACTTGCATGACCTGATGCATAGTGAAATGAGCAGAATAAGGAGAACATTGTATACAGTACCAGTAACATTGGATAGACTTTGGACTCAAAACTATAAATAAATTTTTTTAACTTTTTTTCAATTAACATCTATTTTTTTTCTCCCTCTAACCCCTTTTCTACACTATAAAAGGAAAAAAGAAAACAAAATGCATGCAATAAATTTGCATAATCAAACATTATAAATTCTTATATTGGTCACTTTCAAAAAATAATATCTCATTTTGCATCTAAAGTCTACCACCTTTCCTGTCAGAAAGTAGAAGAGCATGTTTCATCACACATCCTCTGGAATCATTACTGATTACTGCATTGACCAGAGCTCTTGATTTTTTCAAGATAGTTTGTCTTTACAATAATGTTGCTACTATATACAGAATTCTGGGTCTGTTCACTAATATCTTCATAAGTTCATACAAGTCTATGTACATGATACTTAGTTTTACAGATTGTATTTACCAAAACAATCTGTAAAGTACAGAATACAAGACATGGAAGGCTGAGGCTGAGGGGAATAAATGATTTGTCTGGAATCACATGGCTAATGAGCATCAAAATATAAAGCCTACCTCTTCACACTCTCAATACAGCCCTGTTTCTGCTACATGATGGCTGCCTCCAAATAAAAACACTGTGTTTTAGGAATGAATGGGTTCTTATTGTTTGACTTTTTGGAAGAAACAAAAAAATTATCAGATTTTGAACTTTATTAAGGAATGATCAAGGTTCCCTAGTTTTATAACCATTGATAGCAGACTTATTTTTTTATTTCTTTTTTTATTTTTTTTATTTTAAGGTTTTTATTTGTATAACATATGTATGGGTAGTTCCCCAACACTGATCTTTACAAAGCTTTCCATTACAAATTTTACCCCCAGGCCCCTCCCCTCCCCTAGATGGCAGGAAGTCCACTACATGTTAATAATGTTGAAATGCTTGAGAAGTTATGCAAGAAAAATCCTATCTACAAGAAAAACAAAATGAATCAGAGAAAGGCAACACAATGCAAGCAAATGTCAATAGAGATCATGAAAATGTTACGTTGTGGTCCATATTTCATATCCCTCTCTCTGGGTGTATATGGTTTTCTTCAGTGAACAATTGGAACTGGTTTGAGACAATTCTTTATTGCAGAGAGCCATGTCCATTAGAATTGATCATCATGTAATACTGTTGTTGCTGTGCATGATGATCTTCTGGTTCTGCTCGTTTCACTCAGCATCAGTTCATGCAAGTCCCTCCAGGCCTCTCTGAAATCGTCCTGCTGGTCGTTTCTTACAGAGCAATAATATTCCATAACATTCATATACCATAATTTATTCAGCCACTCTCCAATTGATGGGCATCCCTTCAGTTTCCAGTTTCTAGCCACTACAAAAAGGGCTGCCACAAACATTCTTGCACAGGTGGGTCCCTTTCCCTCCTCTAAGATCTCTTTGGGATATAGGCGATAGCAGTCTTATTGAATTTATAGATGACACAGAGCTAGAAGGCATAATCAGCATCCTATATGACAGACCTACGTCCTAGAACATTGGACTAAATCTAATAAGATGAATTTGTTAGGGATACATGTAAAATCTTACCCTTGAGTTAAAAAATTGTCATTACAATACAAAATAGGGGAAGTGAGAGTGATCTAGAGGCTTTTGCAAACTACAAAATCAGTATGAGTCGAATGTGATAGGGCAGCCTGAAAATATTTAATGGTATCATAAACTACATAAAGGGAGGAAAAGCTTCTAAGAAGAGGTTGAATAGGTGATGACATCTAATCTAGTCAGACTTTATCTGAAATACTGTGTTCAATTCTAGGCATCACAACTGAGAAACTAAAGAGAATCCAGAGGAAGACATTCAGAATAGTGAAGGATAAATTTGAGTCCATGGTGTATGAAGAATTGGACTAGAGAACAAAGAACTCTAGAGGAAGGGGGAATTATAATAAAAACCTTGAAGTATTGAAAGGCTTATCATGTCCAGGGGGGATTAGACATATTCTTACTTTGACTCTGAAAGGGAAGAACCAGGAGGAATGTAGCAAAGTCGCAAATTCAGGCCTGATATTTGGAAAAAAAAATTCCTAACTTTATTTTTTTTAGTGGAGATAGTGATGGGGAACCAGACCTCCAATTACATTGATATAGGTAACTCCCAAATAAGAAACTCCCTCCACCAATGAGGGTAAGCAGTGCTTTGCAATTTATAGTCTTAGACAACTTAGAAGGGCCTTTGGTACTTAGGAAGGCACTTGTCCAAAGTCACATAACTAATATGTATCAAAAACCAGTCTTCTTGATTCTGAGATTAGCTCTCCATCCAGAATGCCACTAGCTGTCTCCTAACTATAAAAGAAATCCAAAAGTGAAATGCACTTCTTGGCTCTCTATCACAAAACATTTTCAAACAGAGACTGGATATATTGAAATGAGATTCCTCTCCTGATATGAATTGGAGTACAAGACTCTCAGGATCCCAACAGCTTCTGTGATTCCATGATATTAATCTTCTAGTATTAAGTTATCCTAGAATTTTAGTTACCTAGAATGAAATTTCTTTGAAAGCTACTGTGCTCCGAGGTATTCAATAATATAATAGCCCTAAAAAGAATATAAAATACTATTTCACTCTCTTTTTTTAATTTTAATTTACTCTCATCCCATTCAACTAAACAATTCATCATCACTTGTCATACTGAAATATTGCAATGTACTCTATTAAATATGAATCTCTCTGAATGTGTACACTGCTTCTTTCAAAAAGATATCACACAGACGCATTCTGGTTCTATTTCTGATGGACAAATTCCCACTTTTGAGGACCTTGTCTTCCTGTTAGCTGAAAATTACTGCCATTTCTAAAGTTTTCACTCTCTTGCTTTAAAAAAATTGTATATTCAAATTCAAATAGTACCCCACATAAAAAAAGTAATTTAAAGAGATTGGGTATTAGACAGACAAAAAAAATCTTATGAATTTTAAAAATGAATATTTAATTTACCTGACCACTAGGGAGGAAGCAAAAGAACTACTAGTTACATTTGGAGCAATTGGGAGTCATTTTCCCTCCTAAAAAGTAGAAAGAAAATAGGAAAGGGGGTAATTATGGATTTGCAAAATCTGCTACACATTGCATGGACAGTTAGAGCAAAATATTAGTATGCCCAGAGGGCAAAGGGAAAAAAAAAACCTCCGTTTGTCCTTGTATAAAATTTTAAATCAATTCCAACCTTAACATTGAAAAACTGAAAACTTAAACTTATTGGTTTCTGTAACCAGGGCCAGAGTTCCATAATAGGCTGGAGAAACCAGTCCCTGACGTTTTGGGAGTAAATTTGTATGTGTGTATATATTCGTGTGTGTGTGTGTGTGTGTGTGTGTGTGTGTGTGTGTGTGTTCATTTTTCACCTAATTCCAGGGCTGCTGGAAAAGAAGAAAAGTCTGAAGAATTTGACATATCAACCTACCTATTTCCCCAGGGAATTGGGAGGGAGAAGGGTGTACAATGAGTTATAAGCTTATGGGATTCATTGCTTCAAAGATGGAATAAGCTAAAAATATAAATGGCTCCAAAAAGAATTTTGACTAAGGTCATGGATAATAAATTCATGGAAGACTCTTAAGGGAAACTAGTTATGTTTGAATCTGTCCCTCAGAGTGGAAAAGTAGACCTTATAACCCCTGAACCTTGGAGGACAGCAGACAACTAGAGGGATCAGGAAGATGGGGAAGTGGTGTCCCATAGTGGTTGTAAATATGTACTAGATTCAAATCTGCCTTAAATTTAGTAGAAACTTTAGAATGAAGGCTGTTGAATCACACAGTACCTGGAACATAAGTGCTTGTTTATTCATTGATTGGTTGAACAAAAATAATCCCTCACTCCCCCTATTTAGTTAGTTGCTAAATTGTGTTGACTCTACAATATATGTACCATCTTTACCTATTTTCACCCTAGTTGAGGGCACTTCTCACATACACTATTATAATAGCTTCCTAATTGAAATCTCAACTTCCTGTTTTTTGTCTTTCTAATCTGTTCTATCCATAGCTACCAACATTATATTCCCAAGGTATGAGTTTGCCAATAGCATTACCCTGTTCAGGTGACTGGTTTCCCTTTGAAAAAAAAATATAAGCTCATTAGTTTTCCATTCCACTACAGAATCTTGCTTGACGATATCTCTTAAACATGTCAATAGTATTTTATTTTTTCATTTACAAGTAAGATAATTTTCAACATTCATTTTTGTAAGAATCTGAGTTCCAATTTTTTCTCCCTTCCTCCCTTATCTCTCCCCCCTCCAAGATAGCAAGCAATCTGCTATAGATTGTACATGTATAATAATTTTAATCATGCAAACATTCAGATGACCACCATACTAGTGAGGGTCCTCATTACTTCTTACTCAGACTACAACAACAGCTTTTTAATTGGTCTTGCTGCTTCAAGTATTTCCCTTGCCAGTGATTTTTTTAAAGGGCTTTCTGAGGATAGCAACTCTCTACTCAAGTTCTAATAGTTCCCCACTACCTATTAGGCAGCTAGATGGCACCATGGATAGAACACTGAACTTCAGCTCAGTAGGACTGAAGTTCAAATCCTGCCTGAAGGCACTAGTTGTGTTACTGTGCAAGCCACTTCACTACTATCTGCCTCAACTGCAAAAGAGGAATAATAATAATACCTATCTTTGAGTGTTGTGAGGGTCAAAAGTGATAATATATCTTAAAAAGGCTTTGCAAATGTTGAAGTACATTATCAATGTAAATTCTTCTTATTGTTACCTCCAGGATCATATATAATTTTTCTATTTGATATCTATGATTTTCTCAATCTATTCAGTTTTATTGCACTTGACTCTCCTCTCCACACTCTACTCTCCAGCTGCATTGGCTGTTTGTTGTGCCTTATACTTAGTACTAGATCACCTTTCTCTGCTCCTTTTCAATGGCTATCTCCCATAACTAGAATGCTCTGCCCTCTCACCTATGCCTCTTAACCTCTCTGGCTTTCTTCAAGACTGGCTCAAATTTCACCTTCTTTTGGAAACCTTTCCCAGGCCCCATAGTTGCTAGTGTCCTCTTTCCCCTCTCAGGTTACCTTCATCTGCTCTTTAAATATAGTGTAAATATCTACTTATTTACAAGTCATCTCTCTATTAGAATGCGAGATCCTTGACAAGAAAGGTCATTCTTTGTAATAATTTTTTATTAATAGGTTTGTACAGCACCAGTATTTCCCAGAGTCCTTCCCTACCACTTCCCAGAGATCCAGACCGCATAACAAATAATACTTTTGTATTTAAAAAAAAAGAAAAAGGAATTAGAAAATTAGCAAAACTGATCAATCCATGAAAAAAGCATGAAAATATATACAATGAACAATACTTGTGGACAACTCGTTTCTGCAAAATATTTTAACTTTCCAGTATCTCTACTTTAGAGCCTTGCTTGGTCTTTGTAATTTTCAACATTCACTTTTTTTTTTTTTTTTGCTGAGACAATTGGGGTTAAGTGATTTGCCCAGGGCCACACAGCCAGGAAGTATTAAATGTCTGAGATCAGATTTGAACTCAGGTCCTCCTGACTTCAGAGATAGTTCTCTATCCACTGTGCCACCTAGCTGCCCCACAACATTCTCTTTTTATTGTTTTGGGATGGTTCTATTTACTTGCTGTTGTCATGATATATATTATTTTCCTGGCTCTGCTTACTTGACTCTGCCCAATTCATGCCAATTCTTCCATGCTTCTCTGTATCCATTCTATTTGTTTTTTCTTATACCTACTAATATTCAATTACATTCATGTGCCACAATTTGGTTAGCCATTCTCTAATCAATGGGCACCAACTTTGTTTCCAATTCTTTACTATTACAAGAAATTCTGCAAAAACATTTTTAGTAAATATAGGGACTAATTTTTTTAACAATGGCTTCCTTGATACATAAACCTAATATGGTTTATCTCTGGGTCAAAGGACATGTATATACATATATACATGTATGTATACATATATATGTATGTGTTTATGTTGTTTATGTGTATGTGTGTAGAAAGATTATATACACAAAGGATGTGTATCTGTAATACATAGATATATATTCATACATACATACACATATAAAATATACACATATATATGCTGTGTATTTACATATGCATAGAGAGCATATATACTTGTACACACATGTATACATTCATATGTATATATAATATGATAATATGCTCTTTGATATAGATTATATACATTAAAAATGATAAATTATTAACAATGCTGTGAAAGAATGCTCTAAATCACTAATAAGATGAATGCAAATCAATAAAACTCTGTAATTTCCTCTCACACCCTACAAATTGGCAATAACAAAAGATGTGAATAGTCAATATTGAAGGAGTTGTGTAAAGATAATTGCATTACTACATTGTTGGAATTGTGAATCAGTACAACTATTTGGCAGTAGCTAGGTAGAATGCAGTTCTGGGCCTGAAGTCAGGAAGATTCATTTCTCCAAGTTCAAATTTAGCCTCAGACACATAGTAACTGTATGATTCTGAGCAAGTTACTTGACCCCATTTGTCTCAGTTCCCTCATCTGTAAAATGAGCTGGAGAAGGAAATGGCAAAGCACTCCAGGATCTTTATCAAGAAAACCCCAAATGGGGTCATAAAAAGTCAGACTTAACTGACAAAAGAAAAGACGACTATTTTGGGAAACAATTTTTATTCATTCAGAAAAAGTAAATAAAATTCAGATAAAATGACTAAAACTCAAAGTGATTAAAGAGGACATATATATGCATATACTAATATATTATGTATATATATATATATTTACATACATATATTCTCCATGTATGTGTGTATATATAATATGTGTACATGAGTATACTAAAATTCAAACAATTTGAATAAAGAAGATACATATATAAATACTAAAGATGATATATATTAAAAAGATACATATATTAAATATTTAATCTACATAGCATATATATGCTTTCATCATTTTATTTAAATTTTTGTATACTTACATATATAAATATATGTATGTGAGCTGCAAACACATATAGACACATACACTTTAGATTACAGCTACATTCAGCTTCATGGAGATAAATCATTCTCTCTTCAAATGGCATAATAATAATAATAAAAAGAATCAATGGATATGTAGAGGAAACACTAAGATCGCTTCCAGTTCTAAATATATAGTCCCATTTCCCTTCCTTGCTCAAGAGGACACAAAAGACAAAGGTCAACCTGTTTTAGGTGTTTGTTTTGTATTAAATTTGTATTAAATTCTCAATTGGATTTTTCTTCGATAAACTGATTGAAATCAGAACCAATGGAAATCATCACCTGAGTATCCAAACTGAAGCAAGAATTTAGACCAACAAGCCCTTGGGATGGTCAGAATATGCCGAAAGAATGTTGGCAATGCTTTCACAAACTTTATCTCACATTCCTCTGAACACAGACTAATTGAAGGCAGACTGCCTAAACATTCCCCACTAGAAATGTACATACTGAATCCCAAGTGAAAAAGATACAATAGGCAGAGAGGGAATGGGAACTAAATTCTAAATAATAAATGATTAGATACAGAAGTAAAGACACAAAGTCATTTTAAAACTAAGTAGGAGAGGTCTCCAGATTGATATTTTTCACACATCATCCTCATCATCACCATCATCATCATCTTCATATAAAGCTTTTTAAGGTTTTTAACCACTTACTATATGTAGTTTCCTTTCCAACAATATAACAACTGAAAATACAGCTTTACACTTACATCTTAAAAGAATTAGGTCATTTTTAATAATAAGTTGGATGCATTTTAAAGAGTTACAAGTACGTAATGTTCTGGATTTAATCAGGGAAAATTTGGGTAGAGGAGGAAGAGAACACAATGTCTCTATTTCAAACAAAAATGGCTTACAAAGCTGCCACTCTTCAGGAGGAAGGGAAAAAAATTAAAATACAAGGTTTTGCAAAGGTTGAATGCTGAAAACTATCTTCATGTGTATTTTGAAAACTAAAAACCTATTATTATTTAAAAAAAACAAATTAAAAAAAAACCTGACAGTAGAAGAATTGACATCTGAAATAAAATAAAATATAAATATATATTTGAAATTATTTCAAGTGACATATACATATATAGTCATTTTATCCACATAACTACTTTTCATGACTATATGACACATTTTTGTATGTATGAGTGTAATCATAGGTTGCCATGCTGAATGTGAGCAAGCTGAAGCAGTACAAATGAAGAATTACACAGGAGAAGTTGTCTCAAGGATATCATCAGAGGATTACTTTGCTATGTGACCTGGTCAAGTCACTTAACCTCTCTGACACTCAGTTTCCTCATCTGGGAAATGAGATGGTTGGACATAGAACACTTCTAAGATCCTTTCAAGCCCTAATCCAATGATTCATGTGTGCTTGACCATTCAATGCAATTCTTGACTATATTCTCACCTGCATTCATCAAAGAGGTTTCACCCTACATTCTCAGAAATCTTCTTGATTTTCTTTTGATATAGAGAGTATACCAATGGAGCACATGGATATCCATGAATTGTTCTTCACTCTAGTAATTTGATCAACCCATGCTCTTTTTTGTTTGGACACTTCCTTAATTATAGCTTGTCTAACACTGCTCTTTTATGAGTCCTTATTTGTGATAGATCTCAGCTTACCTGTACCCACCATATTCTTTTCCATTACCCTTTGGGGGATCTTCAATTTCAGAAATTCAGTAGAACTTTAATTCTACAGTACAATGTATTTGAAACATTTACAAACTCCTTTGTAAACCAACTTATAAGAGAACCAATAAATACATTCTATCTTCATTGAGTCCCAACTTCCTTGACCCCCTAGAACCCTTGTGGAGTGTGAAGGGAAAGGCCACAAAGGCGGTTATAATAAGTGGTCTACTTTTAGTGATGGACATTTTGACTAGAGTTGCCCTGAAAGCAAGTTGACATCACATGGTAACATGTCAATTGATGAACATTTATTAAGCACCTTTTAAAGACACTGTTTTAAATCCTGAACATACAAAGAAAGCCAAAAGACAATCTCTGACTTCATGATTGCATGGGAAGACAACATTCAAACAACTATGTTCAAACAAGCTGTATAATGGATAAATTGAAAATAATCAATAATCCCAATCAAGGAAGGTACTAGAATTAATAAAGATTAGGAAAAGCTTCTTGTAGAAGTTGAAATTTTATCTAGGACTTAAAGGAAGCAAGGGAAACTAGGAGGCAGAGATAATGGAAAGTTGTCCAATCTAGTCATGGGAGACCATTAACAAGAGAGGAGAATAGGGAGAAGGGAAGAAAGAAATAGGAATGAAACTATGAAAATACAACTATTCAACTCAGAAAATATTTGTAGCACTTATCCTGTGTAAGGTAAAAGACTATAATTTCTTTAACAGAGAATGCCTCATTTTGGGCTTTGTATGTCCAGAACCTAACACAGAAGTACATGGAATTCACAGGTCTAATTACAAATCACTTTGCTAGGGATAAGGCAGTAAAAAAAAATAATCTTTGACCATAAAATGGTTACACTCTTCTTTGGACATGTAATATGCGCATGGATAAGCTAATTCAAAATAATTTCAGGAAGGAAAAAGAACTAACCAAGAGGGGAATATCTTCCCATTGGAATTGCAACCTAAGTTGAACCTTGAAAAATGACAGAGGTAATTTACTAGCAATAGCAATTTCTCTAAACAGAAACTATGAAAAACTATGTGTATAGAGGACAAAAAAGTGATATTTTTCTCAAACCAAATGTCTTAATATGATTATCCAAAGGCAGGCAGTTCTAGAGCTACATGCTAAAGGGTATCTTATACAAGGGTTGACTCAGAGAACAATTATTGAGTCATTATATTACAACAGGAAGTTGTGATGAGTCCTCTGCGTGTTGGTGATCCTGAGTGCATGTATCATTCCATGAAAGCTGCACAAATTGCATTTCTTAAGAATTTCATAAGAAGCCTTAAGGAAAATCATGAGGCATGTAAAGATTGTTTTGGGTAATAGAGCCCCTATCTCTTTGTTCATTATACGCTCCTATCTTCTTTAATTTTATTTCAAAAGGGAGAAGTTCCCTAAACTTTTATCATTTGAATGTAACAGTTAAATTGCAGTAACCAAAGAATTCAGAAACCAGTAGACTAGTGATAGTGAATGTATGTGTGTGTACATATATATATTTACATATATTATACATAATGACAAACAACATAGATAGAAATAACAGCTAAATGAATTGATCATTTTCTAATTATAATGACTAAGCTTGACCTCTGAGAAAAAAAAAACAAAGAAAATTCACCTTTCTCCTTTTGTCAAAAAGAGAGAGAGAAAACTCTGACTATGGAATATTGTTCATACTGCCAGACATTGTCAATATTTTAGTGAGTTTTGTTGAATTGTTTTTTTAAACTGTTGTTATAAAGGAAAGTTCACTAGGTGGGATGGGTATACATTCAGATATGAATGTAATATAAAAACAAAATATGTACCTACAACTTGAAAAAAAGAACCCTGAGTTAAATTCATGATGAAGACTCAGGGCAAGACTTTGTAGATTCAATATACACTGTACCTGAGAAAGGAGTACCTCCCTTCAATGAAAGCAGAGCACCAAGAAAGAATTTCTTTTCTGATGAGAGCTGTGAGGTGTTCATTTCCAAATTTTCTTCATTCAGACTAAAGTTCATCAGGATGTTTGGGTATTATATAGCATTTGCCTCTAGGTTTCACTTAGGAAACTGAAACCTAATCTTCTAGAGTAACTCTTATTTTAAAAAATTTGAGGTGAGGTGATAAAGCAGTCCATCAGGGCAGACCAGAGAAAAAGGTGAAAAATGGGGGAGATAGGAACATTAAGGAGAAAGTCTCTGACCTTTCTCTTTTATTGCTGGCCCCTTGTTTGTTCATTCCCTTGTGCCCCAGGGCTCAGTCATGCTCCATAGGACCTTTCACTCTAAAGAGAGGAAGAATAATTAGGTGAGGTTGAAACAGCAGCTCAGGGGATGAGTCTTCCCACTTTCAATCCTTTCATTCTTTCTGACGTGTTTCCTTGTCATTTAGATCACATCACTAAAAACTTATTTGTCCTTGCTTAGGGAATAAATTCTAAAAGTCTTTGCATTATAGATATCCAGACTAAAAGGGACCTGAGAGATGCTTCAGTCTAATCCCCCTATTTTACATATAGGAATAGAGTCCCAGGAAGTTTGGAAGCAATACTATTTCTTAAATAGGATGCAGGCATCCTGCAAGAAAATCTGGTGGGTTTTAAGTGTCTGACATAGGTTTCATTGAAATGACTCAAAAGCAAGCTTGTGTGATATAATGGAAAGAAATGGGAAAGAAGCCTGATTCTACCATTATTACCTTTGTGACTTTGAGCAAGTCATTTTAAGAATTTGGGCCTCAGTTTGTTGGTATACTAGAAGAGCTTGAAGTAGATACTTTAAATGGTCTTTTCCAGTCCTTTTATGATTTGATTCTATGATAAATTTTGGTTCTACCACTCTAACATTATTGTATAAATGAATGAAGTACAGGGAATACACATAACTGTCTTGTGATGATTCTATCATTAAGCTAGATTGTTTTTATCCTGTTAACAGTATTGAATGGATGGATAAAACAATTGTCATTAAATTTAATTTAATCAATTAAATTATTAATCGAAAGTATTTATTACTCATTTACTATGTGTCAAGTCTTGTGCTAAGTGTGGGAGATACAAAGAACAAGCTTGCATTTAAATAGTAAGAGACCACACACTACTTAATAGGGTAGGGTATTTGGATTTGGAAAATTATAAGGATAGGGAGTAGCTTGACACACTTTTACAGAAACAAAGTCAGAGTTGATGGAAGTTCCAGATATGGATAGAGTTTAGGGGCAGTGTACGTCAAATGTTTAGAAAGAAGTCACCAGATGAGAAGATGTCCTAGGTGTCCCGCAGGCAGTCTGCCAGAAATGCAGCTAGAGACCATGTCTAGAGGGAGCAAACAAGTAAAGCAATCACCTGCCAGGACAGCAAGACCCCAAGGTGGGTATTCCAAAAATGACAAAGGATTAGTCTCTAGACTGACTGAAATTGGCCAGGAATTATTGGATCAAAAGAGATCATTTCATTGTTTATTTTTCAAAAGGTTTTAGTTAATCTGGGAAATTTCTGGGTTGTTTTTTTTCCAAGTCTCATATATTGTTTTATTTTCATCATTTTGATTTTTAAAATGTTAATGGTACAGTAGGGGAGTTCTCTCACAATTTCTTTCTCTCTACCATTTTATGTGGGATGATCTTGCTCTTTGCTTCCTTTCTTTTTTTTCTATATTTAACAACTTTTATGTCCCCTATCTTTAGTTACTTTAAAAAATATGTAATTATAAAATAAATTTTCTCTATTATAAAGCTATTACAAATGCCAGATCTTTTACTTTTAATAAATTTTTGGCCTCTGTGATCTTCATTGTGAAGACATTGTGGACTTTAAAATCATGCCTCTACTGTCTTAAACTAGAACTTGACTCAGCACTTGGGACATCTTCGTTCACTCTGACACACCCTCCATCCCTTCTTCTCATCATGTAATATACTTTCTAAGAGCCATCCCCTTCATTTCCCAAAATATATCTCTCCATGCTAACCCTTATAACAAAGAATAAAAAGGAAAAAAAGGTCAGCAAAATTGACATTTTGAAAGTCTTATATGCAGAGATCCACATTCATTGACCTCTTCCTCTTATTTGTAGTGTTTCAAAAGGCTTAACCCTAAGGAATGAACTTCTAATGATGATTTTTTTAAAAGAGAAGAAAAAATTCCACATCCATAGCCCCCTATTTCTGCAAAGAAGCAGGGGAGGTACCTTCTTATATCTCTTTCAGGGGCAAGCTTGGTCATTATTATTTCACTATATTCAGTTTCTATATTGTTTCCCTTTTTCTTTCTTTCCAACAACTTCTCTTGAACACTTGCTTTCTCCCTCTGCTCCCTTTCTTTTGAGATTTCCCAAGATCACAGCAACAGCCTTACAGATAATCGAGCCCAAATTTGGTCAGAATGAAAGGTGAGGAACAGAGATGAGGCTGCTTATGCAGGCAATCTTCTAGCTTTACTTTGTGTTTAATATCTATTTCAATGGATGATTATTTTCCTCCTCCCATTTAAAAGAACAAAACGAAACAACAAAACTTTTCCTCTTTGAATAAACTTCCCACAAGTGTTTACCCCAAATCTTTTACAACTTTATGACATCACACACAAGATCAAAGATTTCATTTGTTCAAGTTACTAGATCCATTTGGGTAACACAACTCACAACTCTAGACCAGTTAAGTCATGATGGCTGAAAAATGCACCCCCTCGGTGCCCATTTAAATGATGAAGAGCTTCTTCAAATTTAGTCAGGATGGTCGTCCAGTGACAGACATACCAACTTTCCAGCATATATAGCATTTCCATCCAGTATGGGCATTTCCAACGTCCAATGCCATTGCCTTTTAGACTCCAGGTTTATTTCCACAACAAGATGAGTATTAGAAAGAGAACTCTTCCAAATATTTGCTTACAAATTCTGCCCCTCTCACTTACTCACATATGCATCCTAGATCACTTAATCTCTTTGATCTCAGTTTCCTCATCTGTCAAATGAATGGTTTTTAGCAAATGGGGCTCCTTTCAACTTTTTAATCTACCATACAATATTTTGCAGCATATGGAAATCTATGATACGGAATTTTCACCAACTTTTTATCACATTGGACCTAAAACAGACTTTCAGCAAACTCATCAAATTTTAGTCTTTCTTTCTATTTGTTTCTGTTTGTTTTTTTGATTCATTATTGCCTATACAACAAAACACAAAGCTTTTTCCTACATAATTCCTCCCAGTCCAATTCCAGCCTATAGTATAAGATTTATCTTATACTATTCCCCCTCCACATTTTACATTGCCCTTCTGGTTCTGTTCCTGACATTGTGGACTTCAAAATAATGCCTTGACTGATCCCTCATCCTAGACTTTTACCCAGCATCTAGGGCCTCCTCACTGGGAAATAACTTTTAGTCTTTTCACCACAGAATATTTCTTGCCAAGACCCACCCCTTATCCCATTACTGAGTTTCTCCCTGAATCTCCATTTTCTGAAGGACTCCAGGATGATTTGCCTTCCCTACACCCTATTCTCTCCTCCCCCAGTGCTTCAGTTCCCTTTTGGACATTGTTTTACTTTACTAGAATCTAAGTACCTTGAAGACAGGATTTTCTTTTTTGCTTTTATTGTATCATCAGTGTTTAGCACAGTCCCTGGCATAGTGCCTGGAACACAGAAAGTACTTATTAAAAGCTTGCTTATTTTGTTCCTTCCTTCTCTTTTTTTTTCTTTTCTTCTTTCATCCCTTCCTTTTTTCTTCCTTTCTCCCTCCCTCCCTCCTTCTCTCTCTCTCTCTCTCCCCCTCCCTCCCTTTCTCTCTCTCTCTCTCTCTCTCTCTCTCTCTCTCTCTCTCTCTCTCTCTCTTTCTCTCTCTCTCTCCTTGGTCTGTCCTTCTCTCCTTCCCTTCTTCTTTCTTTCCTTTTCTCCTTCATTCATTCCCTCCTTTCTTCTTTCTTCCTTCTCTTTTTTCTTTCTTTATTCCTTCTTCCTCATTTCCTCTTTCCCTCCCTCCTTCATCCCTCTTTCCATTCTTCCCTCCTTCCTTCATTTTTCTCCTCTTCTTCCTTCCTTCCTTCCTTCCTTCCTTTCTATCATAAAGACAAAAGTAGTTGCCTTGTTATTTCCTTGCCATCCTCTATACTTGACATTTTAGGTCCTGCCTGTGACTTCACACAAAGTAATTTTCCCTGTGTAGGATGTTCTCTCATTTCTGCTTCTCAGAATCCTATTCTCCCCTTAAGATTTTATTTAAATGCCATCTCCTACAGGAGGCCTCTCCTGATCCCTCCAGTTGTTACTGATCTTCAAAATTATTTTGTGTTTACTTTGTATTTTGTGATAGGGGTCTCAGAACTGACTGGCACTTTGGGATTTGTAGTTTGCAAGGACAAGCCTTAAGAATAATATCTTTTGCGAAATGTGGACCACAACATAACATTCTCATACTCCTTGATTGATGTTTGCTTACATTGTGTTTCCTTTATCTGATATATCGTTTGTGTAGATAAGATTTTTCTTGCACAACAATGATAAGTTTGGAAATATGTATACATATATTCGATTTGCCAATATTTTAACATAATTAACATGTAGTGGATATCCTGCCATCTAGGGAAGGGGTGGGGAAGTTGGGGGGAAAAATTTGTAACGGAAAGCTATGTAAGGGTTATTGTTGAAGAATTACCCACACATATGTTATGCAAATAAAATAAAATTAAAAAAAAAAAGAATAATATCTTTGAACAGGGAGAACTTCAATCAATCAATAAACAATTAATTAAATCAATTAAACCCCATGTCTGACAGTCACTGTGGGATACAAACAGAGGCAAAAGAAAGCCCTTGACCTCAAGGAAATTGCAATCTAATGGAGGAGCTCTGAAGCACACTCAGGAATTTTTACAGGAATACACATAATCTGTGAGACACAACTAAGACTTAGCAGCTTCAGAGAGGAGACACTTTCCCCAGCCCCACATGGGACTTAATAAACTGATTTGGAAGAACTGATGACCTAAAGCAAGAGACAAAAGGAGAAACTGAATGGAAACAATTAAAGAAGGCAGTGAAAGGAGAATTCAAGAAGGGCCATCAGGCTCCTACACATACCCAGGAGCAGAAGATTTTCTAAAGTTACCAGCTGTGCCAATCTCTTCAAAGATTCAGGGAATTTTTTAAAATTTTACTTTCCCCCCAACTTCCTTTCTCTAAGCTTGTTAAGTTAACACATGCTACAATATACTCAGCTTACTTCTATTACCTGAATGTTTCCTATATTATGATTTTTTTCCTTAAATATAAAGAGACTACAAAAAACAAAGGTTAAAATTGTTTTTACATATAATTAGGAAAAAATAAAATAGTAAAAGGTGTATATGTATATAAAATAGTAAAATGTATATATGTATATATATACATAAACATATATATATAAAGCCCAAGGGTTAGCTAGCTATAATAAAATATATTATATATATATATATATATATTTATATATTATAACATATAATAAAAATTTAAATTAGAGCAGAGAGCAATGCATTTGTCTGAATGTTAACTGGATGTCCAAGTTTTTGTGATTATGTTAAGTTTTTTTTTCCTCATATAAACTCCATAAATTCGAAAAGGGGATCATGGGGAGCTAAGAGTCATTATATTACACCTAAGCTAAAAAAATAGTTGTTGGAAAAGGATGTCACTGATTAAATTTCCAATGAGAAAGAGTATAGGAAAAAAGAGGAGAGCACAGATAAAAGATAAAAGCCAAAACCATCCCCAGGAAGGAAAGAAAAAAGGTCTGGGCAAGATTAAGCTATGAGGAAGGAGAAATAAAGTATCCATGCTCTCCACAGCGTCACCTCTTATTAGACCTTTCTGATTCTCATTATTATCAGCAATAGAATGGTCAAAGGACATAATCTCTAAATTCTCATTCAGTTCAATGTATGATCCTCTGATAGTATAAAGAAAGCAGTAAGTGTATCCAATCCAGGCACAGGCTTATTCTTGTTGTTTAGTAAGTAAAGTGCAGCTGGGAGGAGGATATGGCAAGGGGAAATGTGGGTGGGACCAGTGAAATTTTACAGACCAAATAGAATTCCTGAAACTGAATGAGTCTTTTAAAAGTATTTACCAACTGGGATACGTCTATAATCACTTACAAAAAAAATGCTTACTCTAGTAGTCCTGAGACTGTTTTTGGAAAAGAAACATTAGCAAGCTGCCATCATTGAGTGTTGGTAAACAAAAATGTCTGAAAAGACATGGCCAGGAAAGAACACTGAAGATCATATTCTTGCCATTGACAAAAAGCAATCACAATCTGAAGTCTACAAGTCATTCCCATTATCTCAATAAAGACTTATCCCAAAGACACTCTAGGGAGCTCAGGCCATTGGCAGTTCCTAAAATAATGGATAAAATCAGCTATGACTATTATTATTTTGAATGATAGTAGCTCATATTACTACACATATTGGCTACTTTTATGAAGACAGGAGCTCATACAACTACACGTATTGGAAGTTTTTCAGAGTGCAAAGCAAGTGAATATTAGATATCCTGGGAAATCTGTACCAATATGGGAACTAAAGTGCAAAATCGTAATAATGATAATGATGATAATCATTTCAAGGTAACCTACCCCTCCTTGCTTTCCCAGGAAATCGTCCTTGCTCTGGATTCACTTTACTCTCTTCCACTTATCAACTTTCTAGTTAACTAGTTTTACTTGATATAGATTTTGACCTTTAAACTTCTTGTCTTATCACTTTTTTTCCTCATAGGGCAATTCTGGATAATTCCCACCATCTGCCTTCTCTTCTCCTGCTCTTAAAGCTGATCAAGGCAGAAAAAAAATCACTCAATCCTGCAAATCAGGTCCACCACAAATTTATTTTACCCAGTCTCAAATAGATCTTCACTGCTGCACACTAATCTGTTTACTCTTTTCTAATTAACTATCACACTGCACACAAGCTATTCCAAACTTTCTCTTCTAAAGTCAACTACACCATCATGTCCCCACTCCCTTTCAACAAAGGATCTATCTCATACTTCAATGATTAAATTGAGGCTTTCTGTCATGAGCTGTAATCTCACTACTCCCACATTTCAAATCCCTTCAGCAGCATCCATTATCTTCTCCATTTGCTTCAGTCTCAGAGGACTTAGTCTTTTTTCCTTACCAATGTTAACCCCTCCACTTCTTCCTTGGATCTCATCCTCTCCATTTTTTTTCAGAAATATGCCCCTTCCATCATTCTTGTTTTTCTCCCCAATTTTTAACCTTTTTAATCAACTGATTCCTTCCCTGCTTTCTTCAAACATATCTGTCTGGATCTCCCTTATCTGCATTTTACACTACTATCTCCTCCAGTAGGCATCCTCTATCTCTACTCTCTTTCATAGTTAAACTCCTAGTTATATAAGAGACTGTCTTTATTCACAATAATAATAGTCTTAATTTGTTTTGAGCTGCCATGCTCTTATCCCTAGTATATCTTTGGAATAAAGCATTTATTAAAATGATAGGAATGACTTATAGACAATTCAGATTATATATTTACTTTATTTCAATGATTGTCTTTGTCTCCAATTTCTCATCTACTATTCACTTCTCAACCATTTGCAATCTGGCTTCCATCCCCAGACCCATATAGGAAATATTCTGTGTGGTGTAAGAACTTATCTTTTTTATTATGAAACTCAATGAACTTTTCTTGAACTCTTCAAAGTATTTTGACATTATTTACTACTACTTTTTGGCCACTGTTCTATTTTTTTTTGAAACTGCTTTTTTTCCTACATCTGGCAAAAATCCCTATCATATTTTACTCTAAAATTTCTTCACCAATGAATTTTTACTCTACATGCCTTCTCTCAAGATTCTGTATGAGAACCTCTCTTCTCCCTTTTCTACATTCTCTACCTCTTAGTGATCTCTCTAAGATTCAGATGTTCAGTGTAGATGTCTGCTAAATCATCACAGCAAGTTCCCTTCTCCCCAGAGCTCTGGATTCACTTCTTCAACTGCCTGTTTGACATTTTCACCTAGATGTCCCACAAGTATCTCAAACTTAACATATCCAAAATTAAACTCATTATCTTCCAATTTACTCATTATCTCTCTCCCCCAATCCATTTTTCCTTCTAATTTCTCTATTTTCCCCCTGGCAATACCATGATATTATTCTTACAGTCATACAGGTTTGCAATATAGACATCACCATCTACCTACCTCTCATATCCCCACTATCATATCTATTAAAATGCTGAGTCTTGTCAAATTCACATCTTTTACATCTCTCTTATCCGTCTTCTTTTTATTTACATCATAATCACTCTAGGACAAGCTTTAATTAGTCTCCCTAAATGAAGGGATCCTCTCTAAAATGTTCTCCAAAAAATTTTAAAATTGACCTTCCTAAAGGAGGTCCTTCTGCGCAAGAATTTTCTGTGGTTCTCCATTGCATTTAGAATAAAACCACAAATTCTTCTGTTCTCTCAAGTCTATCACAGGCTTGTTTCAACTTATTTATCTAGTATACACTATTCCTTCTCACACATTCTACAGTAGATCCAAATTGGTCTACTTACTGTCATCTATATATAACATTCTATCATCACTTGCCTCCATGGGGATTTCATGATAAGTTGCCAGTTTATGGCAGAAGTTTTGACACTGGGAATTTACCACATTGATGAAATAAAAGGTCCAGTTCAAAAATAATTAATTATCATCATAATATCATGTTCAACAAAATATTAATTTGGAAGTGAAGACCCTGATTAAATTCTGATGAAATTTAAAATCTTTCAAGTATTAAAATATATACTACAAGTTTAGAATGAATGTAAAGAGAAAATATAGAGAAGATAAAGAAGAAAGTGGTTAAACAAAAGGTGTCTTGAAGAGATAGCCTTAGATAAAAGGATTTGACATTACATTAAGATTGTTTGTTGCTTTTGTTTGTTTGTTAATTAAGATTGTTTGTTGTTTATTGCAAACTAAAGAAAACCAGATTTGGGATCAGAGGATCTATATTTGAGTCTTTGTTCTATCTTTCTGATTGTATTATTTTACTACTTGTGTTTCTACTTAGCTGTGTTATCTTATTAACAGTCTTCATTTCAGCAAGCCATTTATTTCATGTTCTTTGAGATTCAGTTCCCTTTCCTGTGCAAAGGGAAAAAAAGAATATTTTAAATGCCCTTTATTGCCTCTGAATCCTATCATTGTGAAAAATTCCTTTTTATTCAGACTGTTTCCTGTTATAGAATAATTTGTATGATATGTTGCAGAATTATTTTAAGAAGAATAGACTACTCACTATTAGAATCCCACTATATTACCTCATCATGAGATGAGATATGCCATATTCAAAAAGTTTAATAAAGGACAGTACAAATTCTAGCAAGAACTACCAAAATATAAACACTTCATTAGGTTTAATTGATAAACTGTATTCCATCCTTCCCAGGGCCAACAAAAATATTTGGAACTCCTCACCACCTCCGTCAGGTAGTGATGAATTTTTCTACTACCTACAGCAACTCTCTACAAGAAGCAAAAAGAATCTATGTGTTGAAGAGATTATATTGTATGTACTTTAAAAATTATAAAATATCTGGAATAAGGCTGATCTGCCAGGAGAAAAAAGCAATTTTTATACTGAAGACCAATAGCCGGAATACAATAAGCAGATCCTCAAAATCACTATTTTATCACTGCAGAAACTAGAAACTACCCTGCACAAAGCCCTCCATGATGAAATATGAAATAAATCTCTTCACAATCTAGGCCTATTGGACATTCCCCACATTTCCATACTCTGCAATCTAGCCAAACTGATCTTCTCTCCATTCCTTATACAAAATTCATTTCCTGTATTTTATTCCTTTATATTGGTCTCTTTCCATGTCTGGAATACACTTCATTTTCACCTCTACCTCAGAATTCTTCCCATCTTTAATGTGTAACTCAAGTACTACTTTCTATCGACTTTCCTGATCCCTTTAGTGTTAGTGGTCTCCAAAAATATCTCACATTTAGCTACTTTGTGTTTATGTGTTTGTGTGTGTGTTTATGTGTATACTTTATATATATATATATATATAATATGCATATATATATGGCACTTGCCTTCTTTTCTATTACAACATAAACTCTTGTCAGTATGAATTGTTTGATTTTTTAATGCCTAGTACCTAGCATATACTAAACTTTAGAAATTTTTGTTGATTGATGGATGAAATCAGCTAATGCACGTAATTATAAAAACTTCAATGTGACCTATTCTAATGAGCTTTATGTTGCAAAGAAAGAAAAAAGATAAAGGAAGGAGGGAAGGAAGAAAGGAAGAGGGAGGAAGAGGAGGGAGAGAGAGATAAGGAGAGAAGGGGGAGGGAAGAAATAAAGAAAAACAAAGAAACAAAGAAAGAAAGGAAAAGAAAAGATATTAATAACAGTTACCACCATTTTTAAAGAAGTCAATGTAATCACAAAATGAGACTAAAAAGACAAGAAAATCTCAAACAGCAAACCTTTGATCTACTTTACAAACAGCAAAATGTACAGCAAAAAGGGTCAACATAATTCTAAAATACAAATTCATTCATATTTCTTTAGGGAAAGGGAAGAGGTAAAATTGCAAGTAATTTTACTTCATAAAACAGGAAGAAGCAGTAGTAGGGAAAATTAATTTGCAGAGAGTTTAGCATGAGACATATTTAAATCTTATTATTCCCAAGATCATTTAAAGATTAAAACAGGAAGAATATAACAAATGGTTGAAAAATGTAATAGATGTGTTAGCATTTCTATAGCAAGCTATTTTCTTCAAAGATACACCCCAAATTTTTAATTATACTCCCCAATGTGTTACAATAACATAGGAAAAAAGCAGCTGGTTTGAACCAAGGTGAAAAAAATTACAATCCATGTGCCTACTTTTTCATCTCTATAAAATCTTTAAGAGACTAATATATACGTAAGCATCAAGGTTGTCATCAATAAAAACAGGAAAAGGGAATGGCAAGTATTTTGTAATTAATTTGAACAACAGATTACATTTTTGCACAACTTTTACTAAAAGTTGCAAAAAAAAATCATGTGATTCAGCAAAAGCAAAATGAAGTTCCTCCTCTAACATATTGTTAAGATTATATATAGCTGTGGTGGAGCCAAGATGACAGAATAGAGGCAGCACCCCAGATAAATTCTTCCAACATTTCCCTCTAAACATCATGTCAAAATAATGTGTCTAAAATAACATGTCAAATCAAATTTTGGAGAAGCATCACCAACAAAAACTTGAGATGAAACATTTTTTTCCTATCCCAGAAGATCTTAGAAGATTAGAAGAAGAGATTTATGACACATGGGCAGGGTCCAATCCAGAGCACATATGGCAATAATATCTAATTAAAAGGGACAATTGGGAAAACTACCTTCTGCTTAAAAAAGAAAAGAAAAGAAAAGGACCACAATGAAGTATAAGCAATAATAAAAATATATGTACTAAATGGCAGAGTATCCAAATTCTTTAAAAGTTGTTAAATGAGTTAAAGAAGGAATTAGATAGCAAAACTATCCTAGTAGGAGATTACTAGAAATATTTCCTCTCAAAACTAGATAAACTAAAAAAAAAACTAGTTAAATCAGTATAATTATAAAAAAGAGAAGTAGAATCTTAGAAATAGGTACTATAATATACTTCTGGAGAAAATTGAATGGGAATAAAAAGAAGTATATCTCTTTCTCAGCTTCCTTGGAACTATCATACACACATACACACACACACACACACACACACACACACACACACACACACACACCCATCCCAAAGATTTCATTAAAAAGGGAAAAGGACTCATGTGCAAAAATGTTTGTACTAGCCCTTTTTGTACTGGCAAGGAACTGGAAACTGAGTGGATGCCCCTCAGTTGGGGAATGGCTGAATAAGTTATCCATGTGAATATAATGGAATATTATTTTTCTATAAGAAACAATCAGCAGGATGATTTCATAGTAGCCTGGAGAGATTTACATGAACTGATGCTAAGTGAAGTGAGTAGAACCAAGAGAACATTGTACGCAGCAACAGCAAGATAATGTGATGACCAACCCTGATGGACTTTTCAACAATGAAGGGATTCAGGCCAATTCCAATAGACTTGTGATGGAGAGAGAAAAAGTCCAGAAAGAGGACTGTGGGGACTTCATGTGGATTACAACATAGTATTTTCTTTTTTTTAAATTTATTTTTTATTAATACTTTTTATTTGCAAAACATATGTATGGGTAATTCCTAAACATTAACCCTTACAAAGCTTTCTGTTACAAATTTTCCCCCCCTACTCTCCACCCCTCCCCTAGATGGCAGGATATCCACTACATGATAATTATGTTAGAATACCTAAGAAATCGAATATATGTATAGTTATTGCATCATTTTTTGTGCAGGAGAAATCATATCTACAAGAAAAAATAATCCAATAAAGGAAATACAATGCAAGCAAACCTCAATAGAGAACATGAAAATGTTATGTACAACATAATATTTTCACTCTTCCAATTGTTTGCTTAATTTTTTTTCTTTAATTTTTTTTTCCTTTTTAATCTGATTTTTCTTGTGCATCATGATAAATGTGGAAATACGTTTAGAAGAATTGCACATGTTTAACTTATATTGGATTACTTGCTCTCTAGCAGAGGGAATGAAGGGAAGGAAGGGAGAAAATTTTGGAACACAAGGTTTTGCAAAGTTGAAAACTATCTTTGCATGTATTTTGAAAATAAAAGGCTATTATTAAAATTTTTAATGACCAAGTATTAGGACATTAAAACTTCACAAACAAATGCAAAAAAGCAGAAATACTAAATCATCCTTTTTGGGTTGTAATGCAGTAAAAATCACATTCAATAAATGATCTTGGAATAATAGCTTAAAAATTAATTGAAAAGTAAATAATCTAATCTTAAAAAATAAGTAACAAAAAATCATAGAAATAGCCAATAATTCCATTAAATATAATGAGAGCAATAAGAAAACATAATTAAATTTTTGGAATGCAGAAAAGCAACACTTATGGGGAATGTTATATTTCTAAATGTTGACAACAATTTTAAAAAGACATCAATGAACTGGGAATGCAATTTTAAAAATTAGAAAAAGAACAAATTTTAAATCTCCAATTAAACACCAAAATAAATCTTGAAACTCAAAAGAGAAATTAATAAAATTGAAAGCAAAAAATTGAATTAATAAACAAAATTAGGAGCTGGTAATATATTGGGGAGGGACAACAAAATAGATAAACCATTGGTTAATTTGATACAAAAAGAAAGAAAACCAAATTACCAGTATCAAAAAATGAAAAGAGAGTATGCAACTCCAATAAAGATTAAATTAAAGCAATTATTAGGCACTATTTTGCACAATTATACATTAGTTAAACTGATAAAGTAAGCAAAATGAATAAATGTTTTTAAAAATATAAATTACTTAGATTAACAAGAGTTCATATATATAATATATATGTTACATATAATTATATATATATATATTTATATTATATTTACAATATTTAACCTTATCTTAGAAAGGGGAAATTGGATAAACCATAAAAGAGCTCCCTAAGAAGAAATTCCCATGACCAAATGGTTTTATAAGTGAATTCTACCAAATATTTAAAGAACAAATAATTCCAAGGATATGTATATAAACTATTGGGGGGGGGATGGGTAAATAAGGAGTCCTACCAAATTCCTTTTTTGTCCTTTTATGACACAAATACAGTTTTGATACCTAAACCAGAGAGAGCAAAAAACAGAGAAAGAAAATTATACACCGATTTCTCTAATGAAATTGATGCAAAAATTTTAAATGAAATACTAACAAAGTGATCACAGCAGTACATCCCAAAGATCATACATTGTGACCAAATGAATGTATTCTAGAAATACTAGGCTTGTACAATATTATGAAAACAATAAACATAATTGATCATATTAGTAACACAAAATCCTCTTATTATCACAATAGATGCAGAAAATATTCTTGGCAAAATATAGCACTCATTACTATTAAAAATATTAAAAAACATAACAATAAAGGAGGTTTTCTTAAAATAATAAACAATATTTATCTAAATCCATCAGCAAACACTGTCTATTATGGGGATAAACTAGCAGCCTTCTCAGGAGGTTCAGAAGTGAAACAAGTTTTATCACCATTATTATTAAAAATTATTATAGAAGCATCAGTTATAGCAATAAAACAAGAAAAAGAAATTGAAGGAATAAAAATAAACAATAAGAAAACAAAAGTCATTCTTGGCAAACAATAAGATAATATACTCAGAGAATCCTAGAGAATCAACTAAACACTAGTTGCACAGCTAGCAACTTAAGCAAAATAGCAAAATATAAAATAAACTCACATAAATAATCAGCATTTCTATATGCCGCCAATAAAACCCAGCAAGAAGAGATAGTAAGAGAAATTCCATTTAAAATAATGGCAGACATGATTAAATACTTGGAAAAAATGCAAACCCAGGAATTATATAGTCACAGTTACAAAATACTTTTCACAGAAATAAAGACGTATTTAAACAATTGGAGGCATATTAATTGCTCATGGGTAGGGCCAGTCAGAATAATAAAATAACAATTATATTTAAATGACTTTACTTATTCATTGCCCTACCAATCAAAGAATTATTTTAAAAGTTAGGTGGAAAAATAACAAAATTCTTTTGCAAGAGCAAAAAGTCAATAATAGTAAGAGAATTAATGAAAAACATGTGAAAGAAGGTGGCTTAATTGTAGAGACTTCAAATTAGATTAACAAAGTTAGCAATTATCAAAACAATCTGGTTCTGATGAAGAAAAATACTGGTGGATCAGTGGAATACAGTAAGTATGTAGTACATAGTAGTAAGTGACTCTAATACCTTGTGTTTTATAAATCCAAAGACCTAAGATTTAGGGTCAAGAATTCATCATTGTAAAATATTGCTAGGAAAACTAGGAAACATTTTGACAGAAAATAGGCATAGACCAGTGTCTCACATAATATACCAAGATAAGGTCAAAATGGGTACATGATTCAGATATAAACAATGGTATAATTAGGGGAGCAGGGAAAATTTACATGTCAGATATGAACAAGAGAAGAATTAATAATAAAATAAAGATATAGAAAGCATTATGGGAAATAAACTGGATAATTTAGATTACAAGAAAATAAAAAGGTTTTGCACAAAGAAAACAAATTAAGACAAAATTAGAAGAAAAGTAATGAGGGAAAATATAGCAAGTTTCTCTGGTAAAGGCTTCATTTCTCAAACACATAGAGAACAGAGTCAAATTTATAAAAAATAAGAGCCATTCCCCAGTTACCAAATAATCAAGGGATAGGACCATATAATTTTCAGAAGAAGAAATCAAAACTATCTATAATTGCCTGGGAAAAAATGTTCAAAATTATTATTGGTAAGAGAAAAGAAATTTAAAACCATTCTGATATACTACTGGACATCCATGAGTGGTTTACATGACAGAAAAGGAAAAATTACAAATGCTAGAAGAAATGTAAAAAAAAAAAAATAGGGACACTAATACAATGTAGGTAGAATTGTGAACAAGTTCAGCCATTCTATAGACCAGCTGCAAACTATGTCTAAAGGATTAAAAAAATTTGCATACATGGACAAAACATTTTATAACTTCTCTTTTTGTAATGGCAAAGAATTGGAAATTGAGGGGATACTCATCAGTTGGGTAATGGCTGAACAATATGTGGTATGTGATTGCAATGAAATACTGTTATGCTGCAATAAATGAGGGGAGATAATTTAAAAAAAACAGGAAATTCTGTATGAATTGATATTGAAAAGACTTCAACAGAAGATCATTGTACTATACATGGTAATAACAATATTGTGATAAAGATCAACTATGAAAGACTGATCAATATAGTGATTCAAGATAATTATAAAGGCTCATGATGAAAAATGCTATCCACCTCTAGAGAGAGAACTGTTGGAATCAGAGCAAATTGAAGTATAATTTTTCACTTTCTTTATTTTTCTTGCCTTTTCTTTGCATGGCTAACATGGAAACATATTTTTCATGAGTTCACATATGTAACTAATAGCATACATATTTTTTGTCTCCTCAATGGGGGGGGGGAGGAGGATTAGGAAAAAAAATTTGGAACTCAAAAGATTTTTTTAAAGAATTTTTAAAAATAATAAACTTTTTTTTAAAAAAAGAAAAGAAACATTACATGTAGATATATAGATAAATAGGAATACATATACATAAATGCAATAGCTATTCCTCAATTGGTCAAAGGATATGAATAGCATCAAAAGAAGAATTGTATAACACTAACAATCACATGAAAAAATACTTCAAATCACTAACATTAAGAAAAATGCAAGTTATAACAATTCTGAGTTTTTACTTCATACTCAGCAAATTGGGAAAGATGACATAAGATGGGAATAGTCAATACTGGAGTGGTTGTGATAACATAGTCACACTAATACATTTCTGATGGCACGATGAATTGGTACAACTATTGTGAAAATCAATTCAGAATTATGCAAATAAATTAACCAAAATATCCATACCCCTTGATTCACTACTAGGATTTGATTCCACTACTGGGTTTATACACCAAAGAGTTCACTACATATAGCAAAATAATTTTAGTAGCATTTTCTGTGATAGCAAAGAATTGAAAACAGAGTACATGCCCATCAATTGGCCAATGTTCAACAAATTGTGGTAGGTGAATGTAATGTATATATGAATGCATATGTAAATTCAATGTATTACTATGCTATAAGAATAATGAGTAGGGGGCGGAGCCAAGATGGCAGAATGAAAAGGTGACTCTCTGCATCCTCCTCTGATCTTCTCTCAAATCAACAATAAAATAAGCCTCTGAGCTGATCTTCAAGCCAATGAATCCAGAAATATTTGGACACTGCTTGCTGATATCTCTGAAGAACTTCACATCAGGTTTGTCTAACTCGGACAGAGGGATAAACAGAGGACTCCGGTGTCAGAGGACTCCAGTGTAGGCCGGAAGTGAGGGTAGGACTCAGCTCAGCTCATCTTGGCAGAAACTCCAAACTCCAAACTCCAAATTCTAAACACCTGGAGTTTATCTGAGGCACTCAGGACACTCTGCCCTGATTGGGGGCAGGTGTTCTGGCAAACTTGCCTTCTATAAGGAGTAATTCGGACTTAGTCCTAGCCCCAAACCGGCCCAGCAACTTAAGTTAATTTGCCGAAGTGCCCCAGGGCAAAGATCTTCAGCTGCCCTTTCAGCCATTTTTTCCCCTACCTTAAAGAGATATCCACGCTGTCTAAAAAAAAAAAAAATGAAGAAGCAAAAGAGAGCTCTCACCATAGACAGCTTTTATAAAGAGAAAGAAGTGATGACCCCAGATCCAGAGGTTCCTTTAGACAAAACTCAAGAGGAAATTAGCAAGGACCATCACTGGTCCCCTTTTCAAAAGGCCTTTCTGGAAGATTGCTTAAAGAACCTAATAAAAGAGCTGGAGGATAAATGGGAAAATAAATTGAAATCAGTGCAAGAAGGATACAATATCTTGCAAGAAGGATATGATGCCCTGCAAAAGAGATATGAAAAAGACACCCATTTATTGAAAAATAAAATTAGTGAAGTGGAAAAAAGATTGCAATGAACAAAAAAATTCAACTGGCCAGTTACAAAAGGAGCTTAAAAAGGTAACTGAAGAAAACAACACTTTAAAAATAAGAATTGAACAAATGCAAGTGAATGACTCAATAAGACTTCAAGAATCAGTCAAATAAAAACAAAAAAATAAAAAATTAGAAGAAAATATGAAATATCTCCTAGGAAAAACAACTGACTTGGAAAATAGATCTAGGAGAGACAATCTAAGGATTATTGGACTTCCTGAAAGCCATGATGAAAAAAAGAATCTAAACACTATCTTCCAGGAAATCCTGAAAGAAAACTGCCCTGAGGTTGTAGAATCAGAAGGCAAAATCACCATTGAAAGAATTCACCGATCACCTCCTGAAAGAGACCCCAAAATTAAAACCCCAAGGAATATCATGGCTAAATTTCAGGACTATAACACCAAGGAAAAGATTCTGCTAGCAGCTAGAAAGAAACAATTCAAATACCGAGGATCAATAATTAGAATCTCACACAATTTGTCAGCCTCCACATTGAAGGATCGAAGGGCCTGGAACCAGATATTCCGAAGGGCAAAGGAACTTGTATTACAGCCAAGAATATTCTATCCAGGTAGAATGAGCAGTATCCTCCAGGAAAGAAGATGGTCATTCAATGATATAGGTGAATTTCACCTATTTCTAATGAAAAGACCAGATCTGAACAAAAAATTCGACATCCAAACACAGAACACAAGAGATGCATAAAAAGGTAAAAAGGAAAGGAGTCTTGAGAACTTTATTTTTACTAGGGGGATACTTAAAGTTTGGGGGTATAATTAACTAGAGATTATTTTGATAATATGAAAAAGAGAACTAGAGGGGGAAAGGTTGTCATACTGGGGAAAAGAGGGAAAAAGTGGTAAAATAAGATCTAAAAAAAAGGAGGTAAAAACAAGGTAAAATCACTTGAAGAGGCAAAGAAAACCTAATATAATTGAGAGAAAGAGGGGAGGGAGTTGAGCATTGTGTAAATCTTACTCTCATCAGGTTGGGTTCTAAAAGTGTATACCAGACACTTGATTTCACATAGAAACTTGTCTGTTGCTAGAGGGAAGTGGGAGGGAAAGGAGGAAAAGAAAGGGATAAACTAATAGAAG
>JAJPUD010000931.1:243207-268186 GCA_023553655.1 Myrmecobius fasciatus
TGTGTGTGTGTGTGTGTGTGTGTGTGTGTGTGTGTGTGTGTGTGTGTATCATCCTATGGTAAATTGGCTCAAGCTTAGAGAGCATATGTGGCAGAGGTATAGTTGAAGTTCCTAGCTGCTGGAAATGTTTTTTTTGGTTTTTTTTGTTTTTTTGTTTTTTGGTTTTTTCTCTCCTTCATTTAAAGTTCCTTTTGATTCATATGAAGTTCATCTTAGGCATAGTCTAGCTTTCTCATGGATCCTTCTGGAGTCCTAAAGGTGTCCTGTTTGTATCTGGTGTGTCCTCAGCTCCTGACATAGACAATGATGTAAGTCCATTACTGTTTTAAGGACACAGTAAGAGTATCCAATGGAAGCCCAACATCTTGCTTCCTTTTGAAATTCACAAGCTCATCTTCTGATCAAGGAAAAGGGATGGAGACAAAGAGACTCATTACTCTTAATCTCCAAATAAGTCCTTCCCTCAGGCTTCACTAGAACTTCTTCCACCAACTGGACTGGCCAAATATCATAATGTCATTTTTCTAGCTTGTTGGGTTTTTTTTTCTAATTTCCAAAGTATATAACTAAGTTTCTTTAAGTAGATCCCAATATGCTTCTTCATATCATCATTTCATTTCATCCAATGGTTTTTATTCCTTCCAAATTGATTAACAGTTTTTGGCACCCAGCTTAATGCCTTTAAACTAATTGATCCAATAGAAGTTTTCTTACCTGATAAAAGAATTAAGGCATAAAGTATCTTGTTAGTGAAGTGGGGTGAGGGTGATTGAGTAATTGACTCAATTAAGACTCACCTTGATACTTGTAATCTATCAGGCATCCTTTATGATGGCATCAGTAGGAAACAGGCATGCTTTCTCAGGAGATAGTCTATAATATGCTATTTCTTTACCATCCTATAACTGACTGAAAGATGATGAATGTACAGGGTCCCATTGTATTTATTGTTTATTGATTAGTTTAAAGCATTTAATGAGAAAAATCAAAATGTCATAAAATAAAGTCTCCTTTCTATACAAAAAAAATTTGTCAACATTTCTTAAAAAAACATTGTCTAATGATCTTCTGGTCATTAATATGAAGAAAAGGCATATACAAAGAGACATTTGCTCACCAAAGATTTTTGCCACTATCATAGAGAGATCCAGCACTGAATCCAAGTTAAAGAAGGATGTTATAGAACCTCCTGTTTCAGATCCATCATCACCCAACAAAAATGTTCTAACTATCCACACAAATAAAAGCAAGAAAATAAAGAATACCTATCATGCAGTCTACCAATTTTGCAAATGAAGAATGAGTTGAATCTAGTCTTAAACTAGAGGAAGAAAGCAGATGGATAACCTTTAGAAATTTTCCAGTTGTGCACTTAGAACAATGCCTGGCACATGGCAGTGCTTAGAAAATATTTAGCATTTACATGATTGAATAACCCCAAATTTGTCCTAGAAATAAATGCCTATCTTTTAATAAAAAAATTTTACCAGCATTGATATATGATTTATTAAGTCCAACAATCTACAGAAGATTAAATTAGTGTTGCGCCGAGGGAAAAGAAGAGGTTCATGGTGGGCATGAAAAGTCTGTAACACATAATAAATAAGGAACTATTTTTAAATAAAAGCTTTTCATTTTCAAAATATATGCATGGATAATTTTCAACATTCATCTTTACAAAATTTTGTATTCTAAATTATTTTCTCTCCCTTTCTTCTACCCCCTCTCAAAGACAGCAAGTGATCCAACATTTGTTAAACATGTGAAATTCTTTTATACATATTTCCACAAATATCATGCTGCACAAGAAAAATCAGATCAAAAAAGGGAAAAAATGAGAAAGAAAACAAAATGCAAGCAAACAACAAAAAGAGTGAAAATACTATGTTGTGATCTACACTCAGTTCCTACAGTCCTCTCTCTGGGTGTAGTTGGCTCTCTTCATCACAAGATCATTGGAACTGGCCTAAATCATTTCATTGTTAAAGAGAGCCATGTCCACCAGAATTGATCATTGTATAAGCTTGTTGTTACAGTGTACAATTATCTCCTGATTCTACTCACTTCACTCAGCATCAGTTCATGTAAGTCTCTCCAGGCCTCCCTGAAATCATCCTGCTGATCATTTCTTACAGAACAATAATATTCCATAACATTCATATACCATAATTTATTCAGCCACTCTCCAATTGATGGGCATCCCTTCAGTTTCCAGTTTCTTGCCACTACAAAAAGGGCTGTCACAAACATTTTTGCACATGTGGGTCCATTTCCCTCCTTTAAGACCTCTTTGGGATATATGCCTAGTAAAAACACTGCTGGATCAAAGGGTATGCACAGTTTGATAGCCCTTTGGGCATAAGAGGAACTATTTTTAAAAGAATATAAAAAAATCTTATCATTACAGAAAAAGTTTGGCTGGTCATGTTGGAAGGGCAAGAGAAAAACAGTGGATACTGTGTGAGCTTTATTGCTATTCTGATTATGCTCAATCTATATCTTCTATGTAAAATTATATTTTGTTCTGTTTTCCTAACCAATATAGTAAAATTTAGCAGAAAATAAGATGGCAAAGGGGGTCCTGAAGTCATATATAAATTATCTCAAAAATCAAAGGAGCATAATTTACAAATTATAATATTATATATTAATTAAAATTCATATCCTGGATGAATGTGCCAAATCAGGAGAAACCATCTAGATGCTGCTTGTCAAGATTCTGGTCTTATGATGTGTAAATTCGAAATAATCGAGATCATAGTTTCACACCAGCAAACTGAAGTAAAAAAAAAAAAAAAAAGCTACTTCTACCCCAAAAACATTAAATGGCTCCCAGCATAGGAAAAATTTATAGAACTAAAAAAAATTTTTAAAATCAAATGAGAGATGTTGAGAAAAACTACAATAAATAAATGAAGACCATCCAAAAAGCCCAAAAAGACTATAAAAAAAAGTTAAGTAGAAAAGGAGGTACAGAGTCTCAAAGACAAAAATAACTCTTTAAAAATTAGAATTGGGCAAGGGGAAGCCAGTGAAGCTATAAGAGACCAAGAAATAACAAAATGGAATATAAAGAAAAAATAGAACAGAATGTGAAATGTCTTATAAGAAAAATAACAAATCTGAAGAACAGATCAAGAAGAAAAAAACCTTGACAAAATAATACAAGAAATAATCCAAGAAAATTTTCCTGGAGTGATAGCATAGGAGGGAAAAGTAGAAACTGAAAAAAGCCACCAATTGCCACCTCAAAGAAATCCTTTGTAAAAAATGAATAAATAAATAAAAATTATATATATATACATATACATATATATATATATGAAAATTACTGCCAAATTTCATACTCTCCAGATTAAAGAGAAAATTTTGCAAGAAAAAAGAAAAATTTACCTGAACTGATGTTGAAGGAAACAAGCAGAACCAGGAATATATTGTTACACAGTAACAGCAAGAATTTGCAATGATTACATATCAAAGACTTAGTTCTTCTCAGTGGTTCAGTGATCCAAGGCAATCCCAATAGACTTTGGACAGAAAAAGCCAGATCTAAGAAGACTGAATGTAAATCAACACATGCTATGTTCACTTCTTTTTTCTTTTTTTTAATCTCTCTCATGGGTTTTTTTTCCTTTTGCTCTGATTTTTCACTCCCAACATGATTCAGAAAGCAATGGGTGTTGAAAATAAATTTAAAAAAGGAAAAAGAAAAAAAAATTAAAATGTTATCCATCTCCCTAAAAGAACCGAATGAGTCTGAAGGTAGATGAAAGCATACTTTTTTAAAAACTTTCTTATTTTTGAGATGTTATTTGATCTGTTTTCTTTCACAACATGATTAACATGGAAATATGTTTTGTATGACAGCACATGTATAATCATACCAAACTGCTTGTCTCCTCAATAAGAGAGGAGGGAACAGAGGAAGAGAATATGGAACTTAACATTTTTTTAAATGAATGTTAAAAAAATGTTTTTACATGTAATTGGGAGAAAGCAAACACTAAATAACTTTTTTAAAAAAGAAAATTACAGGGCAGCTAGGTGGTGCAGTGGTTAGAGCACCAGCCCTGAAGTCAGGAGGACTTGACTCGGGTCTCAGACACTTAGCATTCCCTAGCTGTGTGACCCTAGGCAAGTCACTTAACCTCAATTGCCTCAGCAAAAAAGCAAAAAAAAAAAAAAAAGAAAGAAAAAAAGAAAAAGAAAAAAAATTACATCAGATTTAATTCTGCTGAGATTGATAATTACCTTTGAGGAAAATAAATTTAATAAATTAGTGGCTTAGGAAATCTGGGTGCAGAGATGTAAGTTGATGGTGAGGAGACTACAGAATGAAATGTAGACAGTTATAAATATTTAGTAGTAAAAATTAGCAGAAATATTAAGTTGAGGAAATGTTGTTGTTTATGATTTTTAATTCCTTTTTACTAATGGGGAAAACCTGGACATAATTAATTAATTGTGGCATTCACTTGCAACACTCCTGAATGCAGCCTAAGCCAGATTAAAGTATATTTGGAAAATATTTTAAAAAATAGAACACAGATAATATTAATTTGTGGTTTTCTAAGTCAATATGTTGTCCAAAGATCATTATGGATGGTTTAATGGCCCCTATTTCTTTTAAGGTTTAATGACGCTAATGTAAAGGGATTTTGAGGTTAAGAGGGACATGAAGTAAATTACTACAGGTAACACCAATTATCTTAATCAGAAGTAAAATCTTTTGTCAAAAATGGGGGAGGAGACTTGAATAGAAAGAAGATGATTTAGAATAGTTGTTAGAAGCACAGGTGATAAAGAACCAATCATTAAAGAATAAAAGGATTGCTACACAGTTTTAAGGGTCCAGTTGAGATTAATGAGTGTGTATGTGTGGTGGAGGGAGCAGTTAGTTGGCATAGTGGATGCATCATCAGGTTTGCAGTCAGACTCATTTTTATGAGTTCAAATCTGGCCACAGATAATTCCTAGCTGTGTGATTCTGGGCAAGTCAATTAACCCTGTTTGCCTCAGTTTCCTCAAATGTAAAATGAGCTGGAAAAAGAACCGGGCAAACCATTCCAGTATTTTTGTCCCCAAAAAACAAAAAACAAATGGGGGCATGAAGAATTAGACATGACTGAACAAAACCAATGTGTAATGGACACATAAAGTTGTGACTTTATCAAGGCAGATTGTGGCAACTTATTTTCAGAGTGTGAATAATAGAAAACCATTTGGGCAAAGGATTCAAATATAGAGGACATTGTTAAATTGAATTGGTAAGGTGGGAGAAAAAAGTGGTTTTATGTCTATGGACATTGTCAACACTTATGAGTTTAACCACTCTTTGTGAGCCCCTTTTGGGGTTTTCTTGGCAGGGATAGGAATGGTTCACTATTTTCTTCCCCAGGTCATTTGACAGATAAGGAAACTGAGGCAGACAGGGTTAAGTCACTTGTCCAGAGTCACACAGCTAGTAAGTGTCTGAGTCTAGACTTTTACTCAGCTCCTAACTCCAGAGCCAATTTACAAATACATTCTACTCCCCTGGTCAACTAACATAAACACACTTTTCTTAAGTGTACCTGAGTGATTCCATATTTTGATTTAAACAAACATTTTTAACCCATTAGATAATTACAAAGATTGAAAGAATTTCAAATGAATGCTTCCTCTATTATTTATGCTAAGTTTTATAACCCAATTGTAGAATGTGAGCAGGAAGTCATGAAAGATCATAGGTTTAAAGCTGGAAATGACCTCAGAAATCATATAGGCCGATCTCTATTGATGTTTGCTTACATTGTGTTGCCTTTCTCTGATTTTCTTTTTTTTTTCTTGTAGATAGGATTTTTCTTGCATAACTTGTCAAGTATTTCTTTTTTTGCTGAGGCAGTTGGGGTTAAGTGACTTGCCCAGGGTCACACAGCTAGGAAGTGTCTGAAACCAGATTTGAACTCAGGTCCTCCTGACTTCAGGGCTGGTGCTCTAACCACTGCTCCACCTAGCTGCCCTTGCTCCACTTAGCTGCCCCACTTGTCAAGTATTTCAACATTATTAACATGTAGTGGACTTCCTGCCATTTAGGGGAGGGGAGGGGACTGGGGGTAAAAGTTGTAATGGAAAGCTTTATAAAGATCAATGCTGGGGAACTACCCATACATATGTTATACAAATAAAAAGCTTTAATAAAAAAAATACATTGCTTAAAAAAAATAAATCATATAGACCAACCACCTTATTTTACAGATTAAAATATTGAGACCCAGGAATCATGAAGGTTTTTACCCATGATCACTCAGATAATAGGTTTCAAAGGCAGAACTCAGTTTCTCTGACTACAAAACCACTGTTGTTTTTTTTTTCCTTGAAAGCTCTTTAATGTCAGAGACCCTGTGTGTGTGTGTGTGTGTGTGTGTGTGTTTGTGTGGTAGAGATTGTTGCATCCATAAAATTTAGCAGAATGCATGGTATTTATCAGTTTATTTGTATTATTTTATATTATTTACTATATACTGTACTATATATATAGTATATACACATGCTATATATATAGTATAATAATACACTATATATATATATATTATTTCTATGTAATGCTTGTCAAATTATAAAGAATTCCAGTAATAAAAACATAAATTCAGGGCTTTGTTGTTTTTTGTTGCTGTTGTTGTTATTGTGGTTGTTGTTGCTTTGAATGTGCCAAAGAATTCCACATAGCCACACTTTGAGGTAAGTGGTGTTTTTATCAATACTTCCTAAGACTGAGCAGTAAAGTGATTAGCCCATGGCCAAATCTTCAAAGTTTGACCTCCTAACACCTAGACCAGAGTTCTTTTCAGTATACCATAATAAAAATAGAGACCCTGATAAAAAGACTAATATTCAAGATTTTTTTGTAAAACATCCACTGGACAGGATCGGAGACCAATTTTTGTGGGCTATCTTGGAAAAAGTGACTTTAAATGTAATAGATGGAAAACTCTCAGGTCCGTTTTTTATCACTGAAGAGACAAGCTAGGTAATACTGTGGTTTGAATGCTGGATAAGCAGTCTTTCCAATCCAGCCTCAAACACAGTGTTACTGGGTGATTCTGTGTAAATCTCAATCTCATTTAGACTCAGTTTCCTCATCTACAAAATGGAGATCTAGCTTACAGAGCTATTGTGAAGATCAAATGAAATAACATTCTAAAGCACTCTGAAACTTATATAAATGTTAGTTATTACAATTTTGGTCCTGATTATTTGAAAGAAGCCAGGGGGAAGCTATAAAATAGTGAAAGAAGAAAAGAAGCATTGGTCATTATGTTGATTCAAAATGAAATGCAACTCAGCAAATTCAACCAGAATGACTGAGACTAATCATTATTATGTTGCAATTTCTGGAAATTCTCAGATAAAAAATATATTGATACATTCAAGCATTGCTAAAACATACTGGAAGTTAGAAAGAATAGATCCCAGTAGACATCAAAATGTATCCACAATCTTATGCCCTAAAGCAGCAATGGAATGGACTGAGACATTTTAATGTGTGTGGTTGTTGAACGAAAACTGAAATGAGAGACTTGGTCACCTGATTCCCAAGGATGTTACTTTCCCAAGGAAACTGTCCATTTTCTTGACCTTTCTAAGTCTCAATTTTCTCTTATAAAGTATTTTTGAAGTACATAGTGCTTAAAGTCCTTCTAGCTTCTAAATAAAATCTGCTTCCCTCATGTCCCTATTAGAAAAGTTCTTCTAATGTGTCAGTATTCAGAGAATCTAAGGTTCTAATCTTATTTTCTATATCAGTTAGGATTTGTGATCTTATTTAAGAAATCATTTCCCTTAAAATTTACTGAGTTTTCCTCAAGATCTATGTTCTTTGGGCTTTTCCTGAATTACTTATGTGGTTTTATATGTGGAAGGGTAAGTTGTCATAAGACAATATAAGAGGCAGTATATTGGCTATGTGATCCTAGGCAAGTCACTTAAATTGGCACATGGCTCCAGAAGCATTCTAAGCCTTAAAGTTGAGGAGAAGGTGTTGAACTGAATTGGTAGAAAGAACTTTTCACCTGAAATCTCCAAAAACTGACAAGTTCAATTAAAAAAAAAAAGACAGCATTAAGATAAATTTAGTATTTTTAAGAAATTCCAGAAAAATGTAAAAATGAAAGATTCCCACAGAAACATTTTGTAGGAAACAGTGCTGTAAAACTGATTTTTGATTCCACTTACATAGTAAAATAAACAAATCATTCTAGTCTGTGTGGTTGTAGGAATATTAGCTTTTACATAGCTTTATGTTTTTTTTTTGTTTGTTTGTTTGTTTTTATACTTAAAGAACCACAGATACCTCTGATTTTCCATTTAACTGTAACTCACCTTTGGTTCCTAAGGTACCCAAGCACCATGCCTAAGGTACTAAATATAAGGCCCAGGACTCTAGAAGAGATCCTATACTTTGTTATGCTATGGCCTAGAGGCCTAGGGCACACTAATAATTCTATTAGGGGACTTAACAGGTCCACATAATGTAGAATTGGAAGAGATTGTATAGCTCATTTTACAGATAAGGAAACTGAGACCAAGAGGGCTTAAGTTATTTGCCCAAAGTCATACTGACAGTAAATAATTTGTTTACTTGTTTCATAACATTTGTTGTGAAATGCATCACAAAACATTATATAATTCCAAATAATGAGGAATTACAGCTATATTTCCCTAATATAGAGGAAAAGAAAAGCTAGACAAACCAGTTGGAATCCAATTGGTTGATTATTTTGACTTGGGACGTTTCAGCAAGTTGTCTTGTCATAGTGAAGATATAGCCTTGGACAAGAACTGCACTGGAGAAAGTCCAACATATTTGGGACAGATTTAAGCTGTCATATAAATCATACCATAAGACACAAAAATCAAGGCAGTACATTTTTGGAAAATGCTTAACTGTAATTTAATAGTTTTCTATAATATGAAGTTGGGTGTATTTTAAATGATCTACTTATAGCATAAATTTTTTTTTATCTTTTTAAGTCTACTTATTTAAATTGTTATAACATGATATTTGAAAAGTTCTATAAATAGGAAAATATTACAATTCATACAAAGAGGTCATCCAATTCAGATTTATTATGATTTACAAACTGTTTCCCAACATTAGGGATGAGTGTTGTTATTCTGCCTTTACAGACAAACAAACTGAGGCTTAAAAAGTGACTTTATCAATGACAATTAATGTATTGGAGTCGCTATGCCTCATTGAATGGGAATTCACTGAGAACTTATTAAGTACTTACTATGTTCTTGGTGCTGAGTGTGAAACAAGATGGATAAGACATAGCCTCTGAGCAATGGGATTTTCCAGTTGAAAGAAATGAATATTGAACCAATATTTTTCTACTTGACACCAAGAAATTTGATGATACTTAACCTTTCTGTGCCTCAGTTTCTTCAACTGTAAAATGAATTAGATTAGATGATTTCTCAGTTCCCTTCCATCTCTAGATCTATGAATTGCTTCCCCTCTATTCCTGTTTCCACAACCCCATTCAAGAGCTTCTTTATTGCCTACCAAAATCATTGCCATAATCTCCTAACAAGTTTTCTGCCTTCAATCTCTTCCCTGTAGCTCTCAGAATTTCCTTTTCTCTCCCTTGTGCATAGATTTAATCATGTCACAATTCTCAAACATGTTAACATTTTCCTATCTCCTATGAAATAACATACAAACTCTTTGAATAGTGGACATGCAAAGTCCACTACAATCTCACTTGACGTTTCTTGCATTATTTTATACTATTTTTCTCTTTATATATAAAATCTATGTTCCATCCAAACTATTGACACATTGTACCTTCCTACTTTTCTTTATGCTATCCTCTATGTCAGAAATCATCTCCAATACCCACTGGACCTTTTAAAATCTAGATCAAATGTATGCTTCTATAAGAAGTTTTCCCTGTTCTTCCTGAACTCCAGTTGAGAATATCCTTTACTTCAGATCTGTGATAGCAATTTGTTCATTCTTCTCTTAGTTATTTTCCATTCCTCTATCAAACTCCATGATGACTGGAATCAAATCTTATCTCAGCTTTATAACTCACCCAATACTTAGCACATAAGAGATATTCAATAACTGTTCCCTGAATTGAATTTATCAATAATAGAATCTGCACCATAAATTATTCTAATAATTTGCCCCTCTTTCATTTGACTTTTCCTTCTTAAAGATTAAAATGATTAAATCAACTCATTCTAATAATAATAATAAAAATAACTTGAATTTATGTATGGTGCTTTAAAAGTTGCAAAACACAATACAAATATTATTTTATTTTATCCTCACAACAATCTTGTGAGGTAGGTGCTGTTATGATCTCCATTTCATAGATGAGGAAACTGAGATAGCAGCTAAGTGATTTGTCTAGTGTGACACAGTTAGTAAATCTGAGGCCATGTTTAAATTCATCTTCTTGACCTAGGTCCAGCACTCTATCCATTGTGACACCCAGTACTTTTCAATTAAAAAAAAAAAGATGAAGCAGTCAAGAAAGAAAGAAACTGAAACAAAGGCAGAAATAGAGACAGAGACAATGGGAGACAGAGTGAGAGCTACAAATCGTTTGAATGGAATTGAATAAAAAAGATAGTTCCGGGGCAGCTAGGTGGCGCAGTGGATAGAGCACCAACCCTGAAGTCAGGAGGACCTGAGTTCAAATCTGCTCTTAGATACTTAGTATTCCCTACCTGTGTGACCCTGGACAAAGTCACTTAACCTCAATTGCCTCAGCAAAAAAAAGAAAAAACAACAACAACCAAAAAAAAAAAAAGATGGCTCAAATGTTTTCTCCATTTTATTCTCAACTGTTATAAGACTCTAAAAGTTTTCCACACACACACACAATCAGGAATTGAAAATTTATGACATCCAATATCTCTTATCTCCCAGAGCTCTGACTTTCTCCCATTAAGGTGATCAAAAATGAGAAGAAGGGAACAGGGGAATCTTTACACCAGAGATCTAATTGAAGCAACATGGCATAACCTGGAGCAAAATAGCAATTAAAACCCAGTATATATTTCCTACCCAATGCCCAAGTAGTACCCCTATTGTCTGACTTAAGTTCCCTTAATAGCTCCTTGATTTTTTTGATGGCATTGTCTAGAAAGTTACTGTTTCTGCTCTGCATGATTCTGTTCTCTGGTGTGTGATTTTTTTCTCTTTTGTTCAATTTAATTACCTCCAATTCAATGACTTTTTATAATCCAAAAAAACAATTTTCCTGTAGAACAACTTCATCTGGAAGTTGGTTTTTAAAAGTTCTTTTCTTTCTTTTTTTTGAAAGTTGAGCATATAAGAAATTATCCCTTTTAAAAGAAACAAACAAAAAGGATAATATAGTTCTCTTAGGATTCTGGTTTACCCATTTGACTTATTATCCATTACACCATTTTCATTATGAAATCATCAAAGCAGAAAATCACTACAATACTTGCACAATCTCACGATTAGCTACATCTATCTTGATTTGTATTAAACAATACAAATTCAGTCTAAGATTCCTGCAAGGGTCTCTCACCTGGCTAGATATGTATAGCAGAAGAAGTTTAAAGCAGAATATACTCTCAAAGAGTATATTCTGTGTGTGAAGTGAAGGAGGGGAAAGGAAATCCAACATGTATCAATAACAGTCAAATTGAAATAGAAAAGTTGTTTTCAAAAATGCTTTGTATCCATTCTATATTTTTAAAAAGGTTCTGAGCTAATTAATTAATCACAGATAATTATTGATGATGAAAACTTTAAAAGTTTAAAATAATTAATAAAGTCCTAATAGGATAGGACATCTTTTACAACCAGATGTACATTCTGGATTCTCTGCTTTCAACCTCTCCCTTCTATCCATCTTCCAGATAACTGCCCAAATCATCTTTCCAAAACACATATCATTCCTCTGCTTAGGAATCTTCAGTGGTTTCCTGTTCCCTCTCAAATAAAGTATCTTTCTATCTGATATTTCAAGCCTTTCACAGTCTTTCTCCAGCCTTCTGTACATTTATCCTTTTCTGGTACTTTGCCAATTTACTTATCGTTTCCTGAACTCTGCTTTATATCATCTATGTCTGCACCTCTGAACAGGTTAGGAAGAAATGCATACTCAGCTCACCTCTACGTCTCAGAAACCTTGCTCACTTTTAAAACTCAACACTGGCATATCCCTCTTACAGGAGTCCTTTTCTCCTTCCCCTTGCTAGAATTGTTTTCTCTTTCCTCAAATCATATCTTATTCATCTGTCAATTGTATTTGCTGTATCCCACAGAATGTTAGCTCATTGATTGTTACTTTTTTTTTCTATTTCTAACACATACCTTGGAACCTTGCACATAATCAGCACTCCATACAAGATACTTTCAGGATAAATCTACAGTTATCCCATGTGTATCTTGTTTTATACATAGTTGGTTGCATTTTGTCTTCCCCATTAGATTTGAATCTTCATCAAAGTGGGAACTTGTTCAGTTTTTGTTTATTTTTTGCAATGTAATAAGTCTGACACATAGTAGGTGCTTAATAAATGCTTATCTACTTGATTTGTTGACTTGGTAATTGCTTTATTTTTTTTTAAGACAGAAAAGAAAAGACAAACTTAGTTGCCCTAAATCATTCACTATCACAGTAATTCTCCTAAGACTCAAAATGTCCTGTATAACACATCCTTTCTTTTCAATATGACTCAGAATTTCTTCCAAGCGCTAAACTCTATATATAAGTCACAGGAAATAACATTTAGACTACAATTAATCAATTACAAATAATCAGAATTTCTCTCTATTTTTCTTCTTGTTTATTAAGAAACTATACTAGAGATCATACAGTAAATTCTTACTCTTTAGTTACCTCAATATTTTGTTTTAAAATTCTTTTGTTTATAAAATAGTTTGCTTAAGAAAATGTAGGCAGAAGACTTAGAGGAGCTTAAGGCTAAACCCAGATCATTCTTAGTTTATCCAAGGAAATCAAAATAATCTTCTCTGTGATATGGGTATCCTTTGAATTAATACACACGTGGAATACTTTTTTTATACCATGCTCTTACCAGTTGTTCCAAGGATCTGTAGCACACCCAGGAGCCATCGTGGCTTATAAGCTACATGAGGTTGAGGGGTTCCAATGAGTCTCAAAATCTTCAGTGAATTAAGGGAATGTCTACTTGAAGCATGTGAAGATTTCTTCCAACATAATAGGCAGAGAATATAAATTTTTTTCCAAAAACCGTGAATCTGGCTAAAGCAGGAATTGTGGAAATCCCAGAATTTTGTCAGACATCCAAGATGCCAGTCATCCAGTACATTCAGGACCATCACCAGTCATCCAGACTTTTGTCTTTCCACTAGATTTGGAAGACTCTGGAAGAGATAGTGAGCCTGAAAACTTTGTGTAACTCTGTTTCCAATTTAATTAAATTAATTCCAATTAAATCCAATTTATGCACAAGTCAAGATATCATCCCATGAGGTCCTCTTTGAAAACAAATGACAAGCAAGTAGAATACTAATGAATCAAATACCATCACCCTAAATTAATCTACTGGCTTAACAAGTAACATAGATTATGTATTATAAATGGTACAGTATGTATCCAAAACACTGAGTCCAATCTTTAAGTCTAGCCCCATATGAATATGCATGTGACTGATGATGAAAAAAATGCCTCCCATCTTGTAACAAAAAGATAATTAATAAAATATGCAGAATGTAAAAGGTCCTGTGATATTTTTGTTGTTAGAAAATTTTGAAAACTCTCTTTACCAAAGCAAATCAAATTCATGACCTAATTAGTGACCTCACACTATGTGCAAATATCCATGTTGGGCTCTGAATTAAGGTTTTTTCAAATCCAAGTCCAATATTCTATCTACTACAAGAGTGGTGTCAGCTCAGTCAAAAACAGGGCCATTAAAAATACATAGGGGGCTAGTAAGGTATGGAAGGATTTCTTCAAGAGGCATATTGACTTAGAAAACCACATACTGACATTGATTATGTTCTTTTGTATTTTTTTTTATTTTGCTAAATATTTCCCAATTACATTTTAATTTTATTCTTGAGCACTCAGGAGTGTTAGGGGTCCATGTGGCCCAAGGGTTCCAACTTTGATCCTTCTTTATTACAACTTGCTGCCTATGTGTAGGCATATTTTGAAAAAAAAAGAAGTTATTACTAGTTAAAGTACCTCGAGGACTTGGTGAAAAGGATAATATTAACTAAGTGCTTTCCATGCCTTTTTTGTCAATAACATGATTGCAAACAATAAACTTTCTTTAAGCAAAGATTTCAGTTTTAGAACTGGAAGAAAACTCAGAAAACACTTTGTATAATCTTAAACCTTATTTTACAGATGAGGAGACATAAGCTCAGAGAAACTAACTGACCTATCTAAAGTTGAATATATAGTAACTAAGTGGCAGAAGCAGAATTTGAATTCAGGATTCATGATTACAAGTTCAATGCTTTTTCCATTGCACCAAATTGTCTCCCATACTACCATCTTATTATGTAAATCTCCAGGAAATGTGTAGATCAAACTACTCTGCAAAGTATAGGCTAATCCTTCTGGGTTAAGGCTGAACAATAATAATAGGAGACATAAACTTTCTTTTTAATTGTTATTATGGAAAAAACAAAGTCTTATTACAATGCTTAATTATATATGGCAGGGAAATTCTAGTAAAAGATTATGCTCCACTTTCTGAAAACCAGTCTAGTTCAGTTTATAAAGACTTATCATCACCATTAAAAAAATTTGTTGGCCATAAAACCAACAAATGAAAAAAGAACCCCCTCTCAAAAAAGTGGGAAATCAAATGTAAGCAAGTTTCTTTTTCTGTGGTAATGTATGTGTGTGTGTACTTACTAAATATGTATATATTTATAAGAGATTCTGAGATGAACTTTTCATTCACCATATACCCTATGTATAACAATAATGAATCAGAAAAATCAGAAAGACAAAATATAGGTTTATATTAGTTAGAACTGAAGATGTTTTAAAAATCATTTCATCCACCATTACAAATTAAGATGTGTATTTTTAAATTCTAAGAGAAATAATGATATCAGTCAAAATTGTTCAAGGCCTTGAAGAATATAGTATAATGGAAAGAATAGAGGAATAAAGACAAATTCCTGAATTGCCCTACCAAATAATTTGAATTCAGATTCAGTCGGACAGAAACATGGAATAGATGGAGCTTTGCCTTAATTTAACAAAATTCAGAAGTTACTGACAGCACCTACATCCCTCTTGTACCTAGAAACAACTTAAATTAAATGTAAATCTTTTTTTCAAAGGAAAATTCATTGGAAAGGAGAGGAATGCATTCAGAAATATATTATAATAACAAAAGTCATCAATAAAGATAACTAATTGATTATAGAAATGAGATGATTGTTCTCTACCTTAATTATAAGTTTATGACCTTTTTATGTGTCCTAGGGCCCTTTTACAGCCTAGATATGACTATGGACTCCTCAGAATAGTTTTTATGAACAAAACACATAAAATTACAAAAGAAGTCAATTACATTGAAATTCAGTTATCAAATATTACTGTATTTTTAAAATACAAATTCATAAACCAGGTAAAGAATTACTGATGTAGATGATCATTAAAAACCTTTTCATTTTACAGTCTTTTGCAATTATAAGAGAAAGCTTCTTCAACTTTTGTAGATTCTCCTTTCTAATTAAAAGAGAACAAATTACTAATAACTAATTAACAAGGAAAACAAAGAGGAATCTTAATATGAATTTCTGACATTTGATCTAAATGTAAAGTTTGGTGCCGTAACAACAAAGATGAATTTGCCATCCCTAAGCCCCAGAATTCACTACACAAAATGAGAGATACTTAGCTTCCATTCTTGTTGATTGAGTCTCAATTATCAACAATGAATTTTTCTGAACTTCTAAAAAGAATATGAATCAAAATATTATTGCCCAAATTTCTCATTTAATAGATTTTGGTTTTGTTTTTTGTTTTTAGGGAATCTGGGAGAGGGAAGTAACTTGCTTTCCATCACACAGTGAGTCAGAGGTGACTTTTATACCTACGTCTCCTAATTCCCATACAGAGTCCTTTCTACTACATCATACTACCTCTCTCATTTAGGAGTAGTTAAAAAAAAAAAAACTATAGCAAATGTATCCAATGTAATAGGAACAGTATCTATTTTCTCTCCATTATAGTTACTGAGTCAAAATTAAGGAGAGAACATCTGAAATGGGACCTTCTTTAGACTATCTCTTGAGGTCATATCAGGAAACAATAGACAGCCAGGAATGCCAAACTCAGTTTTTCTGGCCATCTATGCAGACTCAATCAATTCCATTTAATTCCACAAACTGTGTGCAGAACAATCATATAGGAATTTTAGATGAGGTATTTGAAATAAGACGCAATCTTTACTTTCGTGAAATTCATAATCTGGTGTAGGTACATGACCCCAAAGTTGAATAAGGTAAGTCAATGCATTTTACTTTTCTTTTTTTTTTAATGACATAACTATAGTCCACTACAGACATGGTTTGAAATTCCTTGGCTCACATAAGTATTACCCTTAGGGCATCATTTATGCAAAATATCTATTGGGTACATGTAGCATTAAAAAAATGACTTTAATTTGGGAACATTTTAATTTATAAACATTAGAAAATAATCCAAACCTTTTACTTTTTTTTTTGAGAGCTGAATACTATAAAATAGAATGTTACAAAAGCCAACCAAAAAAGAATCAGATATCTCCCAACTTGGCAACAAATATATGCATAAAATTCAAAAAGATAAAGGGAGTTGACAAAGATAAAACTGAATGCCTTTTAGGGGGAAAAAAAGCTGTTTTGGCAATTTTTCTTTTTTCTGAAAAGTAATTCAGTGACATTATTGACTAATCCCTTGCCAAATACTTTTTAATGAAGCAAAACTAGCTCAAAATAACAAGAGCTGTCCCTATCATGACTTTTTCCCCCTTATTCTTGCATACATTGCTAACATTTCACACACAAAAACATCATAATTAAAATAACACATGTCCAAACAATGGCAAATTATCTTTCTGACATGAAACAAAATGGTCTCACACAACCTCTAACATGGTATAGCAACCAACTTATTCCAATTTAATTATAATTTATAAAATGGTCTTAGAGAAACTATTGTTTTTAAAGGTAAAACAAATTATCAGTGCTTATCATAATAAGGCAGAATAGCCTCTACTCTAAGTCAGTGCCTCTCTGATTCTTGTCTTCTCTCTCCTGCTCTCTCTGTCTCTGTTTGTCTCTGTATCTCTCATTCTGTTTCTCTGTCTCTTGTCTCTTTCCGTTTCACAAAAAAATTAGCCACTCCTTGCCTAATTGACAAATACACTCAGTCATTTTCTCTTATTACTAAACCATTATATCTCCATATATCATTTCTATGCTATCCCCCCAATATTCCTCTATATTCCATTCTTTATGTTAATGCCTCTTCTTGTTATGGGACCTTCTTCTCCCCTGATTCCTAAAAATAACCCACAGAAAGGTGTGTGTGTGGTGTGTGTGTGTGTGTGTGTGTGTGTGTGTGTGTATAAGGCACTGGTTCCAAGTGAAAACACTGAATCAAACAGTGACTGGATCTTGTATTTATTTGCACTTTAAAACTTCTATGAGTGGGAAAATTTACATATGCACGGATACAGATGAATACACATGCACAAATATCTTTATTTTCTACATATTATATATATTCAGATATTTTCCTCAGCTAACATGTACATTTAATTTGTGTTAGAATTTTTCCTATAAAATAGTACAAATTATTAAGTCATCAACTCCTTCACTCTAAACACTTCTGAGTTTAGACAAAATAATCATTTAACTATCTTAGTATTTATTGGTACATTTGGAATTCTTCACATTATGTCATGGGGGCACCATTTGGTTTCTATTTGATGGTTCCCTGCTTAAAGGAAATTTAGGGTATACATCGGGCTTCCACATTTCTGAATCTAGGAAAACTGCCTTCATTCTCCCCATCAGTTATAACCAGAAGAATCCTACCCTGCTATTCCTGAAACCTTAACTGAAGATGTAGATGTTTGGGGGGGTGGAGGGGGTAGGATAGCCAGACACAAAGAAAGCTGTTTCTTCCTCTTCTTCTTCTTTTTTTTTTAACTGAGTATTAAATTTCAGGGGCCCAAAGAACACTCCCATGGGGGAAAAATAACATTTTTCTTAAAGTGACCATGCAATTTTTTTTCCTCATAAATCTATTACTGATTTAAATTGGAGCCACCAAAGATTTGCTTGGTCCAGTGAATCCACTTTAATGTCAACTTGTTCATGGTATGGTATTTATACTGCTGCCTTTTTTTTTAAGAAGTAAATTTTCCCACACATAGAAGTTTTAAAGTGCAAATAAATACAAGACCCAGTCACTGTTTGGATTCAGTGTTTTCACTTGGAACCAGTGCCTTACAGATTATGACATGTAGCACACAGAAAATGGGATTAGAAAAGGTGCTGTGGCCATAGGGCTGTCCTCGGGCTGTAGGAGGCAGGTAAAACCATTTATTATTCTTCCCCTCATTCTGAGGAAGCTCATGATAGCTATGTGTCACCTCTAATGTCATCGACTCCCTCTCAGGCTTTGTCTCTTTGTCTCCCTCTTCCCTTCACTGTCTATCCCCCACAACCCCTCCTCCTCGTTCACCATGGATCCTAGGAACCAAAGAAAGGAAAGCAAGCCTAGGAAATGGTTCCACCATTACCTACTATTCCTGTCCCCTTCTCTCTCCTCACATTAAAGAAGAATTCTCATGGAGTATTTGAGAGTTTAAATATATACACTTATGTGTGAATATATACATACATATATATTAATTTTGATGGAGCATTTTTGGTTAAATCTTTCATATCCCTTAGCTTACTACCCAAAGATGCTTCAAAGATTATACAAAGGACAGAACATCTGACATTCAAAACAAACATTGCTACCAGAAAGTGATGATAGAAGTGCAAAGACAGATCATTGACTCTGTTCTTTGTTTAGAGTTGGAGAGGAAGACCATTGACAAATTCCATTATCTTTCAGAGATGTCAGAATGGACAATGGAGACAAATTTTTTTCTGGTTCTGTTACAAAAGGGGGAAAACAACACTATGCTGCTGAAAAACTTGACCACCAACCCCATATTCAAGAGAAGTAGTCCTCTAACTCCGTGAGTCATTTTATGTTGAGATTTCTCATGATCTTTATGACACACACACATATATGCATACATACCAGTAAATATAGGGAATTCTGTAATGTACCAGTTGGGTTTCATGACTTAGCAATGACATCTAGTCAAAATACCTTAATCATATTCTTTTGCAAAGAGAAAACCATATGCAGATTAATCTTGAATACAATGGGAGGAGGGTCACTCTTCTGGCTACTTTTTTGTTTAAAGTATAAGATGCAAAGATAATGAAAGCAGTTCCCTACACTCATCTGATACCAATATGATAAAACATATTGGGCAATTCATATACAAGAAGTGAGTACTGCTTTGTAATGATTTGAGTCATTCCTGAACTTATTTGTCCTGTTGTATATTTTATGCAACCTGTGAAGCTTAGAAGGAAAGAAAATATTTGATCTTTCAAGCTGAAGAAACCATTTTTACTAGTTATGTGGCAATTTCAGATGACAGTGGTTTGATACACTAAAATTTAAAGTAATTATATTAACTCAATATTTTTGAATGGATAGCTTAATCAACATTACCAACCACCTGAAATGCCTGATAATTTCAAGAAAAGTATCTAATCCAAACTGTCTCCCATATTTATTCAACTAAAAGACAAATATTGAAATTCATATTTTTCTATACTTTCCATAGCTGTAGTTGGTAGCATCATTCCCTTTCCCCAGAATTTTGTAAGATGAAGGCTACTCCTTGTATATTGTGAATATTATCATGGTCACCAGATGCCCTACTTTAGAATCAGTCATTAGAGCTTACTTACAAAGCTCTGAGGATTACTGACCTTTTTTAAAAGACCCCACTTCTGCTTTATCTTTTAATTTCAAATAATACTGGCTTCATACATTAGATGTTCAAGGAATTCTCTAGAAACCTCACATAATCACAGGAAGCATCTGGACAAAATTGCTATATTTGTCCTAAGTGAAGCTTTAAAAGCTTGCTTAAAGAGAACTAAACTAATCTAACATAAAAACAAACAATATAATAAAGAACAGTGGAAATCACGATTTTCTCAAAAAAAGAAATTCTTAGAAAATATCGCCACAATAACCACTCATTCTTATATCAGAGGAAAATGGCTTAAGAGTCATTGGACAAATCAAGACCCAAGGAAGCTTCCCATTTCAATGTTATAGAGATCATATAATGAGAAACAATGTCTATAAAAAGCACCAAATCAATTGGCCAAAGACTTACTATGGAAGCTTCAAAATATGCATTTTTCCCAAACCAATGCCACTCGTGATTTAGGGACTATATAAAAACAATGTGATGTCCACCTCATCTGGCCATTAAATCACTGGATCTATGAATGACTATAAACCCATAGGTTTTATTCTTAAAAACCAAGTAGAATAAATCCCAATTAAAATGATTAAGAAACTTCCTCCCATTGTCTACTATTTCCCTGTTAGGAGAGTGTCTTCAAATGGGGAGATGGGGGGAGGGAAATGGATTCAGGAAGATGAGAGGTAATACATTTTTAAATGACTACTAAAGTATGCAGAACCCAAGTAAGTCCCCAGATAGTTAAATGGACATACTAGAGAAAGCTTATCAGAAATTTCTACAATAAATGGCCACCTTAAAAGTTTTTTAAAAATAGTGAGAAGTACTGAACAAATTTTGTTGGTTTTTTTTTTTTAACCTCCCTTTTGCAATGGAATCAGGGAATGAAGCATTTTTCTTGGACACTGAGTATAATTATAACTAATCATCTCCTTCTCCTTGGAGCAACATTCGTTGACGTTCCTTCATTTTAGGGTGGCTGGCTGACACAATTCAAATATAATTACTCTTCTTGCATGATAAACTCCAGCACCGTGAGCAAATACAGTATGTCTCATTGTCAAGTATGGCTAGACAGCAGCAGTGTAACATAGACCTTTCAAGCCCTGGTGTAGCCCCCTGCCTTTGAAATCTTTGCTAGATGACAAAACTGACTTTCATTTCCCGTGGACTTTCTCAAGGTACCCTTATTAAGAAAAAAAAAAGCCTAAAACCCATAAATTTAATCTACTGCCTGCCAATCATGATGGTTTCTGCTGTCAGGAGCTCATGATACATAACCACAAAATTTAAATGTTATTGTTTCATACAAGAAGAAAACTGTTGCTCATGACTCCCCAAAACCAGTCATGTGACAACCCAGTAAGTTTCTTTTGTTTGCCTCCTCTGCAGGTTAACAATACCAAGGGCTGTAATAACGCTCCCCATGTAGGCCACACATGGAAGTAACTGCATGCTAATAAACCTTGAGGTGGATCATTTTTTCTGACCATCCTAATGCAGACAGTTGGAATATTTGCTCCTGTCTCTGCTTGCTGACTTGCTCATTATAGATTAATAATAATGCTTACTCCATAGTGTCTTGGCTTCTCATTTTTCCAAAATATAAACACTCAAAATTTCTTGGTCACAGAAATGCACATGGCTTTGATTTTTTTTTTAAAGGACACAATCAAAACGAAATGTAGATGTGGTTGTTATCTCTTAGAAAGGAAAAAAAAAAAGGTGTGAAACTAAAAGGAAATAAAAGGAAAATTTATTTTACATGCAAAAAATCCCAATATAATCTACTAGTATCCTTTGAATATGCTATCAGTGTGGTAAATATGTGTCCCTCTGGGCAGAGTTTTATTAGTTGCACTTAATAAGGAAATATTCTTTTGATTGACCCTCCAACAGAAATCTAAAATCTTTTTTGCCTCTTGGGAACTTCATTTATCCATTTCTTAATGGGTGCTACCTAAAAACTTTGTTTGAAGTTTTTTCTTGGTAGTTCAAATTTGACTTTTTATGATGAAAACTTTTTCACTTTTTCAGGAGAGTGGTAATCATTTCCCCCAGCAATCTAAATATCTAGTTCAGGTTTCTTTTAGGAAGAATCATTGAGCATTAAATGATCATTGGTTCCCTGACACTCTGAAAAACTTTTGGAAACATTCATTGACTGTTCCCCATACGTGTGAATAGTCTTAACAGATGAAACGTGAGATTCTGTTGATGAATGTTTTGTTTTACTCCTTGGGTGGGGAAATAAGTTGGTTCAGACTTTCTACTGACTTCACTCCTCCATGATGCAGAACTATGTATTCCAAATAAAGTTGTATCAAATTAAAAACAAAGTCTGTGTTTGCTTAAACAAACAAAGCTACTTAAAAACAATTTTTGCCTCCCAAAGGAGAGTCCCATAGAACATTCATGGGAGGGCCAGAATCCCACCACTTGGAAATAAGATGAACCATCTTTCAAGGCATAGAACCCCCCTGTTGTAGTTCTGGAACCCTCAATGATATCTAACAGAGAGTTTGTTTCTTCTTACCTCCACTCCTTGTCTGATACAGACTGGTACATTATAATGGGAAACTAATTCTGGCAGAAATATATGGGAACAAAACAAGAAAGTGACTTGAAAGACTTACACTCCTGTATGGGAAACCTCAATTTCAGCTCTCATAGAAAGCCAGAAGCCTCACAACTTTTGAGTTGAAAAGTAATAAAAGAAATAATAAAAGCAATAACAGAAAAAAAAGAAAAATATTTTATCATCACACCCCTATCCATTTCCACAATATATTTTTTTAGGAAGAGTCAAAAAGTTTGCTTGGGTTTATCATGGTGTTGGTGAGATGGTCATTGCCTAGCCATGAGAATGACCCATGTTACAATTACACTAGGATACCTCAGACTTTCTGTGATTCACTTTTGTTATCTTGATCCTCCTCTGCTCTATTTATAGTTTTAGAAAGCAGACCTATTTTCAATCCAAATGGCTGTTTCTTGCCCTTTTCTTCCCTGAGGGGGCAGGAATCTACCATTCAAAACCCAAAGACCAGTCACCCAACTAATAAACAAACCTCATGAAGTTATTGGGCTACATTAACATGTAAACACTTTGGGGGGAAAGGGGGAGGGAAGGGAATGAGTTGGCCAAGTGTAAAAATAGTGTGGGGATTAAAACTAAATTAATATATATTTTAATGCATGAGCATACATACATTCCCCTATAGACTACTTTCCCAAGATTCAAAAAAAGTTGACTAAAAAGCATTTCTGAGAAAAGGTGAAGGTTCGAATTGCCCCATCACTCATGACCCCAGCACATACTTAGAGTAATCCTTCTCCTGTCCACATAACATGACCCTGAAATCTAAAGAGCTCTGGTATCACCCTATCAATCGAACCCACTGAAAATCTCAACTTTAGTCCTCTGAACTAAAGCTAACTAGTTGTGCGAATGCAGCCCCAACCCCCCAAATAAAATAAAAACAAACAAACCAAGAAAGGGTGATTGCCAATTTGCATTCAGTTTGCCATGTTGCCTTCCTCTGAGGCTGAGAAGCCTTCCTCCTGGCTTATTTAAATATGTATCAGCTCAGAAGAAGTTACACAATGTTTCCATCAGCAGAAGATGTGGCACTTAGAGCATCAGGAAAATAAAAACTACAGACAAAATAGGGTGTATTTGCATATATCACTTGAAATTAGGCTGTGTTGCAGCACATGGGGAACTCATATGCATTGGATGTCAGCTGAGCTCCTTTTCTTTCCCCCCAAGGTGACATTGGTGCTTGTCTTACCAAATATGATGCAATTGACAAGTGTTTTCATGTAAGGAAGATATATGCCTCCCATCACCTTGTCAAGCTGAGTGAAGGCAAACTCCGGCACAGCCTTTCACAAGTGATTAGGTGGTCGGAGTCATTAAAAGTCATAAAGTTAGACTGCAGCACTGTGCCATGCATATATATGAACTCATCCAAAGCTGGCTGTCCTCCTTGAAGCAGGTGAAAGCTCTCAACTTCGCCTCTGACCCACTCACGAATTCCTGCCTAAGCTCTCTCTCCCTGAGCATCCCTTTAAAATTAGCTTTGCTGGCTTGGCCAGTCTCATTGTCTCCCTTTCTCTCAGCCAAAACTCTTAAAGCTTGTGGTCCAAGCGTTTGTCCCTGGTTCATCAACCCATGAGTAAACAACTAGGCTGTCATTCATTATGTCAACATCTCTCTAGCACTTTTTAAGAAAATGTTTCCAAAGGGCTTCCTGAGCTGTTCTCAACTATCCTGTGAAAAAACACTGGTATTATTAACTTGGTTTAACCCAGGAGAAAACTGAGACACAAAGGAGTGAGGAGATGGTCCCAGAGGCAGACGTAGCCAAACAGAAGAATGTCAGAATGAAGCTTGCTCTCGTGGTCTATCAACTTCTCCATTGTCCCTCCCTCTCTCTCTCATACCCTCAATGTTTCCTTGAACATGGGTCAGATTTGCTATAGTTGTGAGAAAACATTCCTAAGAAGATATGGCCCTAAGAACAAAGCTACTATATTCATCACAAAGGGAAAGGGGGGAGAGGAAGGAAAAAAGAAATGAAGGGAGAAAGGAAAGAAGAAATGAAGGGAGGAAGGAAAGAAAAATGAAGGGAGGAAGTTCTTTCTCATACCCTCAATGTTTCCTTGAACATGGGTCAGATTTGTTATGGTTGTGTGAAAACGTTCCTAAGAAGATATGGCCCCAAGAAAAAAGCTGCTCTATTCATCACAAAGGGAAAAGAGTGTGGGGAGGAAAGAAAGAAAAATGAAGGGAGGAAGGAAGATATCTCTTGAACATGGGTCAGATTTGTTATGGTTGTATGAAAACGTTCCTAAGAAGATATGGTCCTAAGAACAAAGCTACTATATTCATCACAAAGGGAAAAGGGTGAGG
>JAJPUD010000931.1:268196-346490 GCA_023553655.1 Myrmecobius fasciatus
ACAAAGGGAAAAGGGTGAGGGGGGAAGAAGGAAAGAAGAAATGAAGGAAGGAAGGAAAGAAAAATGAAGGGAGGAAGGAAGATCTCTCTTGTACCCTTAATGTTTCTTTGTATATGGGTCATATTTGTTATGGTTGTGTGAAAACATTCCTAAGAAGATATAGCCCCAAGAACAAAGCTACTATATTCATCATAAAGGGAAAAGGGGGGGGGGAGGAAGGAAAGAAAAATGAAGAGAGGAAGGAAGATCTCTCTCATACCCTCAATGTTTCCTTGAACATGGGTCAGATTTGTTATGATTGTGTGAAAATGTTCCTAAGAAAATATGGCCCCAAGAACAAAGCTACTATGTTCATCACAAAGGGAAAAGGGTGAGAGGGGAAGAAGGAAAGAAGAAATGAAGGGAGGAAGGAAGATCTCTTGTACTCAATGTTTCCTTGTATGTGGGTCAGATTTGTTATGGTTGTGTGAAAACATTCCTAAGAAGATATGGCAGCATGACCCTGGGCAAGTCAGTTAACCCCAATTGCTTCAGCAAAAAGCAAAAAAAAAAAAAAAAAAAAAAAAAGATATGGCAGCAAGAACAATTCATCACAAAAGGAAAAGGGGTGGGGAGAGGAGGAAGGAAAGAAAAAAGAAGAGAGGAAGGAAGGGAGGGAAAAATAGGGAAAGAAGAAAAAGAGAATAGAGGAGAGAAAGAATCCAAATCTTTCTAAAGCCCATGAAAGAAAGAGAATGCTTTTGCTATTTGCAGTCATTAAGCCATCTCCCTAAGGTATAAGTCTTGGCTTAGGACGAGCCTGACCCTCATGCTGCAACCAATACATTTATAAGACATTTTGCGTTAATGTGTCTGGATTAACCGAGATGCCTTTCTCACAAAAATTCCATTTCCCTGTCAATGACTTCTAGTTTAATAATATTTTATGGAATAGTGTGAGCTGAATTCTAGCATGAAATCTTTGGTTTGGAACAAAAGTTTTGTTTCATGGATGTGACGGATATGACAAGATGTATACTTTGAACAGGCTTCATAATTTTTAAAATGGAGTTGTGAGTTAAAAGATGGGAGAAAAAATAAAACAAAAAAATTGTCTCTTCTTGCCAGAGAAGTCCCACTTCTGAATTAGGTCATTTCTTTTCATTCTTAATCAGGTTACTGAAATAATTGTTTCAACCAATTAGCTATCAACAAAGATAAAGGAGCAAGACTTGGGTATACTCTTAATCCTACTTAAGAGCATTCTGGGTTAGCCACAAAATTTATATGACTCAGATAAATGGCATGTGACCATTTGGATCTGATAAAACAGAAATCTTCTAATTCCTCCCTAAAATGGAAATATTCTTCCCCAAGATGAATATACCAGAACAAGAAACAAGATATATAATCTTCAAATGTTGAGTTAACTTTCACAAACCATCATAACACTGAATAGACAGTGGTTCAAACAATTACCTGAATATTCTGAATATATTCTGAGAATTTAATATATAAGTTCATCTACAAAGCAATTGTGAGAAGAAAGAGATAAAAGGGAAATCAAGGAAATAACTTTTGGGAACCTCACATCCACCCCATCCTCCAAAATAAAACAAATTACCCATCTAATCAACAACAAACATGGGAAGCTTTGTAGTCTTAACCTCTCTAAATCCAGTTTCTTCTTCTTTAAAACAGAGGTGAGTTTCACAGTCTTTGTGAGCACAAAAGGGGGGAAATTTTTAATTGCAGACTTTAATGTAATATATAAACATTCCCACATCATGCTAAGATACTGGGCCATTTTTATGATTCAGTTTATTCTGTTAATTCTCTTTCCAATAATAAAGATACATAATTTATTCTTCAATCCTGATACACTTTTCCATGTCACACCTAATCCTAATTTTTGTATAATAAAATAATTTTCCTGGCAAAATCATCTGTTTTCTTTAAAGGATTTTTTTAGTAGGCAAGATAAAATGAAATTTCTTCTATAAAAGAGGAGATAGGAATATCAACTTTCTTCCATGTTCTCCTTGGGTTGAAGAGCTGAAATAAAAATGAAAAATGCCCAGTTATGTGAACTAGAGCTAGTAAATAGAAATGAAGATTTACAAATCAGTCAAGTATTAAAAAAAAATCAACCTTATTAAACACTTGCTGTGTGCAGAATATTTACATTTTTAAGTAGGTACTGGAGGACTTCCATTTTATCAAATTTAAAGGTCCATATGTCTGTTCTGGGTACTGGAGACAAGATAAAATTAGGTAAGACATATTCCTGTCTTGTGAAATTTATAGTCTAGTAGGAGTAGGAAAAGAGAAAATCAATATGTTTTGATAACACAGAAGATTATCAAGCTTTGTATAATCCAATTCATTGCTCATTAACTCAGTTGTTCTGTCAGTCAGGATGCAGATTTTTCCTACCTCAACATATTGAGAAAAGCCATCATAAGAAGGGAAATGGCATCTAATCTAGTAATTATGTTTTCTTACATGCAGTTCAATTCAAAAATATTTATTAGGTGCTTAATTGTGTGTATCTGTGTGAGCTGAAGATCTGATATCTCTCTGGAAACCAGTTTCCTCATCTCTAAACATTTTAAACAAGAATTTTTTTTCCTTTTTTATTAAAGTTTTTTTTATAATACATATGCATAGATACTTTTTCAACATTGACCCTTGTAAAACTTTCTGTTCCAAATTTTTCGCTCCTTCCCCCCACCTCCTCTCTTAGATGTTAATATGTTAAAATATATGATAAATCATATATATATATGTATATATATATACATATACATATTATTTGCATACAAATTTATACAGTTATCTTGTTGCACAGAATGAATCTAGTAAAAAACAAAATAAAACAAAGCCTGAGAAGGAAAATAAAATGCAAGCAAACATCGACAGAAAACATAAAAATGCTATGCTATGTTGTGGTCCACACTTAGTTCCCACAGGCCTGTCTCTGCATATGGATGGCTCTCTTCATCATTGAACAATTGGGACTGGTTTGAATCATTTCATTGTTGAGGAGATCTCATTGTTGGGAAGAGTCATGTCCATCACAATTGATCATTGTATAATATTGCTGTTGCCATGTACAGTGATCTCTTGGGTCTGCACATTTCACTTAGCATCAGTTTATGTAAGTCTTTCCAGCTCTCTCTTGAATAATCCTGCTGGTCGTTTCTTATAGAACAATAATATTCCATAACATTCATATACCATAATTTGTTCAGCCATTCTCCAATTGATGGGCATCCATTCAGTTTCCAGTTTCTTGCCACTACAAAAAGGGCTGCCACAAACATTCTTGCACATGTGGGTCCCTTTCCCTCCTTTAAGATCTCTTTAGGATATAAGCCCAGTAGAAACACTGGTGGGTCAAAGGATATGCACAACTTGATAACTTTTTGAGCATAGTTCCAAATTGCTCTCCAGAATGGTTGGATCCGTTCACAGTTCTACCAACAATGTATCCGTGTCCCAGTTTTTCCACATCCCCTCCAACATTCATCATTATCTTTTCCTGTCATCTTAGCCAATTTGACAGGTGTATCTCAGAGCTGCTTAATTTGCATTTCTCTGATCAATAGTAATTTGGAGCATTTTTTCATATGACTAGAAACAATTAAACAAGCATTTTAAAGCTTGTTAAAATTTTAACAAGCATTTATTAAGTGCCTAATCTGTGCTAATGCTTTACAAATAGTATTTCATTTTGTCCTCACACCAAGACTGAGAAGTATCCCCATTTTAAAGATAAGAAAACTGAGGCAGACAGACTAAGTGACTGAAGCTAGATTTAAAGTTAGGTATTCCTAAATCCAAGTCTATGGCTTTATTTATTGCACCACTTAGATATCTCTAAAAAGGAAGTGGATTTGGTCTAAGTTTTTCCTGACTCTAATTCCATGATACTGTGAACTAGAAGGACCCCCAAAGAGACAGGCACAGAATGAATAAGTATTGAAGAGTAGAGAAAGACAGCAAAAGACCCACAGTATGGGGTACCTTCATAAGAAGAGAAAGCCCAATTAGAATGGTACAATTACTGAGAAGGGAGGATGAAATAAAGGTCACTCACTTGATGCCCAGTTCAGGATACAGGGGATTCTGATTCCTTCTCTGTGCTTCATAATTAAATTGAGTGTTCATACAATGACATTTCCATCTTGGACCTCACAAATCTGGGATTTCCATCAGTCCTTATAGTTTCCATGAGGGGGTCAACAGAGAAGATATGTCAACTGATTATGGAGTGTCCAGATTTAGGTAATAATTGCTCCAATGTGGACATTTTAAGTGGTAAGGGAAACATGGGTCATTTTCACAGTTTTCTGACAACTCAGAGGAAGAAACTCTCCACTTGAAATGCCCTTTCTGATGGCCGATTTAATATGAAAACTCCCCAAGAACTTTTCAAAAAGTTCTGGAAGTTAGATCAAAAACATTTACTTGGTGGGCAAAAGGGTGGGTGAGAGTAGGAGGGAAAAAAACAAACCTTTCTTCCAGGAAACGCCTAGAAATGAACTGCATGTGCTTTAAATTTAAAATAACAGCAAGATTGTCCAGGAAGGAAAACAAACAGCATGGTCTGGAATTGAATGGATGAACCATTTCAGACCAATCCAAGGCAGCACTCCTGTCTCTAGCCTTATCACCGCCATATCTCTCTCCATTTCCTTCTTGGTCTCGCCCTCCAGGGTGACTCAATCTTGTGTCCTATTTCCAGGTGAAATCACATTCCTTTTATGCAGACAGTACAAACACTCACCAAAACCACACACATGAGGAAGTCATTACTCAAATTCAACCCAAGCACCCCCAATCCCAAACCAGGGTCAGGTTTGGCTCACAGCTTCAGCAACTGCTTACACCAGTTCTAGACCACATGGCTGAGTCTGAAATTACAATGTCTAGCTGCAGTGGGCACCAAATTCAATTTCCTGACCAAGATTTCCTAATGCTAACCTCCAACTTTACCTAGCACACATTTTTGGAAGGGGATTATCATTAAAAATGCATTTTATAAAGAACAATAACCACCCAGCACTCAACAGTGGAATAAAGCCTCAGCTTCCCAATGCTTTTTCTCACAGAGTTGGATTGAGCGAGGACCTTTTGGAACCATTGGCAATTGTTCACTAGCTAGAGCTGAAGCCCCTTGAAGTTTCTTTGCCTTTGGGTTAAAAGAGAAAGTTTTGCTTGAAATTTTGCATTATCATATCTACTTTTAAATAGTCTGAAGTGACTTAAAACCTAAGGGAGAAACAGCTGCTCACAGCAATATGGGTGTCAACACAAAACCCTAACCAGAAATTCTAATACTTGGAATGTGCACCACAAAGCATGCCTGCGGAAAACAACATAAGATTTTTAATATGAGAAAGGGAGGAAGAGAATGAAAGAGACTTTGGAGCTTAAGACACAAGGTCCTCACCCCATCGGAAAAAAAGAAAAGAAAAAAATTGTATACGATAACCATATTTCAACAATTAGTTTCCTTTGCAATCCTATGTATTTTATTTTGTGCATTTAAAAAGTTTTTTCAAGAAGAGATTGATGTTTCACCAGATTGACAATATCGTCATAGACACACACACAACAAAACAGAAAGGACCTCTGATCTAGAATGTTATCTTTAGATAGAGCACCAGCCCTGAAGTCAGGCGTTTCTGAGTTCAAATCTGGTCTCAGACACTTAACATTTCCTAGCTGTGTGACCCTGAGCAAGTCACTTAACTCCAACTGCCTCAGCAACAAAAAATAAAACAACAATAACAACAACCAAAAAAAAAAAAAAAAAATTAGAGAAAGATGGGCTAAATGGAGCCAGAGAACATTTGCTTGTGTTAGTTATCCTGATAAGCACTGTCCTTTGTAAGGATTTATATCAACTGCAATTTGTAATTATCTACTCTGATAGAGTGCATTTGCTACTTAATTCTTAATTAAGTGTTTTTAATTCCAAGTCTAGAACACTATTCACTGTGATACACTCCTCTTAAATTTATACCCAAATACTCTAATGGGTTCTTAATTTGTGTGTGTGTGTGTGTGTCATAGATCCTTTTGGCTGCCTGGAGAAGCTAATCGACCCCTACCTATATAGAAAAATAGTTTAAATGTGTAAAATAAAACAAAATCTAAAATGAAATCAATTATATTGAGTTATCAAAAAAAAATTTCTAACCAAGATCAAAGAACCCAAATAATCTCTGCTTTAAAGGACCCAGGATTCCATCAGTGTGGATATACCCTCCAGCCATGCAGAACAACCTATCCAGATCCTCCCAGCCTACTGATTTTTACCCATGTCTTGTGATAAATTCATCAAAAACATCACAAAATGACCCCAGTGAAATAGCCAGGCTATCCAAGTTCACTTTCAACATATAACTAGACCAGCTTCTTTCCCCATCATACATCATTTAATTCTACTTCTCCATAATTCTTCCTTTATAATGTGTTACAACTCTTCATATCCACTGAAAGCCTCTCCATTGCCCTTTGGGTGATTTTCAGTTTCACTTCTTTAAACCTAGTATTCAGTAAATTCCAATCATCCAAGAACAACAGATGCATATTGTTTCTTTAAAAGGAGGTGGGGATTAGCATTGGCTAGCATCACTTATAAGTAAATACTTTAAAAAAAAAAAAAAAAACCTTGACTCACTTTATCTGAACCCCACCTTAAATTCAGCTGAGAGCCTTTGTCCAGTTTTCAAGAATATAAATTCTTATAATACAAAGCAAACACCTTGAGGACAAGAATCATTTTGTTTCAGTCTTTGTGCTCCCAGTTCCTAATATAGTCCCTTACTCATAGCAGGAGCTTCATGTATACACACATACACATACATATATGTATATACTATATATACTATATATATTCATATATGTATATCTGTACTATAGATACATATATAAATAAATATATACATACATATATATATATTATATATATATTTAATTGAATTGAATAAAACTATGAAAGCAATCTCATTTGAGAAGCCCTTTTTGGTTTGCCAACTATAATATTACTCAAGCCATCAATGTGGACCATACCACCAAAGAACAGAGCCATGGTCCTTTCTTTAATCTGGAGTAAGGGGGAAGCTACCAATTATTCTTCTTAATAATAGCAATATAATAAAGAAAAGTACCTGAAAAACTGAGAAATCACCATCAATGAAACGACCAATCCTAATTCAAAGGACAAACAATGAAAACTATTACTCTTTTTTTTTTTGCTTTTTGCTGAGGCAATTGAGGTTAAGTGACTTGCCCAGGGTCACACAGCTAGGGAATGTTATGTGTCTGAGATCAGATTTGAACTCAGGTCTTCCTGACTTCAGGGCTGGTGCTCTATCCACTGGTCCACCTAGCTGCCCCGAAAACTATTACTCTTTTCCTGAGAGAAGTTAGATGCAGAATGAAACACATCTTTGTATATGGCCAACATGAAAATTTGCTTTGCTTAATTATGCATATTTATTACAAACATATTATTTTTATGGTGATGGAGAGGTAAGGAAGAGAGAAAATAAATGCTTATTAATTGAAAAAATATAGTGCATTAAAAAAAAGAAGTAAATAGCCTTGATTCATCTTTGTGTTGACATCATACATTTCCCTATATACTTCTGTCAGTTTGCCCTCATCTTAATATATATGACCTTCACAGAATAGATTATCATATTGGCTGGTAATTCCACATGTATGCAACTCAATCAACATATTAACAAGACAGACAACTGGCTTTTCTTCAAAACTTCTTTCTCCAAGTCTTCTCCCAATCCCAGAATCCCATGACTTGTCAGCACAAAGTGCATAGAAAGCAGGAAAAGCAAAGTTGGCAATAATTTTGGTCCATAAACATCCTGAATTTCATGTAAGCCCCACTTGTGATGAAAGCTCTAAATGCATTTTCTCCATCACTCCTCTTCTTTTCATTTTCACATGTGTTTATTTTAGGAAAACTTCAATGTAAATGTTTCTGATTAACTCAGAGACATGTGCAAAAGAAGGAAAAAAATTTAACAGAACCACCTAATGTTCTAGGAGTCAATCCAGTTTTGTCTCTCAAAAAAACAGGAAATTAATCTTTCCAACAGTTCGATGAACTTGGAGAACCAAAAGGTTAAGATTTATTTGCAGCCTCTACTATCTGTTGAAGTCTTACACTAAGGCTGAGGTGCAGAAGTGACTGGATTCTTGAAAGCCAAACCAAACTCATATGAGCTCCACTCAATTCTAAGCTAAGTGGAAAGGCTTTGGAGGGTGGTCCTAGGAGCTTGCCTATGTCTGTTTTTGAAGGGAACCTATTCAAGTTGCAAAAGGCTAATTACGTGATGCTACCAAAGTGATAAATATTTGGGCTACAGCAACCCTTGAAGGTCATTTGCTATCTCACAGAGAGGCTACATGGGCGAAGAGAATGTTTACACCAATAACCCTAAAGCATGATACTCACTGAAGCTTTCGGAATTGATAGGGTTTCCAAGTTTGAAATGGGTTTTAGTGATCACCTGGTCCAACACCTTCGCTTTACAGAAGAAAACACTGAGACCCCAAGAGAAGTAACTTAATCTTGATCATATAGAAAATAAATTCCAGAAACAAGGATTCAAAATCACATCCTGTACTAAATTCTGTGTACTTTCAATTATATTGCTCTATACATTTTTTATTGCTGTTCAATTATTTTCAGTCATGTCTAACTCTTCATGATCCCATTGGGTTTTTTTTTTTTTGGAAGGATACTCAACTGGTTTGCCATTTCCTTCTCCAGCTCATTTTACAGATGAGGAAACTGAGATAAACAGAATTAAGTGACTTGTCCAGGGTCACACAGCTAGTAAGCATCTGAGGTCAGATTTTAACTCAGGAAGAAGACATTAGCTCAGCATGCTATCCACCTATCTGTCCTGACTATTTAGAAAGCTATAATTTCTTATATTCCATGGAAGTAAGTATAAAATGATGGATCTTAAATTTTATGTCCTTTCTAATTAGGTAGAGATCCAACTCTAAATCTTATTGCCCTCTCAGTCAGCACACTGAGGTTTTTATCAAGTGTAACAGTTCTAACCAAGTCTAGTTTCTTGGATGTTAATGGAAATACAGAAGGAAACAAGACGCCTCATTGAAGGAAGAAAATGCTGAGGTAATGATGTGTGTGTGTGTGTGTGTGTGTGTGTGTGTGTGTGTGTATTTCTGAAAAAGGCCACTTCTTAGAAAAAGAGATGCATGGTCAGAGAAACTCTTAAGGGATATTCATGGAAAGACTGGAAGCTACAGGCACATGGAGAAGCCAATTGTTCAAAAATGTCCCCAATTTCTTACTATGTGTCACTCAGAAAGTTTCTCAAAGCATTTGTGTTTCTCTCTGAAAAAGCTTTCACATCAATTCAATCTGGTACAGAGCATCACCTCCGCATTCTCCCCACCAATTAGAAATCATGTCTCCTTCTACTTCCCCAGCAGCATGCAGTATGCTCCAGGCTTGGTTGCAAGCCCAGCTATACAAGGATAGAAAGGCTCTATTTTAAAGTGCCCAGCTATACCACAAAGCTAGTTATAGTTCAGAGAAACTCCTGGATTCTTTGTACATATTGATATATAACACATCTCCAACTTTAACACCCAGGGTTAGGATTTTAAATTGGGCCAGATCCTGCTAGATGTAAGTTTTAATATATTTTTCATCCTAGTACAGAGGGATTTCTAGTTTTCTATCCATTTCTAATGCTACCTTCTGCTTGTCTGGGAAGAAAAAAGACAAAAAGCAAGTCCTTTCTTAGCAGCAGGTCAAAACTAGGATAAACAAGTAACACTCTAAGAACATAATCCAAAGTGTTAAGAGACATGGACTTGGAATTAGGAGATCTGGGAGCTCCAATTCTGATACTTTCTATGCAACTATGAACAAATCATTTTATCACTCTTTATTTGAGTTGTGTGTGTGTATTTGTGTGTGTGTTTAAAAAGAATAATATATGTACAATTTGCCTTGAGGTAGCCATGATGTATTGGATATAAAACTGGTCTCAAAGGCAGAAAGCTATATTTAAGATTATCCTTGACATCTGTTGGTGGTATATTCATGGACACCTCTCAGTACCCTAAACAACTAAGAATTTGAATTAAAGAGGAGGTACCGATCAGCATCACTGAAGGATTCTTTTTTTACTTGAAATTCCCAACAAGTATGAAATCACATTTGGGTACCAGGAAAATCTAGCCCAAATACTATCTGATTCAGAGGGTTTCATATATATTATAAATATCTAACATTTAATGGCTTGCAAAACACTTTATGTATATTATCTCATTTGATCCTTACAAATGATATTGTTATTCCTGCTTTACAAATGAGAACAATGAGGAAAACTTAGGTTAAATGATTTGTTCAGGGTCACACAAATAGTCAATGTCTAAAGTCATATTTGATTTCAGAGCTTCCTGCCTCCAAGTCCAGTGTTCTATCCATTCTGCTATTTAGCTGCTTGTATTATTAGAATACCAATATTTTAATGTTCCAAAAAGGAAAACAAATATTAAACAATATGTTCAGAAAGCACCTGCTCTAGAGGCTTTTCCTAATTCCCTAGTTGGTAGCAATCTCTCCCTCTTTAAATTAATTTTTGTTACTTCATATATACTCATTTGTGTACATATTGTATGCCCTCAGTAGGCTACAAGCTTCTTAAGAACAGGGACTTTCCTCCCCCTTTCTATTCTTGTCAGGTAGTACATACAGTGTTTTATACACAGTAAGAGCTTAATATTAAATAAAAACCTATTATGACTATTGCCTATTATTTCTGGAAATCATCATTACATATATAAGTACATAATTTATAGCTAAGTTGAAAACAATTCTATTTTTTTACTTCATATTGTAATGGGAAAAGGTAGAAAGATTTGTAAAGAATGAATAAGTAGGAATAAGGTGTAGAGTAAACTTATTCCACAGAGTTTAGAGACAGAGGGAAAGCTACTCTTGTACCAAAAAATATTTATATTAGCACTCTTCATTGAAGCAAAAAACAAAAAATAAAATGGCTGACCAACAATTGTGCAATGACTAAACAAACCACAGACTAAGAATGCAATGAGATATTATTGCATCATAAGAAACAACAAATGTGAAGAATTCATTGAAACTCAGGAAAACCTTGACAGACTTATGCAGAGTGAGATAAGCAGAACCACAAAAACAATCTATACAATACCTACAATGATATAAAGAAAAATAACTGAAAGATGACACTGTACCTCCCTTTTCTTGGCTAAGAGGTACTAAACTATAGGTACTAAAACATACATTGTCAGACAAGTCACTGTGCTGGTTTGTTCAGCTTTATTAGACTTCTTTATTATATGGGAAGGTTCACAAAAGAACATTGTACACAGAACATCAAGATTATGTGATGATCAAGTGTGGTAGACTTGACTCTTGCCAACAATGAAGTGATTCAAGGTAATTCCAAGAGACTTGTGATGGAAAGAGCCATCCACATCCAGAGAAAGAACTATGGAGACAAATGTGGATCAAAGTATAATATTTTCACCTTGTGGTTGTTTATTTGCTTGGGATTTTTTTTCTTTCATCTTTTGATCTGAATTTTCTTGAACAGCATGATGAACATGGAAATATGTCTAGAAGAATTGCACATGTTTAATCTATATTGGATTGCTTGCTGTCTGTGGGAGGTGGGGAAGGACTGGAAAAGGGAGAAAAATTTGGAACACAAGGTTTTGTGAAGATGAATGTCAAAAACTATCTTGGAATGTATTTGGAAAAATAAAAAGCTATTAAAATGAAAAGGAAAATTTTTTAAAGTTTTAAAACAAGGGAAGGTCCAGTTGAGAATGAAATCATTTTCCAATGGCATGTAAAATGACATGTAAAAGGAAATAAGCATCAATAGCAAATCTGTGAAAAAATTATTAAAAAGTAACTTGTTATAATTAACATGTAGTGGACATCTTGCCATCTAGGGGAGGGGTAGGGAGTAGGGAGGAAAAATTTGTAACAGAAAGCTTTGTAAGGGTTAATGTTGAAGGATTACCCATACATATGTTTTGCAAATAAAATAAATACATAAATACATAAATACATAAATAAATAGAATTTTAAAAAAGTAACTTGTTAGACATTAATCCAAATCATGTGGACACAATGTAAACCATCCTAGATTTTACCTTGAAATTTCTAGGAATTAAGCAGAACAGACATTTAAGGAGAAGGAAGACCCTGATCTATTTGGTTTCTCACTTTGCAAGTATCTGAGGAATTCCTAGATCAAAAGTTACAAAAGGAGAGAAAGAAGGGATTTAAAAAAAAAAGAAGAAAAGAAAAGCATGTGTCAAAAGAGAAAATAAATAGATTTCAGACACAGACTAGAGAAGTATCCAAAAAAACACAACACTGGCAAATCATATGCAGCTGCAAGAATACAAGAGCGAGATAAATAAACAAAAAATGAATAGAGATGAGTATAAAGAGCACTGACCTTGGAATCAAAGACCGGAGTTCAAATCCACAGAGTTCAAATCAATAGAAGCTATATAACCTTAGACAATTCACTTCATCTTGATTTTGATTTCCTCATCTGTGAGATAAAACAGTTGAACTAGAAGTTGTCTAAAATCTTTTCCAACTCTAATGTTCTGTTTCTAAAATATGCAGAATTATGGGCTTGACTTGAATATCTTTCTATAATTAAATGTTCTTCTCAGTGTACAATGTCTGATCACAATCTGATTCATTAAATGATAAAATAATGATAAAAACCTAAAAGATGCCTTCTAAGATATTGGATATCTCATTTATGCATGGCAGTTTTTTTTTTTTGGATTATGGACAAATATCATAGGATAAGGAAGTATGGATTGGTTAAGATGTGAAAACATAAAATTATCATTGAGATCACAGATACCTTGAAATGTATTTTATGGGTATCTTCAGCACCATGCCATTTTCCCTATGGTATCCCTTCACATTCTAGCTATATTGCTTATGTTTCTACAAAATTTTCATATCTTATGTAACCAAAAATATCCGTTTTATCTTCTGTGACTCTTTCTATCCTGTATTTGATCATGAATGAAACTTTGAACCAATGTTTTGCCCCAAAATATCCTTTAAAAAACAAAAGGAATATTAGATAATTTTCCCTTTTTAAAAAAAAGATACTAAGGGAGTAAAGAAAATTATTAATTGGTAACATAGGAAAGCCACCTTTCTTACCAATTCTACATGTCACCCAAACTAACCATCCTCCAAACTTAGTGTTCCAAATCTGGTTTCATGCATTTGGACAACCATACGCTTAGAAGGTACTTCTTCATAACATTCAACTCTCAGAATGATTCGGTTAATCAGCTACTGACATAAAGCATAACTAATCAAAAAAATTGCCAAGAAAATGGGAAAGAAATATGAAAAATATTAGATTTGGACTAATAACTTACAGTATATGCAACAATAAGCTCAACCTGGACACATATAGTTATATACATGAGAAAGAAATTATTTTCATATCTACAGAAGTATTTATGACAAAAAAAGTATAGAGAACATCAAAGAAGATAAAATGGACAATCTTCATTACCTAAAATAAGAATTATTTTCATAAATAAAACCAAAGTAGCTTAAATTAGAAGGGAAATATATAATTGGGAAAAATCTTTGCAGAAAGTTTCTCTGATAGAGATCTCATTTCCAAGATATATAAGGAACTGATACATAAAAATAAGAAACTTTCTCTAGTTGGTAAATAGTCAAAGGACACAAAGAAGCAGTTTTCAAAGGAAAAAAAAACAAAACAAAACACAACAGTTAAATGAAAAAAAATACTCCATTAGGTTTTGAGTTCCATGAGAACAGATGATGTCTTTTTCCTCTTTTTGTATGCCTCACACTTAGCATAGCATCTAACTCATGGCAGGTATTTGATAAATATTGATTGATTGACTGAAATCACTAATAACTGGAAAAATGTAAATTAAAGCAACTCTGACATTATATCTCATATCCATCATTTTTGCCAAGATGACAAAGAAGGAAAATAAATTCTAGAGGGATTGCAGAAAAATAGGCACATTATCTCACTGTTTGTGTTCTGGCCATTGTGGAAAGTGATTTTGAACTATGCTCCAAAGGTCATCAAACTGTACATATTCTTTGACTCAACAATCCTATTACTAGGCCTATACCCCAAAGGAATCAGAGAAAAGAAAAAGAACTCTTAGGTACAAAAATATTTCTATCAACTCTTCTATGGTGGTAAGTAACTAAAAACTATGGCACTGTACATCAGAGAAATGGATAAAAAAATTGTATTAAATGAATATAATGGAATATTATTGCACCATAAGAAATTATACAAATCCAGCTTCAGAGAACTGTCATTGTATTAACTGATAGAGTAAAGTGAGCAAAATCAAGAGAACAAATTATACAAACGAATATTATAAAAATTAACAACCTTGGAAAAACTTAAAAATGTTTATCAACATAGTGATAACAACAATTTCAGGGACTGATGATGAAATATGCTACCACTATCTTGATGATCATTTTTTTTTGAAATGGTTAGTGAAGGAGTTTGCTTTGCTTGATTATACTGTTATGAGTTTCATTTTTTTTCCCTCCTAGTAAGGAAGGGGAGTAGAAAGGAAAGAAAATAAATACATATTAATTGGAAGAAAAGTGAAGCAAAATAAAAGTTGCACTTTTTAAAATCCTCATTTTCTTTTAAGGCTCAACTCTGGTGTCACATTTTCTTGAATAGTGACTGTCCCTCATGTTTGCAATCCCCTCCTTCTTTACCTACCCATAGAATACCTTGAAAGAAGCTTCACTATGAAGTTCAATCACAAAACACTTTCCTGATATGCTCAACTGATATGCCCTCTCCCAAATTTCCTTTATTTTCTTTATTTATTCTGTATATGCATGCATGAATATATATGTATATATATATATATTGCATTTATATATATACACACAATAATATAATAAATATAAGATATATAGTATATAGTATAATATACTTCTCTGCCCATTAGAATGTAAGCTCCTGGATAGTAGGGATTTTTTTCATGATTTTCATATCCCCATATATGAGGTACTTTAAAAATTGAGGCTGGATTTGGAACAAATTGAATAATCTATTTTAAAAAAGTAAACTTTAAAAAGTATAATTTAAAAGTGGCAAGAAAAAAAAAAGACAAAGGCAAACAAACACAGGAAATATTTGTCCGTTGTTGAGTTTCAGTGCTGGCTTTATTTATTTATATAGATGGTTACTTCATCAGTTAGAATTTTCTTAGAACTCTTTCTTCTAAGTTCAAAGCACAATACCAAGAAGACATTTCAAAAGCTCAAAGTCTCTTCTCAATTCTTAAAAAGTTATTTCAATGATACTTCACCATCTGTTATTCATGAAAAGTTTGTAAAGATACTCAACACCTACAGTGTAATTGCTAAATTAAAGAACCAAGATTATAATTTTACAAATACAATTTTAAGAATAGAAAAATAGCTGCTTTAATTTTTAAAACTGGTAAAATATTATTATAAGGAAAATTATCTTTCATATCAGATTTGAACAATTTTAGACACAAAATAAACTATGGAATAAATTAAAAGACTGATATCACCTTGATGCTGACACATAAGCATGTCACAATGTTTAATGAAGGAGTTTGCTTTGCTTGATTATACTCTTATGAGTTTTATATTTTTTTCTCCTCCTAGTAAAGAAGGGGAGTAGAAAGGAAAGAAAAGAAATACATGTTAATTGGAAGAAAAGTGAAGCAAAATAAAAATTGCACTTTTTAAAATCCTCATTTTCTTTTAAGGCTCAACTCTGGTGTCACATTTTCTTGATACATGATGTTTTTAAAAGCAGGAGAAAGAACAATTTTTCTTTTCCCCCCTTTAATGTCTTTTAATATTATTTTATATTTTCCAATTACATGTAAAGATATTTTTCAACATTTTTGTTATGAGCTCCAAAATTTTCTCTCTCCTTCCCTTCTTTCTCCCCCTCTCCAAAATAGCAAGCAATATGATAGAGATTATTTCACTCCCTTTTACATAAGTGATAAGATGCTAAGCTCTTAATGAAATAAGAACATATTTCTCCCAGTAAAAAACTTTGAGCTAAGTATGTAAAGTTTTTAATCAATATAAGATGTCTTTGAAAACCTTTCTAAAAAATGAAATGCCTGGAAGAAAGGAAAGGTAGGGCATTTAGGATGAGGAACTTTGTGATGTTCTGAGGGTATTCTGTAAAAGAGCAGACCAGTTCAGGGGACTGTTCAGCAATTTAATAGCTAGAGCTGCCACAGGGAAGATGCTAGATAAATTTTCAGTTGGTGTTGGTACAGAAACTGGTGCACTAAGAGATTTTGCAGTCCGGCCCTTATTTTTACAGGAAGGGAACAGCCACAACTTTGCAGTTATACTCCTAAAAGCCAAAAATAGAATTGGGGAGGGGACAGAATAGCTTTGTCTCCAGCAAAAGTCCCCCCAGGTTAATGCAAAAGGATCTACCTCTTGACCATATAGTGAGACTTTAGGGTTATGTGCAGGGGAAAGGAGGTGTCTAATATTTCTCTATATAGGTTTATATGTCTCTGTGTATATATGTATGTGTGTATGAATGTTCTAAGTAGATATATGTATATAGATATATAGATATATACATTTAGATAGGGTATAGCTGTATCCAAGTTTATATATGTATTATATAATATACTTATTATAAAGTTACATATACACATAAGTATATTTGAATATGTTTATACTGTTATTCCTTCCACATCACAGAGGTTAGGGGAATGATGCCCTGTAATCTGGAAAACACATGCAAAAAATTTGGGGCCTCTCTTTATACAAGAGAAGAAGCCTGAATTTTTAATTTTTCTTTCATGATTACAGTATTTTATTATCAAATTTTAGTTAAGCATCTTTGAGTTTCTAAACTTTTCTGTGTCATCCATCATATTCACATGTTTTCTGTAGCTTCTTCAAAAGTCCCAAGTCCCATTTACAGTAATTTCTTATGCTGACCTATCAAGGTCAAGTTTATCAAAACTATAATAGGGAAAGTTGCAATGTGGAAGAAATAACTGTATAAGTGTGTATGTAGATATACATAGATGTTAGATAAATACACAAATACATACATACACACACACACACAATACAATTAAAAGCCCAGAATTACTGCAAGTTGTTTAATCACCAAAAAGACTTGTCCAGCTTTACAAAGACTTTAAAAAGAGAAAACAATGTATATACAAATGAAAAGATTTAGAAATTTTATGAGGGAGGAGAGAAAACTAGGGGATAGTTGGGGAAGGAACTTCTAAAAGATATAGAGATTAAGATTAAAAAGGGTCTGTGAACAGATAATGGAGGCTTTGAGGGGTGACTAAAATAAGGAATAAGTGGCTAAGGGGAAAAGATAACTGGGATAAAGTAAAAAGAAGGGAAGCTGAAAAGGAAAGTAGTGAGTAAAAAACAAGCTGGGAAAAAACTCACAAATAATAATTACAAATTTGAATGTGAATTTTAAAAATAACAAAATTCATTTAGAAATCAAAGGAAATAATTAAAAAAATGTAAAGGAAAGACATTTAGGAGGACTAGATTTTAAACTGAAATTTTAAATAAAGCAGTAATTATCCAAACTATCTGGTACTGGTGAAGAAATAGAAAGATAAATCAATGGAATAAAGTAAACATACAATTTACAGCAACAAATAAACATAATCTTTTAATTGAAAAGTGTAAAGACTTAAGATTTGGGGATAAGAATTCATGTTTTAACAAAAATTGTTGAGAAAACTGGAAAGCAGTATGGCAGAAACTGGACAAAGATCATTTATCAAGATAATGTCAAAATGGACATATGACGTAGATACAAAGAGAGATTTTACAAGAAAATTAGAAAAACATGGAAAGATATTACTTATCAGACTTATTGATAAGCAAATCATTTATGAATAAATAAGAGATATTGAGCAAAATTAGGTGTAAAATGAATAATTCTGATTAAATTAAAAACATTTTGTAAAAAAATTAAATAAATAAAACAAATGTGGCCAAGATCAGAAAGAAAGCAAATAAAGGGACAAAATTTCAATAGACAATTTATCAGATAAAGATCTTATATCTAAAATATAGAAATAATTTTGTCAAATCCATAAGAATGAGTCATTCCCCAAATAACAGACAGTCAAGAGATATGAAAAGGCAGTTTTTCAATGAAGAAATCTAAACAATATATAATCATATGAAAAAAAATGTTCTGTTTCATTGTTAATTGGAGAAATGAAAATTAAAAAAAATTGAGATATCTTTTTTATACTTACCAGACTGGCTAAAATTACAGAAGAGGTAAGAGACAAAAGTTGGAGAGGATATGGAAAATTCAGGACACTAATTCATTGTAGGTGGAATTGTGAACTGATTTAACATTTTGGAGAGTAATCTGGAATTATATCTAAAGAGTTATTAAACTGTTTAAATCCTTTACAATACCCCCACTAGGGGAAAAAGAAAAGAACCTATATATTCAAAATTATTTATAGGTGCTCTCTTTGTGGTGGAAAAGAACTGAAAATTGTGGGGATGCCCGTCAATTGAGGAATGGCTGAGCAAATTGTCCTATATGATTATGATGAAATACCACTGTGCCATAAGAAACAATGAGCTCAATGATCTTAGAAAAACATGGGGGAAACTTGCAAGAAATAAGGAAATTGACAGACTTTTGAGGACCATTCTCTATAGCAAGCTACATCTCCACAATTCTACAGCTGATTGATATAGAAAATATAAGCTTTTGCTCTGTTTAGTTTTTGTGGATTTACAAAATTTTAAATTAGTCAATAAAATAGAATGCAATTTTAGAAATTCTTACAACAAGCTATCTACCAAATCAGAGGTGAAAAACATCTTCTCCAGCCAAAAACATTAAAATGTAAATACTATATGAGTTTAATGTGTTGAAATGTGAATAAAAAATAAATATATAAACATGTGGTTTTCCAAGTAAATATTCAGCCCACAGAGATCCTCATGTATGATGATTTAGCAGCATCATTTCTATTTGAGTTTAACATTGCTATATTAAAGGATCCAGTCCAGCTGTAGCAGAGATTAGGACTTTGTTAGTGTCTGTAGTTGGAAGTTTGAGCTCTCCTTTCTCAGGGGTCAAAGTGATGAATGGAGAATATACCCACAGGTGGTAGGGGGAAATGTTTGTAACTTCTGTATTTACTGTATCTTTGAAATGAACAGCCCTTTGTACAAATCTAGAAAAAATACAATGTCATAGATCAATGGTGTCAAGTCAAATAGAAAGATATCCCTGAGGGATACATATTGACTTGGAAAAGCACAAATTTATATTATCTATTTTATTGCCTGTATTTATTTTGTTAAACAGATCACAACTATATTTTAACTACTTGTGTTGTATTCAGGCTATAAATTGAATTCCTTTACAATAACTATTCCTGCTAAAGAAGATGTTGAGATAAAAGGGATGAAATGAAACTTACATGATAATATTGTTATATCTTTAAAAGGAATAGCAAGTTGTGTACATGATAGATTTTCAGTTTCACATGCAATCATCTTTTTTATTATATTATACTATGGAAATTGTTTTATTCCATAAATTAAAAATAAACTTAAAGAAAAAAGAAAATTTATAGGTCAAAAGGAAAATATCCCAGAAGAAGAAAATGTCCCTCATTGGTGACGTGTTGTAATTATACAAACATACAATCAAATCAGGTTAATTTTTTTCCCCAGCATGTCCTTATTCTGATCTACTGGCATCATGCTTTAATCATTCATCACATGGCAATGACCTTGAGTTTTGAAGACCATATTAGCAGAATATAAATGCTAGCAAGTCCTTCCATTCTAGAAAGGGACTGAATAGAGCCAGGCAACAAAGATATTGCTTGCCATCAGAGGACCAGCAGAGTTAAGCTTAAAGAGTTAAGCTTAAATAATGGATATTTTCAGCCACAACTCATGAAATAATCAATTGTAGCCAGAATCAGATCAGAGAATACATGGATGAAAACATTATTCTTTGATATATTTTTATTTCATTATTTTGTTGCCTCTGTTGCTTCAAATTTTTTGGATTTTTTTTTTGATAGTGGGAAGAGAGCCGATAACTTCCTAAAGGCAAATCATCTTTGTTGGGGATGGAGGGAGGAGAGCAGAAGGAAGACCAGAAAAACAAATCCAAGCTTGAAAAGGGCAGAAATTAGGACATACCCAGAAACAGTAAGGTCATAGAAGCAGTTAGGTAGTATAATGGGTAGATTTGGTGTCTGAAACATTTGAGTTCTAATCCTACCTCAAAGAATTAGCTGAATAGATTTAGGTAAATTGTTTGACAGGTAAACTGAGCTTCAATTATCTCATATCTCTCAGGGTTGTTGAAGATCTGAGATAAAATAGGTAGAATAATCTGCCTATCTTAAAGCATTATGTGAGGGAGATTGGTTAGTATAGTGAATAGGAAGCTAAACTTGGGGATCAGGAAAATCACAACATAGATTCAGAAATAAAAAGAACTTTAGAAATCATTAAATCTAGCATTCTCATTTTACAGATCAGTAATCTGAGGCAAATAGAGGCTAAGTGCTCTGTTTTCAGGGTCATACAGGTAATACGTGTTTGAGGTAAATTCTGAAACTTAATTTTCTGGACTCCAAATCTTGCAAAACAGCCTTGGTAGCCCCCAGCACTGCCACCATCATCACCACCATGCCCACCAATCTCTCTCTCCTCCTTCTACCAAGATAACTTGAGCACATTACTTAAAAGCTCCAGGTCTCATTCTGTGCTCTATTAAATGAAGATATCTTTAGTATTCCCTTCACAGACTTGTTAGGTTCAAACCTTAAAGCATTAAATACAGGGTACCCTAAAAGTTCTTCGTAAAGTTTTATGTTTAATAGCATAAAATAACTGTAAGACTTTTAGGATCCCTTGAATAGAATGTCAATTATTGCTATTATTATCTCTGCTGGAAATTAGTATATGGTTTATGTAAGAGACAAGTGTCACAGCAGAGAATAAATTTACTGGAGGACAGACAACCTAGTATTTGAGGAAATGAGAGAGGGTTGGTATAGAAATCCAGTTCCATAGCCTTTTCAAAGTATTATTTAATTCTCTAGGGTGATTGTGACTCCTAAACTACAGACATTTCATTTTAATCAGATTTCATTAGAAAATTTAACATTTGCAAACAAGTCTTGTTTGTTCTTATGAAATATGCAATTGTTTGACCTGATAGGAATAAACTATCTTATGATGGATAAATCACATAAGTATTTTATCCCTACTCTTTCTCTGATCTTCTAGAGTATTTTGAACATGTCAACAAATTTTTCTCTATACTTTAGTTTTGTCTGTAAAATACATGCTAAAATGTGATGGAAAATATGGTAAGAAATATACAATACTTTGACTCCATTTCAAAAAATATACTGTATTTTGAAGTGGATATCAAGAAATGATGGAAGATTCTGGTTCTGTGGTTTCATATGTGCTGTTCTCTAGCAGTGAGTCATAGAATAATATAGTCTCTAAAGAATTAGAAATACACCCTATAAAAAAGAAACAACTTTGAAGAAGAATTTAAATAAAATATCTCAGTATGGATCTGAATGAGTAAAAAGAATATGGGCTTATAACGTCAAAATTCAGGAACAACAGGTCAATCATCTGAGACAAAGTTGGTATCTTCAAAAAATCAGAAGGTGAGAAGATTTCCTAGCCTAAATGTTATACTCTCACTTTCCTATGATGAACTTATGGAAAGATATCTGTAAGAGTCATTTAGGATCTACAAACATAGATGAGTTGCAGGCTACTTGATTGGAAGGAAAATCATTATCATACAGTTCCTATATCCATCTGAATAATTCTCTTTGGTAACAAAAGCTAATAACAGCTGATCAAATGAAATAGATCTAAAGATATATGTAAACCTTAAAGCTCTAGATAAATGCTAAGTATTTGTAACCACTTCTAGGCTTTCTATGTCTTGGTTGTCGTTGCATAGGACAGTATTTGAATAAATATTTGATATATAAATGAAAAAGTGAATGAATTCTCAATGCCATACTTCTCTAGTCCATTGTTCTGCATAAAGGGACTTCTATCATTCTATATGTCATTATACTTTTCTTATTATAACAAGTTTTCCAACCTAAGAATGGTTACCTGCTTTAAGAACTCAAATACAGTATCAATAATTCACTAAAAACCTTCAAGGTAAGATTTTTCTTTTATGATTAATGTCTTGGAAGCAACTTTTAAAATTTCATCTTCTTTGGAGCTTTCCAGAATTCCTCCACTGCAGAAAATAAGCCCTGCTCTTCTCATCCCTCCATCCCCTGTCTTGCTCAAATGCTGGAGCACCATCAATCATAGCCCTCCTACACTCAGAGTGTCTCCGGCTATTGAAAATGCTTGCCAGGAGACAGATGTTATGTACAAATATTAGTCACTGCACAGAGAGGGGAAGAAGCAAACAACTAAACCCATAATGAACTTTAGCAACCACAAAGGGGAAAACAGGTTGCTAATTCACCAGCTTTTCATCTGATGGCATATGGCTTGTCCATAGAGAAAATATTTCTCAACAGCAAACTTCCCTCCCACCTTCTCTTGGGGCCAGATGGGAGGAGAGCAGAGTAAAGACAAATGGACAGACATGGCAGTGGCTCAAGAGCAAATGCAGCTTTCAGTTGGCAAGGAATATATTTGGCAGCCACATCTCTAGGATCAGAGACCATTCTGTCTTCCAGGCAGACAGAGCAAAGCACTGGTGATCCTGTGTGGAGTCTTCCCCTTGAGAGCCAAGTCACTCAATCAACCTCATCGAGTTTTCTAGCTCCAGGTACAGAGCTTCCAAATACAAGAGATTCTCCTTGCAACACAAATATAATCAGAGATGAAATCTGACTATGTGAAATCTGGGTTGAGCAGGCAATTGTTTTTTAAGTAAATCTAACATCAAAAGGAAGAAACATAATTAGGAATTCCCCTATCTACAGCAAATTCAGTGTAAGTGGTGAGAGAGAGAAAAATGTTAAGATGGCCCAAGACCACTGACAATCCATGTGGTCCAGGCGCCCAGGTCTGGTGTTATGATTTGAGCAGTCTGCTCTCATTTGGCACAGACATGCTAAGCTAGTGGATGGTAATATAGGAAGGAAAAAGCCTCAGGGCATGGTGACCATAGGCTCTGTGGAGCATAATGACCTGAAATCCAGTAAGGGAAGAGAATGTACTTTCCCTGCCCCCATATGAGACTAATGGAGGATGAAAGACAGGGGCATGAAAGGGAAGGGAGCATGTATGTACCCTTCATCAAGACTTAGTCACACTCTACTAGTTATAGCTCCACCAAAAAAGATTTTATAGGCTGAAACAAAAAAGTAGACACTCTTCTTAAACTCTTAATGACTCAGTTTCCTTTCTCATAGTAGTCTTTGATCACTTTGAAAGCTAGAAAGAGGCACAGACATTTGATTTAATTTAAGTTCAAGATTCTGAACTAGTAACACTTTGGGATTCTTATAATCCCTGTAACCTAGAATAATTATTAGTTTGGTTTGTATAGGAACCTTAAGATGATAGATTTAGAACCAGTAGCAATCTTAAAAGTTATTCAGTTCAAAACCTTCATTTTACAGAGGGGAAAATTGAGATTCAGTAAGAAAAAATAATCATATTTTGTGGTCACACAGCTAACAAGTGTGAAAGGCAGGTTTCAAGCCTATTTCTACATGATCCCATACTGTCTGAAAGAAATCTGGGTTTGACCATGTAATTCTATTCAAAAAGCAAGTACTGTGCAGGTACTATGTAAAAAGCAGCATTGCATGGTGGGCAAAGAGCTAGATTTGAATATAGGAAGCTAGAAAGTCCTAGATTCAAGTCCTCCCTCTGATATATACTGGCTATAGAGTCCTGGTCAAATCACAACCTCTCAGTTTCTAAAACTGTGGTTCACAACCCCATGTGGGATCTTATAGCTGAATTGAGGTTCACAAAATTATGATTTATTATCATTAAATGTTTGGTTTGTATACATATTTTGTAGTCATGTAAAATTTCCTGAGTGAAAAGAAAAAGTTTAAGAAACCCTACTCTAGGAAACTCTCTAAGATTCTAATTTAGAAAGTAGAGATCTGCATTGATAGTGAGAGTTTCCTCTCTTGTGAGTTCTCTTTAACCAATGAAATCACAAGCCCAATATCCATCCTTTTCCCCAAGCCTATCTGCAAAGCACTGAGCTATAACTGCTAGGGTATAATGATAAAACAGGAAACATGTCCTTTCCTCAAGGAGCTGATCCTGTCTTGGAGGTATATTACATGTGCCCAGACAAGTAAATGCAAGATGATTGGAGAAGAAAAAGAACATTAATAAGTAAGGAGATTAAAAAAGAAAAATTGGCATCCAAGTTGAATCTTAAAAATAGTTACAAATTCTGAGAGATTAAAGGAGAGGAAATAGTAGTTCCAAGCATAATGGATAGCTTATGCAAAAAAAAAAAAAACAGATAAGCGATGAAATATGAAACATTAAATTCAGGAACAGCAATTAGTCCATTTGGTTGTAAAAAAGCAAGAATGAAAATAATGGAAAATAAGTCTGTAGAATTGACTCTGTGCCATATATAGTGAATGAGAAAATTGGGGATTTACTATCAAAGGTTTCTGAATACCTGATACAGCCAACATGTTACAATATACCTATCCATATAACACTCTGTATACATGAGAAGGTATCTTGAGCCAAAGAATAATCAAAGACTTGTAGTAAGTCATAGTGGAAAGATTCCAGATGGTAGCTATGAGTATGGCAATATTGCCTCTATGATAATAATAATGACTATCATTATATTACATCATCCCATTCTTCTCATCTTTTTTTATAGAGTTCATCCAAACTTGCCCTGAAACAAGTTTTTTTGCTGCAATTATTATTTAGTATTTAATTATTCTGTGGAATATTGCCCAAGTGGATAAAATAAATGCCTTTTTAATTAAAATACAGAGATGTAAACTCATCGCTTGTAGACTCATTTCTTGTAGATTCACAGAAAATATCCTGTGTATAACTTTAATAGGAGACAGGAAAACAGGGATGACATGCGTCCTAGCCTATTTCCATATGATTTTGAGCTACTCTGTGAGGTTTCTGTGATGTTTTGAGAGCTCTTTATTCCATATAGCTTAGTTATAATATTTAGTATAATGGCATCTATGAAAAACATTCTCAACTTTTATGTATCATTGTAATATCTGGATAGTTATGGACAATAGTTCAGTCTCTCATAATGCTTCAGTTCCAGTAATTGTAAAAAAAAAGATATTAAAATTTTTTTTCTTAAAAAGGAAGTTAGGAATAATTGTCCATCTGAGAAGAAGTTGGTAAAGTCCTTTGTTAGCAACCGATATGCCACTGGGGAAGTTCATGAACCAGTTATTATAGATCTTCTCCAGCCCTATCATTTTCCAGTTTTGCTGAGAACCTGGAGTTTCATACATCTGTCTTTATATAATTTATCTGTTGCTCATTAAATTAACACTATGATAGTTTTCTGCTTCTCATTTAACCCAATTTGCATTTTTATAGTGACCATATAACTCAATCAGAAATTTCCATATTCTCATTCAAGAATCTCTCTCAACTCTCATTTGGTAAATAAATGTTATGATTGATACTGAATTGTTTTGTTTTGTGAAGTTCGGCGTTTTTATTTTTAAGAGGGGAAGGGTGTTGGGTTTTTTGTTTGTTTGTTTATTTGTTTGTTTTTGCCACTGCTTTAATTCTTTATATCCTTAACCATTTCTTTTGCTTTTGCTTTTCAACTTTTTCTTTTTTTTTCAATTATTTTTGTTTTTAATTTTTTTTTGCTTTTTTTCTTTCACTTTCAATGATTAATTAAGAGACCCATCATTTCTGATAAACTTTTGCTTTCCAAATTCCATTCTACATTTCTTTCATTTGTTGTTGTTGAGTTAAATTGAGAAATGTGTTATTGAAGTTTTATGTTGCGTATATCAGCTTGATATTGTTTAATATTCCAATATCTCTCCTTAGATCTTCATTAGCTTTTTAAAATCACCTTACTATCACCATCATTATCTTCTCTTCAAAGGAATCCAATTATAAATGTTCCTAGAACAAATAATTATCCTATAATTATTTTTTTTGTAGCTAATGTTTGGCAGACTATCACATCCCCTTCTGGATTACTGCCTTGTTGTATCAAAAGGTCTGCATAGCTCAATGAAACCATGAACTATGCTGTGCAGGGTTTCGCAAGATGGGCAGGTCATAACAAAGAGTTTTCACAAAAAGTGATCCACTAGAGAAGAATGACAAGCCATTCCAATATCTTTGCAAAAAACAAACAAACAAAACAAAAACAAAAAGCAAAACTTCATGTACAATACTAAAATGATAAAAGACATGACTCAGAAGATGAACCTCTCAGGTTGGAAAATGTGCAATATGCTATTGAGGAAGAGTGGAGGACAATTACAAGTAATTCTAGTGCTAATGAAGCATCTGAGCCAAATCTAAAAGAAAGCTCAGCTGCAGATGTGTCTGGTGATGAAAGGAAAGTTCAATGCCATAAAGATCAATATCTCATAGGAACCTGGAATGTAAGATCTATAGACCGAGATAAGCTGAATGTGGTCAAAGTAGGAAATAAAAAGAATTATGCACTGACATCTTGGATGTCAGTGAACTTAAATGGATGGGAATGGGTGAATTTATTTCAGATGATCACTTACTGTGGGCAAGAATCCCTTAAAAGAGATGGAATCACCATTATACTCAATAAAAAAGTGAAAAAAGCTGCCCTAAGATATAATCTCAAAAACGAAAGCACGATATACATTCAAATCCAAGGCAAACTGTTCAACATCACAGTAATGAAAGTCTATACTCCAATTACTGATGCCAAAGAGATCAAATTAATCAGTTCTATGAAGACTTACACTGTCTAGAAATAATACCAAAAAAGATGTATCATAGGGAATGTTAAAGATTAAAATCAAAAGATTATTGGAATAATAAGCAAGTTTGACTTTAAACTACAAAATAAACTAATACTTTTGTCAACATAATTCACTCATACGAAGAACTTTTTTCAACAATCCAAAAGGCAATTCTACACATAAGCATTACCAGATCATCAATACCAAAATCATACTGATTATACAATTTGCAGCTAAAGTAGGAGAAACTATATTCCTGGAGGTACACTCAGATCATGAGCTTCTTACTGCAAAATTCAGACTTCACTTGAAGAAAGTAGGGAAAACTATCAAACCATATAAGTATGACCTAAATAACATCCCTTATTAATATGAAGTAGAAGTGATGGATAGATTTAGAGGAATAGATATGGCAGATAGACTACCTGAAGAATTATGACCAGAGGTTGAAAATACTGTACAAGAGGCAGCAACAAAAACATTCTGAAGAAAAAGAGCAAGAAGACAAAATGAATATTAGATAAGGCTTTACAAATAATTGAGGAAATAGGAAAGGTGAAAGGGAAAGCTATGCTCAACCTAATGCAGAATTCCAGAGAATAACAAGGAGAGATAAGGTTTTCTTAAATGAATGATGCAAAGAAATATCTGAAAAGAGTATTTTGGGAAAGATAAGAGTTCTCTTTAAGAAAATCAGAGTATTCAGGGAAAATTTTATGTAAAAATATGCATGATAAAAGACCCCAAAATATGATAGAGACGTAACAATAGAAGAGTTTAAAAAGAAGTGGCAAGAATATATGGAAGATCTATAAAAAATAAAATCTTAACATCATTGATAACCACTATGGTGTCTTACTGAATTAGAGCCAGAAATCCTAGAGAATAAAGTCAAGGGGACCTTAAGTTAGCAGAAATGATTAGATTCCAGCTGAGCTATTTAAAATCCTAAATTGTGTTGCTCTTAAAGTGTTGCCCTTAATATACCAGCAAATTTGGAAAATATTGCAATGGCCATTGGATTGGAAATGATCATTTTATGTCTCATTCCTAAAGCAGGGTAATGACAAAGAACATTCAAATTACTGAACAGATTATATTCTTCCTACATGCCAGTAAGGTTATGTTTAAGATTCTGCAAGCTAGGTTTCAGCAATACATGAACCGATGATTATCAGAAGAGCAGACTGGTTTTTGAAGAGGCAGAGAACTAGAAATCAAATTGCCAACATTCACTGAATTACGGAAAAGGTAAGCTAGTTCTAGGGGAAAAAAAATCTACTTTGGCTTCATTGACTATGATATAACCTTTGAGTGGATTAAGACAAAATGTGTCAACTTCTCAAACAGATGAGAGTACCATTTCATCTTATCCATCTTCTGAACAACTTGTATGTGGGACAAGAAGAAATAGATAGAATTGAATATAGAATAGAAATGGCTTAAAATTAGAAAAGAAATATAAGTTGTATATTGTCACTTTATTTATTTAACTTACATACAGAGCACTAAATACTAAATTGGATTAATCAAAAGCCAGAATTAAGGTTGCTAGGAAAAATCAACAATCTCAACTTTGCAGACGATACAGTAAGTGAAGAGGAATTAAGAAGCTTTTTGATGAGAGTGAAAAATGAAAGTATGAAAAAACTGGCTAGAAGTTTAACATTAAAAAAAACTAAGATGTGGTCCCATTACTTCCTGGAAAATAAAGGGAGAAGGGACAGCTTGATAGTGCAGTGGATAGAGCACCAGTCTTGAAGTTCGAAGGCCCTGAATTTGAATCTGGCCTTAGACACATCACTTCCTAGCTGTGTGATTCTGGGCAAGTCACATAACCCGATTCGTCTTGCAAAAAGAAAGACAGAGAGAGAGAGAGAGAGAGAGAGAGAGAGAGAGAGAGAGAGAGAGAAGAAATGGAGATTTTGTATTCTTAGGCTCAAATATCATTGTCATGAAATTAAAGGATACTTGCTCCTCAGAATGAAAACTATGGCACTTCTGGACAATTACTAAAAAACAGAAACATCACCTTGCAGACAAAGTCCATAAAGTCAAAGCTATGGTTTTTCTAGTAGCAATATAGGTCTATGAAAAGTGGATTATGAAAAAAAAAAGCTGAGCACTTACAGAACTGATGCTTTTGAATTGTGGTTCTAGAGAAGGCTTTTGAGGAGGTAAAATCAGTCAACACTTAAAGAAATTAATCTGGACTATTCAGGGTCAAATGTTGAAACTGAAACTTAAATACTTTGGCTACATAATGAGAAGACAAGACTCACTGGAAAAGACCCTGATGCTGAGAAACTTTGAAGGCAAAAGGAAAGGGGAACAGCAGAAGATAAGATAAATAGATAGTGTCATGGAAACAAAGAATATGATCTTGGACAAACTTTGGGAGATGGTGGAGAATAGAAGGGCCTAACATACTGTAGGAGATTGGGTCACAAAGAATCAGACATGACTAAATTACTAAACAGCAATAACGAAAACTATTGTGGAGGTGGATAAAATAATTGGAGGTTTTAATTAAAGTGTTGTTGGGATAAAAATCTCATCTTTTAAACTTTACTAAAAAGTATCTTTGGCATGACTCCGAAGATAATGAAAAGAGATGATAAGGGTGTTAATAAGTCCATCATCCTGCTCCTAAAAGGTTTTGGGACTTTACATCAGTTCTTTTTATTTTTACATTTATTAGTTTTATTATTATTTTCATGATCATTATTATTATAACCTTCCTCCTTGAGTGCTAATATATTGACTGGTCAACAGGAACTTAATAAATGTTTGTTTAATTGAATTGAATATGTTTCTCCTGGAGCAGAACCTACTAAGAATCATCAATAAGAGTATTTATAGTCAAAAGGAGTTTTCTGTGAGATCTACCAATGAGATAGACAATAACCGCAAATGCAAAGTAAAAGGTTCCTATTATTTGGAAGGGTCTAGTCCTCTTCATCTCATTATTAGTCATCCTTTAGAGAAGATAGTCAAATTCCATTATCTATTGAATATTTATGGAGAAGGAAGGTTTCAACTTATATTTTTTACACTGAGCAGAAAGAATAATAATTTCCGCTTAAAACCCTGGTGAGATTCAGGAAATTTAAGTAGAAAGAAAGTTAGAGAAAACTTTAATTGTAACAAAATGCCCTCAATTTCCTAGTAAAAGGTATCATTTGAAAAAAATTAGTTTATACAAATAATGCCAATTTGTCTTCCACAGAACCATAATTAGGGAGGGGCAACTGAATCTTTTCCCCAAATCAATGAAATTTTAAAAGCACAAAAATTGGCATATACCCACCTTCAGAAGATTAGGATGAGATCAGGGGAGTGTGAATCCAGATGAAGACACTGGGTTATTCTTGTTGTCTGTCTTTCATTCTCAAAGAGTCCCATGACATCTGGAAGAAAGCATTAGAATGGATTTGGGGAAGTAAGTTTCTTTTGGGGACTCCTCCACCATATTTCCTTTGATGCTTATGGAGGGGTAGTCTTTCTCTCTCTCTTTCATCCTCCTCTAGTGCACTGGGGAATAGCTGAAGAAGCAATAATATTACACACACACACACACACACACACACACACACACACACACCAACAAAGTGAATAATTCTAGTATTGCCTCCCCTCTCATACTATTTAGAAAAGATCTTTACAAAGGCTTTTCTAGGAAGGTTGAATGAACAGAAAAGTCTGAAGTACCTTCCAATTCTGGAATTTTATTTCCTTAGCCTCTTTGTTCAACTGAATTTTTCTTAATTACTACTCCTGTTATTTTAACATCACAAATTACAAAGTTGATATGAGAATGTTCTTAATGTTCTAATGTCTCTTTTCCTCTTTCTTGACCAAGACACTAAAATTGTCAGTTATGGTTCTGTTTTCCCTCATTTAGATTCCAAATTTCTTGAGGACTGAGAAATTTCCTCTTATTTTTCACAGCACCCAGAACAATGATTTGTACAATTCATGAGACAGATGCTTAATGAGTTTGATAGTGGTGAGTGATGAGCTACAAAATCTCATCATTCTTTAAATATCACTCTTTAAAGCTCTTTAAATCAGTGACATGTTAAAATTTTAAAAAGCAAATTCTACAGAGTAAGAATTATATGGTGGAAACAATGATGGATTTACAATCAAACGATTTAGATTCAGATCCCTTACTCCAGTGATTCTATTCGATTTCTGTGGACCTCAGTTTCCTTATCTGTAAATTTAAGGGATGGACTAAGTGATCTCTGAGGTCCCATTTATTAGAATGCTATAATCCTTTGAAAAGGTATAGCTTATACAAGGCAAAAAGTACATGAGCTTTGAGAGCTTTCCAAAGGATTATTTCAAAATGGGAATCAACAGTGGCTAGCTTGATAAGAGGAAAGGTGAGGGTGGAAATGAGAATAGCAGAACCTCCCACCCACCTACTCTTGCATCATCACAAGCAACATCTGCCTTTTAGATCAAAATCATTCTAATACACACTTTATGTGAATTGGTTGTTCTAGGAACATTTCAAGTGGGCACTGGAGTTTGAAAAATCCAATGGGAAATTCCAGATGGCATTCCAAGCAGGTAGCTTTTCTTATTTAATTTGTTCAGGATGTCTCCAATTTTCAAAGTATGGGTACAATATTATGGCTTCCCTACAATACAATTCACCCACCTGATCCTGCCCAGAAAGTAACCGCAAGTGGTTTTAAAAAGTTCAACAGTTCTCGAGTTGACTTAAATATTCTTACAAGTGTTTTTGTTTGTTTTTAAGTAGAGACCGGACAATAAAGAACAAAGAGACTGGATTCAAGAGAGACCTAGATTTGAATCCTACTTCTGCAATAAATTTTGTGACCGTGGGCAAGTCACTTCACCTAAAATTACAGAATCATAGCTCTAGATCTGGAAATGATCTCAGAGATCATCTTGTCTCTGATTCCACTTCCCCATTATTAAAACTGAAGATAATAATAATCTTATGTTTTTACCTTACATGCTGGCTATAAGGCTCAATAGAAAACATATTCTAGCTATTTCAAAAGTCTCAGTGGAGTTTAGGCTTTAATAGCTTAAAACTACCCTATTTTGGGGACACCCTGAAGCACATACTATAAAAATCTTAAATACTAAATAAGTGTCAAATATTTTTAGATGGTTGTGTACTTTAAAAAATAAGGATATTAAATAATCTAATTTCTCTTAACTTATTTAGTTCAGCAATTTCAGGCTTTAGAAAATTCAAATCTTTGTGGGGATGGAAGTTAAGAGGGAAAGAAAACAGGACTAGTACAAGAGTAGTGTCCTATGTAATAGGATCTTCTCATTTTTTAGATCACTCCCAAAAATGTACAGGTAAATGGGAAGGTGTAAAAAAGGGAAAAAACAGAAAAGGGCTTGCCAGATTTGGCTTTCTAGAAAATCTGCTTCATTTTCTGTAAAGTAGTTTTAGTAAGTAGAGTGAAACATTTATTGAGTGCATGCTATGTGCTAGGCACAGTGCTAAGCACTTTGCAAAAAAAAAAAATATCATTTAGGAAGGAGAAAAAGACCTTTTGACTTTGATCAAAATAAAAGGTCCTTCCTGATTACCTCATCCTATTATTTTTCAGCAATTGAGAACTTTGTACTGCTTCATGGAAAAATGCAAATCTTCCTACAGATATCTACAGTACTTGGGATTATAATGGAATTGGCCTTCCATTATCTGCTCAAGTCAAGCTTAATTCTGAGATCAACCTCATCCTCCCTACCTTAGGGACCAAGTGAAAAACAAAACAGCCATGGCAACTAGTGCTTTCATTTTAAAGATGCTTCTAAACATTCTGTTCTCTTTTTCTTTCTGGCCAACATCCTAATTATCTCAAAAGCTCAAGGAGAACTTCTTCCTGGACTGATCAGAGAGAGGAGAGCTGGACATTGTTTCAGATTTGTTAGTTAAAGAAAGACTGCCATGTCTTTCTTTTTTAAATTAGTTCAAAGATTAAAATACTTTTTTAAAGATAATTTCTTGATATTTCTTTAAAAAAAGGAATGGGAGACAAGGGTCTCCTTTCATACTAGTATTATTCTAGCTATTATAACTAGCACATAGCAAGTTCCTATTTCATGAAATTCAATTGAATAATTAAATATAGGATCACAGCATCATAGTACATCTAGATATAGAAGGTACCTCAAATCTGTCCAAACCAACCCCTTCATTTTAGCAAGCATAGGGAGATTAAGTGATTTGCCTAAGAATTACATAAGTGGGGGCGGAGCCAAGATGGCGAACTGCGGACAGCTTTCTCTGTGAACTCCTCCGACATTCCCACAAACCCAGACAAAGTAAGCCTTCCAACTGGTTTCTGAGTGAGGGCCTCGCCAAGCATTTGGACTACAAGGCACTTCTATAAAAGATCTACCTTGAAAGAACTCCGGAGAAGGTTAGCCTCAGGGGAAATTGGCCGCTGGTCGCGATCGGACTCCAGCCGGGGAGGAAGTCAGGGCTGCGATAGAAGGGCAGATTTTGGGCCCCCAGGAAGCCCCTGGGAGACGCCTGGGCCACTTTGCTCTGCTTGCAGGCAGGTGCTTTGGCAGATCTGCCTTTGGAAGGGGGTGGATCGAGAACAGCTGAAAACGTGGTCCTAGTGCGAATCTAGCCCGACCAGGCTCAGACCGGAAGTCAACTCGGCAAACTGCCCCAGGGCAAATACAAATTGTTGCAGTTTTCTCGGCTTTTGACCAATATCCCAACTTTAAACCATGAGCAAGAAGCAGAAGAGAGCTCTCACCATAGAAAGCTTTTACGGAGAAAAAATAGAACAGTCCCCAGATCCTGACATTATGAAAACAATCCCAGATGAAGCCACAAAGGCAGACTTAAGTTGGTCTCCCTTTCAGAAGGCTTACCTGGATGATTGCATTAAGAATCTCAAAAGAGAGCTAGAAGAAGAATGGGGAAATAAATTGAGATCAGGGCAACAGAAATATCAAAAACTGGAAAATAGGACTGCTGAATTGGAAAAAGAAAACAGTTCACTGAAAAACAAAATTGGTGAATTGGAAAAAATCACCAATTCACTGGAAAATAAAAATGGTGAACTGAAAAACAAAATTGGTGAATTGGAAAAAGACAACAATTCACTGAAAAACAAAATTGGTGAATTGGAAAAAGACAACAATTCACTGAAAAATAAAACTGGCAAAATGGAAAAAGAATGCATTGAATCCAGAAATTCAATTGGCCAGCTACAAAAGGAGCTAAAAAAGATAACTGAAGGAAATAATACTTTAAAAATTAAAATTGAACAAATAGAAGTAAATGACTCAATAAGACTTCAAGAATCAGTTAAACAAAAACAAAAAAATGAAAAAATAGAAGAAAATATGAAATATCTCCTAGGAAAAACAACTGACTTGGAAAACAGATCCAGGAGAGACAATTTAAGGATTATCGGACTCCCTGAAAGCCACGATGAAAAAAAGAACCTGGATGCTATCTTCCAGGAAATCATGAAAGAGAATTGCCCTGATGTTTTAGAATCAGAAGGCAAAATTGGCATTGAAAGAATTCACCGATCACCTCCAGAAAGAGACCCCAAAATTAAAACCCCAAGGAATATCGTGGCCAAATTTCAGGACTATCGCACCAAGGAAAAGATATTGCAAGCAGCTAGAAAGAAACAGTTCAAATACCGAGGAACTGTCATTAGAATTACACAGCATCTGTCAGCTTCCACATTGAAGGATCGAAGGACCTGGAACCAGATATTCCGAAAGGCAAAAGAACTTGGATTACAGCCAAGAATAAGTTATCCAGCTAGAATGAGCATCATCTTCCAGGGAAGAAGATGGTCATTCAATGATACAGGAGAATTTCACCTATTTCTAATGAAAAGACCTGATCTGAACAAAAAATTTGACCTCCAAATAGAGAACTCAAGAGAAACATAAAAAGGTAAAAAGGAAAACTCTTGAGAACTATATTCCTACTATAGGTATCCTTTAAAGAATGGCAGTATAATTTGATTTTTCTTTGATAATAATGGAAAAGAAATTAGAGGCGGAAGGGATACCATACAGAAAAAGAAAAAGGGGAGATGGGGGAAAAGGAGGCAAAATAAAGTAAAAATAAAGGAGGTGAAATAAGGCAAAATCTCATAAAGAGACATAGAAGATCTAATATAATTGAGGGGAAGAAGGGAGGGCGATGAGTATTGTGTAAACCTTACTCTCATTAGATTGGACTCTAAGAGAGTATATCAGACACATTTGGCTTCAAAGAAAGCACTGACCCTCCTTGTGGGAAGGTAGGAGGGAGGGGAGAAAAGGAAAGGGATAAACTAATAGAAGGATTAGGGGAAAGGTATAAAGGGGAGGGAGGGACTCTAAAGGGAGGAGGATTATTGGTGGGAGGTGGTCATCAAGAGCAAAGTACTGGGGAGGGGGGAAGGGAGAGAGGGGAAAGGGAAGAGTAAATCATAACTCTGGGTAAATAAGATGACAGGGAATACAGATATAGTTATTTTAACTGTGAATGTGAACGGGATGAACTCTCCCATAAAACGGAAGCGGGTAGCAGACTGGATTAAAAGCCAGAATCCTACAATATGTTGTTTACAAGAAACACATCTAAAACATAGAGATACATACAGAGTGAAGGTAAAGGGCTGGAGCAGAATCTTCTATGCTTCAGGTGAACAAAGAAAGGCAGGGGTAGCAATCCTTATCTCGGATCAAGTAAAAACAAAAATAGATCTAATTAAAAGAGATAAGGAAGGAAACTACATTTTACTAAAGGGTTCCATAGACAATGAAGCAGTATCAATACTTAACATATATGCACCAAGTGGTATAGCATCCAAATTCCTAGAGGAGAAGTTAAGAGAGATGCAAGGAGAAATAGACAGTAATACTATACTAGTGGGAGATCTCAACCTTCCTCTCTCAGAATTAGATAAATCAAATTCCAAAATAAATAAGAAAGAAGTTAGGGAGGTTAACAAAAGGCTAGAAAAGTTAGGTATGATAGATCTCTGGAGGAAATTGAATGGTGATAGAAGGGAGTATACTTTTTTCTCAGGGGTTCATGGAACTTATACAAAAATTGATCATGTGTTAGGGCATAAAAACCTCAAAATCAAATGCAGAAAAGCAGAAATAGTAAATGCATCCTTCTCAGATCATGATGCAATAAAACTCACATGTAATATAAGGCCAGGAGAAAATAGGCCACAAGTTATTTGGAAATTAAATAATCTAATCCTGAAGAACGAATGGGTGAAAGAGCAAATTATAGACACAATCGAAAATTTCATCCAGGAGAATGACAACAATGAGACAACATACCAAAATTTGTGGGACTCGGCTAAAGCGGTTATAAGGGGTAATTTTATATCTCTAGATGCTTACTTGCGTAAAACAGAGAAGGAGAAGATTAATGAACTGGGCTTACAATTAAAAAAGCTAGAAAAAGACCAAATTAAAAACCCTCAATTAAATACCAAATTGGAAATTCTGAAAATTAAAGGGGAGATCAATAAAATTGAAAATAAGAAAACTATTGAATTAATAAATAAAAGTAAGAGTTGGTTTTATGAAAAAAACAACAAAATAGATAAGCCTTTAGTTAATTTGATTAGAAAAAGGAAAGAGGAAAATCAAATTATTAGTCTCAAAAATGATAAGGGAGAACTTTCCTCCAATGAAGAGGAAATTAGAGTAATAATTAGGAGTTTCTTTGCCCAACTTTATGCCAATAAATTTGAGAATGTAAATGAAATGGAGGAGTATCTACAAAAATATAGATTGCCCAGATTAACAGAAGAGGAAATAAATTATTTAAATAGCCCTATTTCAGAAAAAGAAATAGAACAAGCTATTCATCAACTCCCTAAGAAAAAATCTCCAGGACCAGATGGATTTACATGTGAATTTTACCAAACATTCAAAGAACAATTAATCCCAATACTATATAAACTATTCGAAAAAATAGGGAAAGAAGGTATACTACCAAATTCCTTCTATGACACAGATATGGTGCTGATAGCTAAACCAGGTAGGGAGAAAACTGAGAAAGAAAACTATAGACCCATTTCCCTAATGAATATTGATGCAAAAATTTTAAATAAGATTTTAGCAACAAGATTACAGAAAGTCATCCCCAGGATAATACATCATGACCAAGTAGGATTTATACCAGGAATGCAGGGCTGGTTCAATATTAGGAAAATTATTAGCATAATCAATTATATTAATAACCAAATTAATAAAAATCATATGATTATCTCCATAGATGCAGAAAAAGCCTTTGATAAAATCCAACACCCATTCCTATTAAAAACACTGGAGAGTATAGGAATAAATGGGCTTTTCCTTAAAATGATTAGTAGTATCTACTTAAAACCTTCAGCAAGCATCATATGTAATGGAGTCAAACTAGAACCATTCCCAATAAGATCAGGAGTGAAACAAGGCTGCCCACTGTCACCATTACTATTTAATATTGTATTAGAAATGTTAGCTTTAGCAATAAGAGAAGAAAAAGAGATAAAAGGAATCAGAGTAGGTAGTGAAGAAACCAAATTATCACTCTTTGCAGATGACATGATGGTATACTTAGAGAACCCTAGAGACTCAACTAAAAAACTACTAGAAACAATTCACACCTTTAGCAAAGTGGCAGGATACAAAATAAATCCACATAAATCATCAGCATTTTTATATATTACCAATAAAGTTCAGCAGCAAGAGATACAAAAAGAAATTCCATTCAAAATAACTGTTGATAGTATAAAATATTTGGGAATTTATCTGCCAAGAGATAGTCAGGAACTATATGAACTAAACTACAAAACACTTTCCACACAAATCAAATCAGACCTAGTCAATTGGAAAAACTTAAAATGCTCATGGGTAGGCCGAGCAAATATAATAAAAATGACAATACTACCCAAACTAATTTACTTATTTAGTGCCATACCAATCAAACTCCCAAGAAATTATCTTACAGTTCTAGAAAAAATAGTAGCAAAGTTCATTTGGAAAAACAAAAGGTCAAGAATTTCAAGGGGATTAATGAAAAAAAAGGCTGATGATGGAGGACTTGCTGTACCAGATCTAAAACTATATTATAAAGCAGCAGTCATCAAAACCATATGGTACTGGCTAAGAAATAGAATAGTCGATCAGTGGAATAGGATAGAATCACAAGACAAACTAGGCAATAACTATAGCAATTTGGTTTTTGATAAACCCAAAGACCCCAGCTTTTGGGATAAGTATTCACTATTTGACAAAAACATTTTTATTCTTATGAGTGACCATTAAGGTCAATGAGTTAAAGCACTCCTATAACATATAAAACTATCATAGAAAAAAAAGAAAAAGGGGTTTCACAATTCCCCAAACTCCTAAAGATCCCTGCCTAATTAAGTGACAAGATAAGTTTTTTCACATCACAAGTAAGTGCCTTGCAGTCCTTTAGGTTCTATTATGGAGACTATTTATTGCATTATAACCATTACCGGTTTCAACTAAGCATGGATGACAAATCCAAATCCACCATGAAAATTAACTTGATACATGTTGGTATTAAAAAAAAAAGGAAAAAAACCCTTTAGGGTTTCTAGAATTATTAGAGAGGAGGTTGACAACTGAAGAGGAGGGGAAATGAATGTGCAAATAGCATGTGTAGAAGAATAAAGAGTGCTCATGACTCATGCTACCATATTGGATTCATCAATACATGCCAGAATCTCTCTAGATTTGCCCTTACCAACTACAACCAAAGTTTTAATCACAAATAACTTTGTTCTCTTAATGTTAAAATTGCATTCATTTTTTGTTGGTAAGCTATATTTTTATATTCCCAGAGTTTACAGTTATGACTGTTTTCCAAATAATTGCCTGCCTGCCTTCTTGAAATAGTATTAATTTGATTCAACAGTCCCTGCCTACCAGTTACAGAGAGACCCTTCTAGCTGTGCATGTGATACATTCACTTGACATCCACCCCAAAACTCCAAAATATTAGTTTATTTTCTACAATCCCAATTTCTCTTATTCCTATACTTTTCCCAATCACTCTACAACCTTTCAGTAAACATTATTCAGTGCTCTTCAGACTTTTATTATGCATTCTAAGCAAGGGTTCAAACACAAACAAATCAAATTTCTCTGTTGTTAAAGCTTCAAAGTATTGAGAGGAGGTGAAAAAGAGGGGTGGCCTAGAATTATTATTTTTCATGATGAGGACCCTGATATGGAAATTCCCTCCACTAACACAGATATCCAACAGTAATTTATAATAGTGGAGAGATACCTGGAACACAGAGAGGGAAAATGGATTGTCCGTGATTAAACAGTCACTATGAATTAAAGGTAGCTTTTGTTGATTTTATGGGCAGCCTTCAATCCACTTGCTGCCTTTTACCAAAGAGAATCAAAAGACTTGAGGCTTTGGAGGTTGAGAACAGCCTCTCAGCAGAGGTTAGAAGGTGAGGATCCAAAGCCAGGAAAAGAGACAAGTCGTTCCAAGTCCGTTCATCCTCTGAGTCAACTTACTGTCATTCACCTAGCAGAGTTCACTTGCTTCATACTTCCCATCATTAAAATTTCACTCCCAGACAGGCGTCTTGCAAATTTTTGCTTTTGCCTTTTTTTACCAGCAAGTCTTGTTATCCCTAAGTGCATTGCCCTTCTGTCTGTTAGCAAGTTATTGGACACATGAATCCCAAATAGAAAGCAACATACTCTTGGTGCCATTTACAATGTGTTTTGAATCACTGTCCTTTGTATAGCTTGTACACTCAGTGGAGGGTGAAAAGCTAGGTAGAATGGAATTTCTTCAATAATCCTATTTACACATTTTAAATGGCTACAGATTTCTTGATTCCCAATAATAGTGCCCAATAGAAAATGCTGCACAATGGGTAAAAGTTTGTGCCAATAAATTGCCTGGCACAAGCCTTGGATGATGCTTTTGCATGTTTGCACATTTCTGATCTTCTCATGCTATATATAATGAGTGTTCTCCCCCAAGTTGGGCTCTTCTTTAAAGACATTTATCATGGGCTTCATTTTTTTATGGGCTTCATTTTAATGAAAAAATTATAGTAGTAAAGATCATAGACTCAGAGTTAGAATAGACTAAAGTTTTAGGATGGATGTCAAGTAGATGTATCATATCCATGATGATTTAATACTTTTTCTTCTTATTTCACTTCCTCTTCTCCTCCTCCTTTTCCTCTTTCTCCTCTTTTTCTTCCTTCTCCTTAAATCATGATTGGTATTATCTTATGTTTATATTATTTTTTACAATATCCCATAAGAAAACCTTACAAAAGGTATTACAGAAGAACTGCACAGCTATTTTTGCCTTCCTCTTGCCCATTTCTGTGACTTTGTTCATGTCATTCCCATGACTGGAATGGATATTTACCTATCTAGTATGTACATCCTCTCACATCTCCACCTGTTACAATCATTCTTTTTCTTCAAGGAGTGCTTCCTCCTCCATGAAACTTTTCCTGATGCTTCTCCTCATCCACCAAATAGAACAATCCTTTACTTCTCACATTTCTGATAACATTTTATATTAATTTCTCCTTCACATTTACATCCTAACTGATTTGCTTCAGTGAATTTGTGACTTCATTCAAGTGAATTATTCCTATCAATGGTTCAAATTGCCACCTATTAACATCTCTAGCAACTTCACATCCATCCATAAATCGTCCATAAAAAAATCTACCCAGTATGCAATGTATCTTTCTCTATGTATTTTTAACATTACATGAGTAACGTTATTGGTTACCTTTATTGTTATTGGTTACATTCCATGTTCTCCTTACATGGATAGTCTACCTCCTTTGTAAATCACAAAAATATTTTTACAACACCTCTTGTGACCAAATCATCACTGGTAGTTTACAGTAACCTATTTATGTCCAGCATAACTCTTATTGTATGGACCATTGGCAATTTTGATTCTTAAGAGATTGTGATGTTCTATAATTTGAAGATCTATACTATAGAAAATTTAGCATACTAAGGGAGGAAAAGATGTAATGAGAATTTTTTGCATGTGTCAAGAAAAAGTTTAGGATCATTTAAAAATGTTGTTCAGTTTCCCCAAATTAATCCAAGTCTTTCTGCTTCTTTTATTCATTTCTGAGCCCATTTCACTATCTATCTATAATACCTGCCATAGATATAGGTACCAATGACCTAACTTAATAGGCATAATATCTCTTTCTTAAATTGAATTTAATTAAAATTCATGAAATATCAAACTATGTGTTCGCAGGAACAGGAAATTGTGCTACCCATTAGGAGCAGGTTCTTCGAGAACTTACAATAAACTTTCAGTCAACAAATAAGTATTGAGCACTTGTATCAGAGATTCTGTGCAAGAAAGTATAAATTTTAAAAAACTGAAATCTCACAAGACTAAAATCTGACATAGTTTTTACCTTAAGGATTTTACAATCTGGTGAAGAGCTTAATAATATGGGGATGCAAATAGCAGTACAAGGCAATACATTTATAGCCCTTTACCAAAACCTACAATGTGACCCCTCTTTGTGAAGGTGCCCCTGACATTTTGAAGATTCGGTCAGTGTGGCTCAAGTTCTTCCAAGTCTTACAAAGCTGAAAAGGCTCTAAAGACAGCTTTTTTTATCTTTCATGCAAATATGAGTATATCAGAAAGTTGATCACCCAACAATGAATTTTGGAGATAGGGCAACTCACAAAAGAATCTCTTAAGGAAGAGTGTAGTCTATATGAGTGGAGGAAGTATCCACACTGATAAAATTATATATTTTTTGCAGTACTGATGAAGTATGTGGTGAGCTTGCTAACTAGTACAAAGATTGTACATGGGATGGGAGCACAGAGGTTGGAGAGATTGCTTCCAGCTGGCTGGGTCAGAGAGGATGTTGTGGAGGCGATTTGTTTTAGCTAGACTCTAATTAAAAGCTAAGTTGAATTCTAACAGGCAGATATGTAGGTGAAAATGACCCAAATAGACAAAACAGTGTGAGCAACATCTGTAGAGGCAGGAAATCAGGGGATGGATTCAGTAACCAGAAAGTAGTTCCATTTGAGTGGAATATAGGATTGTGAAAAAGAGTAAATAAAAAGAGAAGAAATAGAAATAAAAGGTACAACCTCTGCATTCTATAAGTAAGAAATATGAATATCTAATAGATTAAGTGAACTGCTTCAAGTAACTCAGATAGTGGTAGAGTTAGGACTAGAGTTCCCAATTCCAGTCATCTACCTTTGCTATATCTTTAATATATACCTCTCCTCTGGCACAGCCAGCACCCTAGGATGGGACTTCACCACCTGGACTAAAGTAGTTGTTTTCTAGTTGTTCTCCTTGTTCCAAGTGTCTTCTCACTCCAATTTTCTACTCAACTGTCAAACTGATTTTCCTAAAGAGCACCTTCTGATCAGATCACTCACCTATTTAATAAGTCCCAATATCTTCCTATTTAACTCTAGATAAAACATAAAATCCTGTCTTTGTCTTCTAAAATGCTTCTTTCTTTCCCCTTCACATTCTCTGTCATTCAGTGATGACATTCTTGCTCTTCCACAAGACTCTCCATCTTCCAACTCTCTGGATTTCCACTGGTCAACCCCAATGCCTGAAATTCTTTCCCTCCTCACCTCTGCCCCCTGGCTTTCCTGACTTCCTTTAAGTCTCAACTAAAATTCCACCCTCTTCAAGAAGTCTTTTCTGGTTCTACTTATTTTTAGTGCTTTCCTTTTGAGATAATTTCCAATTTATCCCATTTGTGTCTACTTTGTGAATTGTTTACACATCGTCTCCCTAGTTGGATTATGACTTTCTTGAAGATGGGGATGATTTTTTGCCTTTTTTTGTTTCAATAATTTTTTACATTTTTTTTGTTTTATTTCTGGCTTTTTTTGGTGGGGGTTTTTGGTGGGGGTTTTTTAGCATTATATCTGGCACTATTTAGTCATTTAGCATATAGTAGGGTCTCAAACTTTTTCCACTCACAACCCTTTTTTGCCTGAGAAATTTTATGTGACCCCAGCTATATAGGAATATAAAATAAGTATCAAATCAAACATTTACTGATAATAAGTCATAATTTCATGATTCCCACATTCAATTATTCAACCTTAAAGGGGGTCACCACCCATAGTTTAAAAAGTCTGTTATTTAGTACATGGCACCTAGTATTTAATAAATGTTTGTTCACTTGGCCTGAAATCATTGACTCTGTAATCAGAGAACATGGATTCAAATGATGGCTCTGCCAGTTTCCATTTTTATAACCTTAGGGAAGTCACAATCTCCTTATATCTCACTTTCTTCACCTGCAAAATGAGATACTGATCTACATGGTCTCTGAGATCCTCTCTACCTCAAATTCTCTTACCAGAACTGAGGTTCCTTGACCATTATCACACCTGCCAACAGAAGAGAGATAACCGAATTTCCACCAGCTGTGGAATTTTTTTTTACACCCACACATTTCTCAGTAGTCCTGGGATCTTTAGCATGCCTGCAAAGCATGCTAAATTTTATTCTAGAGAAAGAGAAATGTGTAAAGGGACCAATTGTATTTTTAGACCAAATTTTAACCTACAAATAACATACCAATCAAAAATGACTTCAATTCAATGAGAAAAAAAAAACCTTAACAATAATCTTAAATATATAAAGCTAATATTTTTTACAAAAAAAAATTACAAATGATTATAAAATCATATTTTCCAATTTCAACTACACACTTTTTCTTGTCTCCTCAAGTCTCCCACATGTACAGCTCCCCCATCCTCTCAACTAAGACTTCTTTTCACCTCTCTCCCTCAAGATCCTTAGATCCAAGGCTCAAATCAAGGCTCAGATGCCTTTTCCTATATTAGAGTTTTTCTGAAACCTTCAACTCTTGGGATTCTTTGCCCAGTCCTATTAATTTGTGTACTAATTAATATTATATCTAATATTATGTCTATATAAATATTGGTTATTATATTTTATATGTACTTATTTGTCTGTTTGTTGCTTTCACCCAGTAGATTATTAACTCCTTGAGAGGAGGTGTTGTTTTGCTCCTGTCTTTGTTTTCCTTACTCCTATATCAGAATTTTGCTCCTACTGAGCATTTCATATTAATATGATCACATATTATGTTATGTTATAAATAAATATATTATTAGCATATAATTAATAAAATAAATACTAATATTTAGAGAAGTAGATAATGAATATGTGAGGTTACTGGGCTGTAATTTCCTCTACAAAAAGATTAAAAGAAATCCCAACTTTAGTGCCTTTCTTCTGCAAAGAAAAGTAACAGCTCCAGGCTCTCTCTGGATGGAATGAAAGGGAAAAAAACAAAGCTTTGTGCAAAAGAGATTCATGGTGCCATATACAATCTCCTTTTTCTGTTCTTTGTCTATGGAAATGTCATGTTTGTGGATGATTGTCAAGTTCATAATAATTTTTAAGATATGTTGAGCAATAAAAAAAAGATAGAATGCAAACTTTCAAACTCTTGATGTCATTTCATAAAGAAATATGACTGGGAGTATACTGTTCCCAAATATGTCTCTATGTGGTCTGCACAGCCTAGGAAACCAACAGTCATATTCAGTGTAATCCAGATCTTCAGTACCTGGAAGCTTGTTACTCATCTGGTAAAATGAAAATGACAGCTAACCCTACATGTCACACTATGCTGGCTTGCCACTAAGTCTGAAATGCCCTCCAGCAGTCAACCTTCCCTCCACTCTCTCCACTAGAAAAGAAAGAAAAACCTGTTTTAACAATTTCTCCTTGAAGGATCAGACTTTTGGTGGGCTTACAATGATGTGTGAAGGGCACCTCTCCACTGGAAGGACAGGAATGTTTATTTCCAAGCATGTTTACTCCACAAGTGGGAATAGACTTTATCATTCAAGGAAGACATATGCTATGTCCTAACAATCCTTCCTCCCTCTCTTAATTACAAAAACCTGTTCAGAAAGGAGGTTATGAAGCTGTGATGTGGCATCCTACAGCGCTGGGATGAGCCATCAATGAAAACCATATGGCCCCTAAAAAAGGCTATCAGGAAATATTAAAGTGGATTCAATCTATGTATATGGGACAGGAACGCTTTAAGAGACAAAAAGGCCATGGCTTACTGACTCGGCCAACAAGAAGTATTCAGCTTCTATTATGTTCCAGGCAATGCTGGATGCTGGGGGTATGAATGAAATAATTTCTATCTTGCAATGAGTTCCATTCTAGAGGAGCATAGATTTAGAGCTAGAGAAGAGCTAGAAATCATCTTGTACCACTTCATTTTTTTATTTTATTATTATTATTATTACTTTGCTTTTTGCTAAGGCAATTGGGGTTAAGTGACTTGTCCAGGATCACACTGCTAGGAAGTGTTAAGTTTCTGAGACCAGATTTGAACTCAGGTCCTCCTGACTTTAGGACTGGTGCTCTATTCACTACACCACCTAGCTGCCCCACATATCGTTATTTTAAAGAAAAACTGAGACTCAGAAGCTAAGGAACTTATCCAGAGTCACACAGATAGAAACAAAGATAGGTGGGATTTGAACTCCATAATCCATACTTTCAGGATACTACACGAAGACCTATAGTGTAGTCTTTTTTATTATTAAAGCTTTTTTATTTTCAAAGCATATGTTTAGATAATTTTCAGCATTCACCCTTGCAAAACCTTATGTTCCAAATTTTTTTCCTTCCATGCCCTCCCCATCTCCTTCCCCTAGATTGTAAGTAATCCAATATATGTTAAAAAACATGTGTAATTTTTCTATACATATTTCTACAATTATCATGCTGCACAAGAAAAATCAGATCAAAAAGGGAAAAAAATGAGAAAGAAAACGAAACAACAAAAAAGTTAAAATACTATGTTGTGATCCACTCCCAGTTCCCACAGGCTCTCTCTGGGTACAGTATAGTATGGTCTTTAAATGTTTTGCTTCCCACTTTGTATATACAATCATGCTTAACTTTCAACTCTCAGTATTTCTGACCCATCTTTTTCAAAGTACTAAGACTTTCAATTCAATATTCCTGACTAAAATCTATTTTTAAAAAGTAATCTGTCAAGAAAATTTGCTTTGGTTAGCATTTTATAATCTTCTATTTTCTAAATACCTAAGTTTCAACATAGAGTTCATGCTTAATAATATAAAGTCTTCTCAGCCATGAGTGAAGGAGCCAGAGTGTCTTAACTCAACAGAGAACAGACTGGTTCTAAATACTCAGTCACACACAGTTCTCTGCACCAGAGTCTCCTTGGAGCCTTTTGGATTTCATTTGCATTCTTAGGGGGAGGTTGGCCTGGAATCACTTCCTTTATTACACAGGCCTGCCAGAAGCTTTGGATTATATTATTTCTTTAATGAGTCACAGTTTGACAAATATATATAGTTTTATTAAAGGATAAAGACGGGGAGAGAAAGAAGAGAATATTAAAAAAAAAACTCATTTCTTCTCAGGTGCCCATAATCAAAGAAAATCAATCAAACCAAAATCAAATGATGCCATTATCTAAGTATTCTCCAAGATTCTAATGAACCCATAACTTGGCAGGAGAAGGCTATGTATCCTGCCCCATTATTAAAAGATAGCAGAGATTATCACAGACTCCAAGATCAAGAACTATGTCCTGAATCAATGGAGTTGTTAGCTTGGTCATTTCAGCCCCAAACACATTTTATAATTATAGCCTATAATATTATCAACAGGCATTGAGATCCATTTCCACTTTAGCCCTAGTATATATATAATCAGTGAGGTTTTTTTTTTTCTCCTTACAATAAAATCTTTCTCCACTCCTTTAAAAATAGACAATGAGGACAAAACTATTGTGCACAAATGTCCAGACAACTCAATCACTGTCTTTGGAGTTTAAGTCAGGGTAGGGAGAAAGAAACTAATCATCTCATTTAGAAGCTTGCAACTCTCTCTAAAGCATTTTCCCTTTAAAGTATGACATGGAAGGGGTTAAGGGCAGAGGGGATGCCACAATTGAAATCAAACAACTTGGGTTTGATTCTGACCTAAGCCAAATTACATATCTCATATCTCCTGGTTCTGTTTCTCATCTATAAAATGAAAGTGGTAGACGATGACTTCCAAGGTGACTTACAAATCCACATTTATTTAATTTTTAAAAATTTATTTAAATTATTTCTATAGTAACTGACAGAAATCTGATTAACTATCACTCTATAATGGGATGATCTTATATTGGTCCTTTTCCCTTTATTTAAAATCAGCCTCTCTCTCTCTTTTTTATTTATTTATTTATTTATTTGCTGAGGCAATTGGGGCTAAGTGACTTGCCCAGAGTGACACAGCTAGGAAGTATTAAGTGAATGAGGCCAGATTTGAACTCAGGTCCTCCTGACATCAGGGTTAAAGCTCTATTCATTGCACCACCTAGCTGTCCCATTTAAAATCCTTTGACTAAAGACTTAGGAGTGCTATTTTTTGGGTCAAAGGGCATATACAGTTTCATAGTTCTTCAGATATAGTTCCCAATTATTCTCCAGAACATTTGGATTAGTTCACAACTCCACCAACAGTTTATTAATCTATTTTCCCTTGTCCTATCCAGCATTTGTCATTTCTAATAGATGTGAGGTGGTACTTCATAGTTGTTTTAATTTTGCATTTCTCTAACCAATAGTGATTTAGAGTATTTTTATACAGTTATAGATAGCTTTGACTTCTTCATCTGAAAACTTCCTACTCATATGCTTTGACCAGTTAGGTAATGACTTGTATTCTTGTAAATTTGACTCCATTCTCTATATATTTGGGGAAATGAGATCTTTAATAGGGAAACTTGCTAAAAAAATTTTCTTCAGTTTTCTGTTTTCCTTCTAATCTTGGTTGCATTGATTTTTTAAAAATTTAATGTAATTCAGAAGCTATGCAATTTTGTGCATATATGTCTGATATTAATATTACTTCATTGGCTATGGTATCTTTTTAGAAAAATAAATTTTCTTGCTTTTCTCCTTTAATTGGATTTTTGTCTTTGCTTTGTCTGAGCTCTTGACTGCTACCCCTACTTTTTGTTTTTACTTCTGCTGAAATATAATATATTCTTACCTTTACTCTATGTGTCTCTTTGCTTCAAGTGTGTTTCCTGTAAACAACATATTGTATGATTCAGTTTTTTAATCCACTCTGTTATCTACTTTCATTTTATGGGTGAGTTCATCCCATTCACATTCACAATTATGATTATTAACTGTGTATTTCCCCCTACTCTACTTTTTCCCTCTGTTTATACTTCTCCAGAGGCTCACTATTGTTTATAGAATAAAATGTAAATCTGTTTGACTTTTAAGACCTTTGTGGTCATTCCTGTCTTTCCATATTCATTAAACATTATTTTCCTTTCTGTGTTAAAATCTTTTGATCAGCCAAACTGGTCTCCCTCTGCTCTTTATGCATGGTACTCCATCTTCATGCTTTCGTATAGGTCCTCTCCCATTCCTCAACTGCACTCCCTCCTCATCTCTGCTTCCATCTCATGGATTTCTTTACATCTTTCAAGACTCTATTGAAGCCCCATCTCCTACTTAAAGCCTTTCCTTATCATCACAACTGTTAGTAACTACCTTGTATTTTTTATTTATTCTATGCAATGGGTGACCAGCAAATGATCCCTCTTACATTCTAGGAGTAACTATGAAGGATGATGGTTCTAACATTTATTCTTAAGGCCCCACTAGTATGCTTCTTGCTATCAATAAGCCAGATTCCATTCTCTTTTAGTGAAGAAGGGAGGTAGAAAGAGGTTAAAAAAATTATCAATTGCTACTATTTACCCAAGCATAATGCCAACCATTTCATTTATTATCTTTTAGAAAAGAAATTTATTGAGAAAGCATAATTCTGGAGTATTGATACAAAGCATTCCCCCAAAGCAAGGCACACTTTCTCCATGCACAAATAAAGTCCCTGGGAAGAGTAGGCTCATACTTAAAGCATAATTGCTGTGAAGTTTTCTCTCTTCCTTAAGTCCACATGAAATTTCCTGTAAGAATAGCCTTCTGCCAGGCAGGGTATCCACTGCTGGTCAGGCTACTCTGTTGCTGTTAGACAGGACCACTAAGCTGTCTCTGTCTGTCTGTCTGTCTCTCTCTCTCTTTCTCTGGCTCTCTCTGGCTCTCTGTCTGTCTCTGTCTACCTTTGTCTGTCTCTGTCTCTGTGTCTCTGTTTCTGTCTCTGTCTCTGTCTCTGTCTCTCTCTGTCTCTTTCTCTCTCTGTCTCTGTCTCTGTCTCTATCTCTCTGTCTCTCTCTCTGTCTCTCTGTCTCTGTCTCTCTCTGTCTCTGTCTCTCTGTCTCTGTCTCTCTCTGTCTCTCTCTCTCTTTCTCATTGGTACTGGTGAAAGGGAAGGCACCAGCTATTGCCCAAAGGTTATATATCTGCTAATTAGACTAGGTAAACCAGAAACTACATTGAAATTTCTCCAGGGAAGAAGACACTTAAAAGGAAGCTTAAAAGGGGGAAAGGGAAATAGAGAAATTATCTGACAGAGGAGACAGGGCAAATTTTAATGCCCACAATGTTGTTTCCTGAGTCTATTCATCTTAAGGTTGCTGCTCATTCATCTCCCTCTCTCTGTGTCTATTTTTACTAACTCTTATGGACTCTCCTACTGATAAGAGTTTGCTGGTCAAACCTTTGATGAGCCTTCTAGATCTCCTGAATTCATAAGATCAATGATTGAACAAGTCAATCCCTTATACTTATTCATCTGAGATCAAGAAAGAATAAATTCATTGGAAACTGAGATGTTTCTCAAATACATGACAGCCAGGCTGGGTAATATAGTGAGCTAAAAGCATTCCTTCAGCCAGCAGTTCAAAGTCTTTCCACTTCACTCAATACCAGGAAAGAAGGAAACTTACAGATGGACATGTCACATCTTTTATAAGCACATTTATATATAAGCACAACTTAGAAACCCTTGAGTCATCAATTCTTCTGGCTCTAAAGCCAATTAGAAGATTTACATCTTTACACATGAACCACTCATGCCTAGAATTAAGTTCATCGCATTTTTCACATGGATGAATTGGAATGGGAAAAGAATATCTGTGCAAGTTCTAAAGGGTGAAATCAGGTAGGGAATATCTATTCTATTTCAAAGACTGAAAGCAGACACATTTCAAGCAATAGCTAGCATTGTCCAGTCCCTACCAGTGCACACACACACACACACACACACACACACACACACACACACATATAATTTCCTACATGTTACACTCCTTGGGACTTCTCCATAACCCCACTGTACAAGGTATCTTCCCTACCTTCCTCCCTTTTTAAGCTTTCTCTTGTGAGTTGTTTTCTCCCCGTAGATGATTAGTTCCTTGAAGGCAAGGATTGTTGTTTTGGGGGATTTTTTAAAATTTATATCCCCAGTGTTTAGCATAGAGCCTGATGCATAGTAGGTGACATACATTTTATTGACTAACAATTTATCTGCTCTGATAGAATGTAACTTCATTGAGAGAAGGGACTTTGTCATTTTTCTTTCACCATTTCCATTGCCTAGCACATTACTTGTCAGAGTAGGAGGTTAATAAATACTTGCTTGATTTATTGATTGATTCAAATCTGGATAGAGAATGTGATAATAATGTCAAAAGTCATATAACAACCAGGAAATGACGACCAAGAAAAGGCGCTTATTATTGGTGACCTTGGAAAGAGTAATTTCAGTAGTAGGGTCACAAGTCATTTGAAAATGAGAATATGGAGGTAATATGTAGATGATCTTCTAGGAATATGACTGTTAAAGGGGAAATAGATACAAGATAATTATTTGAAGGGATAGCATAATCAAGTAAAGGGATTTTAGAATTGGGGATATTGGGGGTTTTGTAGGGATGAGAAAAACTGGGGCATCTTCGCCATCCTTAAGGAAAAGTCAATGCATAAGGTGAAATGAAAGCCAGAAGGAAGGAAAGGAATGATCAAAGAAGACCAGAGTGGATGAGATAAAGGACACAAGAAGAGTGAGTAATCTTCACAAGAAGGACCATCTTTCTATCTGATATTGGAACAAAAGAGGAGAGAATGGGTGGCAATATAAAGTGGTTTCCAGGTATGGAATAGGGGAAAAGAAGAAGCTCATAAAAGATGGCCTCTATTTTTTCAGTAAAATAGATGTAATTAGAGATAAATTAGATAGCAATGTAACAGGCTTAGGAGGGGGAGAGAAGGAGCAGACTGATATGATTTGGGAATCTCTTAGCAAGTTAATTAGGGAAGAACACAAGAATTACATTTAAACAAATGAGAACTCAAGAGAAAATAATATAAATTTAAGTGATCTCATGCAACAAAATTGTTTGAATTTTCTCTAGGAATATTCAACAGTACTCAAATAAGAGCAAAGAAGGAAAATTGTGAGGGTAACAGAGCTTGAGTTTAGGAAGTCACAAGCTGTGAAAAGATAAAAAATTCAAAGATAGCAAATTGTATATGGCTAAACTGTACCAAAGAATGACAGCTACCAGATAAGGACAATGAAACAAGCAAAATGTTCTTTATTTTATGGATAAGAAAATCGAGATCTATAGCAGATAATGATTGAGCCCTATATCATAAGAGTCATAACTGACAAAGCCAGGATCTGAATCCAAATTCTTTGACTAGATCCAGTGTTCTTTGTTATCCATTCCAGGAGCATTTTCTTAAAAGATCGCTTTCCTTTACTGGTTCTAAAAACCCACTGTCTCTAGAATAAATCTTTGTGTTAATCATAGAGTTGATCAAGATGGTGAGCTCTCCCCTATCAGAGGCCAGTTTTTAAAACTTTTATCAAATTACTTGAGTTTTCAGATGTAGTGAATGCTCCTGGGTGGTCTTATCAGTTACATGTGAACAGTTAGATCATAAGAATGAAACATGCATCAGCAAAATACCTAGAGAATCATATTTCCAGATGAGGTATATAGTTTTAATCATATTTAATCAAAGTTTCCAATTTTCGAGTTCTCTTTTTTCCCTGGGACCTCGGAAATTTAGAATTCCTGAAATGTACCTCCAGAAGCAAGAGTAGCAGCTTATCAAACCTAGTTTCTAAATAATTCTGTTGCCAGTATCAAGGTTGAAGAATACTTTTCTATAATTTTTAGGACTTTTTCAGATCATAATTTCTTGGTCCTCTCAGTCTTAGAATAATACTAAAATTAGCCTTTATCCCCAGGAATATGTTTTCTCATGTTATATAAAAAGAGTCACAGGAATATGGGAAGGATCCGTGATTTCTCCAGCAAGAAGAACTCCCCAGTATTGGAATTCCTCCTACTAACACAGATGGCAATCCTTCTATTATTTAGTAGATAAGTCCTAGGAATTATTCTAGTCAGAATTTAAATGACTGGACCATAGTCATTTAGTTAACAGGTATCAGAAGCAAGATTTAAACTACTCTTCCCAACTCCAAGTTCAATGTTATATGTACATCATGATACCTATAAGTATGCATTACTCTGGACAAAAAAATTCAGAATGCTCAGCATCTCCTCTAGGTGGTTTACTATTTCCTTCTCCAATAGACCAAGGCAAACAGAGGTTGAGTGGCTTGTCCAGGACCACACAGAAACTTTTTGAGGCTAGTTTTGAACTCAGTTCTTCCTCATTCCAGGTCCAAGACTCTACTCACTGAGCCTTCTAGCTGCCTTCCATATCAATATATCCCACTTTAATTAGGAAATGATTCTCACGAAAAGCAGATTCATAGCTTCCTTGTCTATTTCAATTTTATTTAATGAGCAAGATAATAATTTTCTTCCTCTAGATATATTATATCCAAAGAGTTGCATCAACTAGAATAAGTAGAATTCATGTTGGATAGTTCAAAACCTGATATAACATGCTATGACAAATAAGAGTTGAACAGTTCCCCCTCTACACACACTCACACCGAAATCTTTTCTTAAGAACCTTTTTTTGGCATGGGATATGGCTTAAAGGATTAAATACAACAAACATGAGGATAATTTGGATCTCACAAAAAGGCAAGAGTCATGTATCTTTGAAGAAAAGCAAACCCCCAAAGCTGAGAAAAAGGCAGAGTGTGTACAAAAAGTGTTTTCACTTCATTGCAAAGCAAACAGAAAGGGTGTCACCAATTGAAATAGTATCCCACAAGAACTAGTCACCAATAATTCCATTTCACCAAATTGCATTAAAAATTATAGAAGAACTGAATACTCAAGGGGAATGGATTATTCTTTCTGAAACTCAATAAAAATAGTGGAAACAATAGCCCAAGACTCTGGGAAAGTATTATCCAGTGCTGTGTAGCGAGGTATTGCCCCATACAAAATCATCAAGATCATTCCCAGAAGTCCATTACATCTGAATGGCATCTCAGGACAGAACTAGCATGATTCCCAACAAAGCATCCCAATAATTGTGAGGGACTGGTTTTAAGTTTCAATTAACATTATTAATCAAGTAGTAGATGCTAGGTACTAGGGATACAAAGGCAAAATGAAGCAGCAGAGCACTTCAAGAACCTTACATTCTACTAGGGGGAGGGAGATAAAATTTGTACACATATAAGGAAAGGCAGAGCAATACAAAGTAGTCTCAATAACGAGAGAGGGGTAACAACCTTGAGGTATCAAACAAGACTTCATATAAAGGGAGACATTTGAGTTATGCTCTGAAGGCAGAGATTCTAAGGTATAAAAAGTAAATGATAGAAGGCCATGTACAGGAATGAGCTAGCAGATCAATATAATTATAACAGTGAATCAAGCAAGGCAAATTATATGAATAAAATTGAAGAGAATGGGGGAGCCAGATTGTATTGTAGAATTAATAGGATATCACAGAAAATTTCTAAATAGGGAAAAAACAGGGTCAGATCTACTTCAGAATCTCAATTCAACAGCTGAAAGATAGACAAATTGGAAATGAAAAGTTTATTGTCAGGTGAAAAATGATTAAGACATGAACAGAGATGACATGAGAGAGATCATACTGGAACAGTTAAGATTTTACATATAATTGCAGGAGGGGGAACATTAAAGAATTTTTTCAAGGTTGCCAAGCTGTAAAACCAGAAGGTTAGAGGTGACACCAAGAGAATGGGAAAATTAGTAGTCAAACTTCTCATTTCCATGTGCACTTGCAAAAATCATTGTTTAAAACACCAGTTTTATTCCTTGCTCTGACATATCTCAGAAAATATCAAGGTATTGAAGTTGTTTACTAATTATATTAATGAACTCACCTGATAACTCTCCCATGGTAGGAGTTTAATGAATATTTTGTGATTTGATATAAATGATCAAAAAGAAAGATCTGAACATGAAATCATGTAGACTCCATATCATCTATTTGCTTTCTGAGAAATATCTGTATTCTCTAGTGGTTCAGAGAAAGAGTTCCTTTCCTTCAATGGGAAGATGGAAATGTTGAGAGCTGGAGATAACAAATTAATTCTCTTTCTTATATAATGAATTCTTAAATACTTGGTTAAAAAGGAACAAGATATAAGGGATAGAAAACTAGCCTCAAAGTCAAGAATATTTAGTCCAGCTCCACTTCTGTCACGAACTAGATCTGTGACTCTGGCAAATTGCTAAATCTCTCAGTGCCCCAAACCAATTTTTCTTCCTTCCTTCCTTCTTTTCTTTTTTCTTTCTTTCTTTTTCTTTCTTTCTTCCCTTTGTCCTTCCTTCTTTTCTTCTTTCTTTCCTTCTTTCTTTCTTTTTTCTTTCTTTCCTTCCTTCTCTTTCTTTCTTTCTTTCTTCCTGCTTTCCTTCTTGCTTTCCTTCCTTCTTTCTTTTTAAAGTGAGCTCCAAAGAAAAAACTGATCTAAATTAATGAAGGAAGGTAATTCGCCATCAATGAAATTAAAAATCCATTTTTTTTAAAAAGAGCTTAAGAAAAAAGAAAAGAAAAGAAAAAAGGGGGGAATCTAAAAGGTAAATGTTGTCCATAGGGCAATTACAAGTCCTTTCACAGTCAACAGTAATACATGAAGTAATTTAAGGCCCAACAATGTGGCTAAGGTGTGGAGTTACAGTGAGGTTAAGGAATCTCTGGGAAAGCAAATTTATAGATAAGTATATTTTGCTTATGGGTAGGTGAGAAATAAAGATAAACATCATCTATTTATATTTAACTTGCTTTCTCAAATGTTCTTGTTCTCATCCTCAATCATCAAAACAGGTACAAGGTTACCTGAGCACCCTGTTATTTGATTTTTTTTAAAAAGAATTGTTTCTATAATCACTGTTTGTATTCAGTAAGCTTAATGTTGCCTCTATGTTCCTCATCCTGGAGATGGATTAATTAATTTCTGCACTCTAATTTTATGGAATGTCTATGAAGAGGGAGGATTAGTTTACAGACCTTCTTTATCTTCTGCTGTGCTTTTTCTCCAAGCATGCATTGCCAGACCATAATTAGGACTTTTGCCACAGGGTAGAAGGGTGGAATGAACTGCAGTATTTTTGGAAATAAAGTTCTGACATCCCATGTCATTGCTAAGGAAAGGGCAACTTTAAGAAAATAAGTCTTTCAGCCCCATCCATTAGAGAGAGGAAAGTAATAGAGGAAGAGTGGGAAGGAGGAAGAACAAAAATATGTGCAGATCTTTGGAGTCAGCCCACAATGAGTTATTGACTCATTTCACTCAGCTGAAACCTTTTTAGTGCAAGAAAGAAAGCCAGGAACCTTGCCTTCTCTTCTCTGGACCACTGCTGACTCACTGGGTGGTCCTGAATAAGTCACAGCCTCTCTTGCTAATAGTTTCTTGATCTCTAAAAGGTATATAAATGAGTGATCCAGTATTCCCTGGCTACCTCTTCTCTTAGATGGTGCTCAGATTAATGAGCTTGTTTGGGAAAGAGACTCTTTGAGCTTGGATCAAAGCTTCTGTGAAAGTACAATGTTTTATTATAAACAATAATAAGGGGGCCTAATCCTCCTGGTAACTGTGGAGTAAATCATTCCTCTTTTGTAAGTACTTGAAGACTTGCAGAACCCAAGGGTATTATTTAGTACAACAGAAGTACACACTAAATGGCACCCTCGGGGGCCTAAAAGAGTTCATGGATCTCTGAAATGGGAGTAATTTACCCCTAACTCACAGGAGGCTCAAGCCCATTATTATCAGCATGAAATAACTGTTCATTTTGTGTAAGGACATTAACCTGGCCAAGCCCTTTGGGACCCATTTGCTTTTTTCTGATGTACTAACTATAAGGTGCCTGAGAATGTAATTGAAAATAATGATTCCGAATTTAAATATTTTGTCCTTGACTAATTGGTTGAAATATTAATGAAGATCATTTGTGATCGATCATATCTGAAGGCCAGTATTGCTAGCATGATGATTTTTCACAACAAATTCAATACATCTATCTCAATTTGTTATCATTCTTTCTGAAAGCTCCTTGTCATCACTCAGCTTTCCATCAGAGTACTCCATTTTTATATCAACATGTACCATCTTCCATCTGCTCTCTACATTCTAGGTATAGAAAACTTGCCATAGCATGTTACGTGTGTTCACAGCATCACAAAGTCTGAGCTGAAACAGAGGTTCCCTTGTCCAATCTTCTCACTTAAATGATGAAGATAAAAAAAATTAAGATGGAGAAAGATTGGTGATTTCTCAAAGATCCATAGGGAATAAAAAAGGGAAGCAAGATATGAATCTCTGGAATCCAATTCTCTGACTAATGTATTGATCTTACTATCTGCCTCCTTCTTGCTTGAAAAACTATAGGGACAGGTCATCTAACTTGGGCTCCTTATTGCATACAAAGAAATAACAGACTCCAAATAGAAGTACTAGATCTGTCTGATTTATGTGATGGCTTAATTATTTTACACAGTTTCATTTGTACCTATGTTCTTAAAAATCCTTATCAGTTGCTAAGAGAAGTGAGTAGAACCAGAAGAACATTGTACACAGCAACAAGATTATATGACTATCGACTGTGATGAACTTGACTCTTCAATGAGGTAATTCAAGGCAATTCCAATTGATTGGCAATGGAAAAAGCCATCTGCCTTCAAAAAGAAGCTGGGGAGACTGAATATGGATCACAGCATTTTCACCTTTTTGTTGTTGTTTCTTTGATTGATTTTTCTTGTGTTTTTTTTTCACCTTTTTATCTGATTTTTCCTGTGCAGTATGATGAATATGGAAATATCATTAGCAGAATTGCACATATTTAACCTTTATTGTATTGCTTGCTGTCTAGGGTAAGTGGTAGAGGGAAAAGAGGGAGAAAAATTTGGAATACAAGGTTTTGCAAAGATGAATGTTGAAAGCTATCTTTGTATGTATTTGGAAAAATAAAAAACAAAATTTTAAAAATACTCATCAGTAATGAATATAATGTTGATAATAATTACTCTAGCATGACTATTTATGGATTGTTTCTATTCTTGGATTCAGTGTTTTCTAATCATACTTACTAAGGTAACCTCCTTTTCTATCATAAATTTTGGTTGTGACAATCCATAAGAATGAGGGATCCCAAAATAATGCTAGTACAACAAACTATACAAAAACCAATCATTCTTCTCAGAGAAGATAGTGTATATATAAATGAATTATGTTACTGACGTTAAATATATGTTCTAGGGCAGGGCTAACATATACCCTATGCATTATAAAAGAACATGTTTAAAGGCATCAAGTTTTCTGCTCATTAAAGAATACCTCTTGAAGATTTCACAGAACCTCTGTGTGTATTAGTAAGAAATAGTTTATATTTACTATAACAATACAGCAAAAGGATATGTAGACTCAGTAATGATTGACCAATCATTTGAGAGAATAAAAACTACTAAGAAATAACAATTTTACAAAAGCAATGACATCTCATTTTAAAGAGAGAAAATCAGGAAAATAAAAATACTATTTTAGCTGAAATTCATAAAATCTATATTCTGTCTCAATTTGGTGGGGAAAAAGTTGCAAGAGGCCTCAGAAATCATCTAACTCAATGCTCTTATCCCACTTATCACTTTATCTGCATGCATACCTTTTTGCAAGACAGTCCAGGTTTCTTCAGAAAAAAAAATTAGAGAAATATAAAATCTCCAAGTTGGAAAGACCTCAGAAACAACCTTATGTAATCTGTAGCTCAAAGCTAATGCCTTCTGTAAGATCCTGAATAAGTTCCCACAAAACTAAGTTCATTTCACCTTTGGACAGCTCCAAGCCTCAGGCAAACCTAAATCTGTTTCTCTCTAGCTGCCACCCATTTTTTTTTTCTGGTACCACCCTCTGGGACCAAAGTTTAATAAATCTAATGCTTCTTCTTCCTCAGCAATCTTTAAAATATTTGAAGATAGCTATCATGAGTCCCCTTAAGTCTTGTCTTCTTCAGGCTAAACATTTTCAGGTGTTTTGTTGCTGGGTTTTTTTTTGTTTTTTGTTTTTTGTTTTTGTTTTTGTTTTTTTCCAATAGATCTTTACAAGGCAAGTTTTCAAAACCCTTCACTTGGATTGCTTCACTTGATTATTGTCTTTCCTAAATTGTGGTGTTACAATACATTGGAAAGATCACTTAAGAAGGAGGATGATAAAACTCATTTTCCTGATTTTAGACATACTTGGGATCATTTGCATTCTTAGATGCCATGTGGAGATTCAAATTTATTCCACTCAGGAGTATGCTAGCTCTGGCTCCTATCAGCTTTCAAGAGGACACTTCTAAATTTTCAGTATGATTATAAGCAAATGCTACAAATCAAGGCTTGATTTTTTTATTCTGTTGATTCTCTATACTTAAGAAAGTAATAGAGAATATATTAATAATGCAAACAAGTTAAAATCTATCACATTTTTCACAAAACACACTTTTCTCCTAGAGACAATTGTCAAATACTTATCAGCATATCCCTGGTTCATTAAATTAGTCAATGATGTAGTTGGGGGAAAATGATCTCAAGATTTCTTTTCCAGCTCTGGCATACTATGAGTTTATTCTCCTTCAGAATTACCAAAGGTTATTATGGAAGGAGAGGGACAAGAATGGTATAAATGCAAAGTCCAACACAGGCTCAAAAAATCTATCTTGTGAGATCAAGATGTGGGACATATCACTCATTAAGAGTTCCTATTAAAAAAATAAATAAGAATTGGGCCCTCTATTAAAGTTTGATATAAATCAATTGTGTAAAAAAGGAAGCCAAAAAAAATCTTATTCAAGATTTAAAATCAAGATCTATGAAAAGAGACAATCCCACTATCCTCTGAGCTACTCAGATGATAGGACTAATGTGTTCAATCCTGGGACTCTCATTTTAGCAAGTAAAGTGTCCAGAGATAAGATCATATGACACCGGACCTTGATATTATGCAATGAGTGGATTAAACTAAGCGGGGATGTTTAAGCCTAGAGATAAGAAAACTCAAAAAAGGATATCATATTTGAATGGCTATTATGTAAAGATGGATCAGACTCATTCTGCTGACCCATTGAAAGCAGAAGTTTGACACTGGAGTCGAAATTATCAAAGGAAATAATTTGAGGTCAACGTATTATACACACAGATATATATATAGAGAGAGATAGATATAGATATATATAGATATAGATATAGATAATTCCTAAAAATAAGAGCCAAATAAAAGTGACATGGCCTCCCACAGTAGGTCCCCCTCACTAGAAGTCCCTCGGGTAGCTGGGTGAGTTCAGCTAGGTATGGTGTAGAAGACATTCTTGGTCAGCTAAAGGATTAGACAATGGCGCCTGGGGTCACTTCCAACTCTGAGTTTCTGTAATTCTGCAAGAGCTAGTGGAAATGGATGAAAAGGAGAACAGGTTATTAGTCCGACATTCTCCTGCACCTCAGCACCTCCTGACACCAGCAGAATGAAAAAAGAAGGAAAGGAAACCATGATCATAGATCATTTTGATGATAAAGAATCTTCCTACTCTCCCACAAGTATTAATCTTGTGCTCCTGAGCAACAGAGCTTGTCACTGAGGCTTTCAGGGATCTTAATGGCTCAGAAAGAAAGATACTATTGCTGGAGAAAGAATAACTAGGCAGAGAAGTGCCTCTGGGTCAGTGATGTCAGGAGGTGCAATGAAGACTTATAGTCTACACTTTATACATAGCAAGGTTAAGCAGAGATTGATATAACACTTTGGATCTCTACCCTTTCCTATCCCTCCCCTGTCTGTCTTTTCCCACAGTAAAATGCAAAAAGGAAATAAAAATCCTAGAAGAAATCCAAGTAAAAAAAAATCAGGGTATTTTTTTCCCCCTCCAAGAGCAATTTTACTGATGCACTAGTCAAGAAATATGAGCTTCTCTGGCTGATAAGGATGAAGTGAATTATTCATGGATTTGGGAAAGAATTAATACCCTAACCATGACTGAGGCTATTAGATGAGGGCTTTAAGTTACAGTATCAAGACAATCTTTCTTGGATTTTTTTCTTTTCTTTTAAAATTTTTTTAAAACTTTTAACTATTTGAAACATCCATGTACTATTTCTTTTGCATTTATTTTTCTGTGGCTGAAATATGAGGAGATATTTTTCACAAGTCCTTTCATAGGAGAGGAGCTCATCTATAGAATATAAAACCTTTGAAAGAGAGGATTGTCCATTTAATCTTTGTATTCTTCAATAACTAGCATATTGTCTAGCACAGAAAGTGCTTTAAAGTGTCTGTGGGATTATATTGAATCACAGACTGAAATTAATATTCTAATTTATTGATTTAGCTAACATTGACTACATGCCTTTTATGTTCCTATTTTTATGACTTATAATTCAAATTAAATCAAGATTTGAACTTATTATCCTACTGGTTTCATTTTTAAATTAATTATAAGAAATCTTTACTTCTACAAAAAAAAATTAGCTATATTCATAGGTAGCATTCCTTTGAAACTTGCAATGTTTTGTCCCTAACTTATCCATGCAGATAAAGAATGATTTCTTATCTATTCCTCATAATACTGCAGTTTTCAAAATTAGACATAAAGCTGAATGAAATCTGTGTCTTTCATGAGCAAGGGAAGAGAAAGGAGTAAGCCTTTGTATAGTATTTATGTGTCAGACACTGTGGTAAGCATTTTACAAATATTATCTCATTTGAGCAAATGAGTAATATTCAATTTTAGACTGGATTTTACCAAACTGCCAATAACAATAATTCTAACATGAATTTTAATAGAGTATGAGCAATACCTGAGTTTTGAAAAAGCCAAGAACAAAATTTACCACAGAATCATATGCCTCCTGGATTGGGATAAAGAAACCATTTCTGGTTAAGAACATTAACTCCCATATGTAGCCCTTGACAATCCACATGCACTCTCCTGGATCTTTTTTTTTCCCACTGAAATAAAGAAATCAAACAAGATGATATTTATGGTTTGAGTTTCCTCTTCTATCCCCTCATGATTCTAAAGGCAAAAATCAGATCCTAAGGGTTTTTCCATGGGAAAATCCTTAGCTGGAAGGTATAATGTAGTCTTTATATAAGATCATTGAGTATTAAAACTACAAGGCATCTCAGAGGTCATCTTGAATCTTATTTTACAAATGAGGAAACTGAGTCCTAGAGAAAGTCTTAGTGACTTGCCCAAAATTACACAGATACCAAGTATCAGAGGTGAGATTTGAACCCAAGAACTTTAAATCTAGGTCAAGTTTCTATTATATCACACATTCTTTCCTCAAGAGGATTTACAGACTTATAAAGAAAAAAATGTACAGCAACAGCATGTTTATCTATATTTTAGTAAGTTGAAAATTTCAACTAATTTGACCAAAAATCTATAGGGGTTTTTTAAAGTCTTAAAGCCAAAATGCACATGCATCAAAATCCATACATTAAAGTTATAGATATTTACTTATAGGATAATCCCTAAATCCTTCACTCAGAGCTTATTTATTTTTATTTTACATATGTTATTCATAAGTCTGGGGATGGGATTCTCTAGACCATGACCAATTAGAAAGTGGTAGGAAAAGAAAAGGGCTTCCATCAGCAGTAAGAAATCACAATTAATAGCCTAAGAGAGAAAAGAAGGTAGAAAACAGATATGACTTAGAAAGCCAAGCAGTTCAGAATCATTAAAAGCTGTGGCAAAATTCTTTCTCTACCTCCCCCCTTCCTCTCCCCCCCCTTCACTGTCTCTGTCGCTGTCTCTAGCTCTGTCTCTCTCTCTCTCTCTCTCTCTATATATATATATATATATATATACATATATATGTCTCTCTTTCTCCCTCACCCTCTTTCTCTCTCTGCATATACACACATATACACATATGTGTGCATACATGTGTGCATACTGTGTGTGTTTGTGTGTGGTGTATATTTATATAATATGCTTTATATATAATCACTAAAGACAATGTTATCATAGCAGAATATAATTGATGCTCATAATTATAATTACTCCAAGACAAGAAAAAGTTAAATTATCTTTAATTTCATCTGTTTAAAAAAGCAGGGTAACTAATTTTTAAAAAATACTTCCATAATAAATATTTTAATAATAATAATTTAATAAATATATAATTTATTAATAAACCAAATAATACATTTTTTAAAAATAAAGCTTAGTTAGTTGGAAAATTGATTTATATGAAAGAAATCATTCTCCTAAGATGCTAGGTTGAATGAAATGTTACAATAAAAAGATCACTATGGAAACAAAACTGAAAGTCTAAAAGTCAGAGGACCAAAAATACAACACACATTATGTGTGTATGTATATACAAATATATTAATCTATTTTTATTTTAATTTTATTTTTAATTTATGTAATAAAAAGAGCAGTTCCTTAACATAAAAACATGATTTATATGAAACTACAAATCTACTATGCACAACTAGCATTCCTTTCAAATATTCAGCAAAATAATCATGTAAATTTCTTTTCCCCCCTCCTCCTCACAAATTGACACAAGTAGGTGTGTATGTGTGTATGTATGTATGTATATGTACAATTTTTAAAAACATACTTGTATTTATCAATCCTGCCTTTACATTCTAACAAGGAAAAAACAATCACAAATTAGGGTTGGAAGAGACTACAGAGATCATATATTCCAATCACCTCATTTGACATGCAAGGAATCAGTGGGAAGCTTTGTAAAAGATGAGATACAAAACTGCGGAAGCATATGGCTTTAGCTGGAGAAAGATGGAAAGAAAAAAGGCAATTACTTTTTGCTCACTGGCATCTTCTCTTATTCCAAATTTAAGAAGTGGAATCCTTAAGAACTGTCCAGAATTTCAATGATTATCTGGTTCTACTGCAAAGAGAAAGCTGGTCTTCCAGAGAGCTCCCTTGAGCCTTGCTAACTTGATGGAGTAACTGATGTATGAACCCTCCCTCTTAAGGAAGTCAAATGATTAATTGGGGCTAAGAGAAACATGTCCCACCAATGTGTGGGGGCAGCAGCCATTGGTACAAGAATGCTGAGGGAGAGAATGTTTTCAACTGGGGATGTGGGTGAGCGGTAATTCAGGAAGATTTCATGGAGATGTTGATATCTAAACTCAACCTTGGAAAAAGATAAATATTCTGGTAGGCAAAAACAAGAAAGAATTACATTCCATGCATGAGGAACAGCATGAACACAAGTATAGTTTGCAGGTAATAGCATGTCCTGTTCAGGAAACACCTTGTATCCCATTTCTTGCCTCCATATTTGCATAAGCCATCCCTCATGGCTGGAATATATTCCATTTTCATTTACAGCTCTCAGTTAGAATCATAAACTTTCATGACAACTCAGGGGCCACTTCCTCTTGGAAGTCTTCCCTTTTTAGTTCCTTCTACTATCTCCATGTAATGTATATTTTATTTTTTGTGTATGTGCTGAATCCAAATCTCCATACCTGAGAGTACATCGTAAGCTCCTCTAGGACAAAAACTATTTCGTTTTCATTTTTGTACTCCCAGAATGGAATGGAATGGAAGATGTTCCTTAGATAACATCTAGTCCAATCCTTTTTATTTTACAGATGAAGAAACTGAGGCTCATAATTAAATGTTAAATGATTTACCCAACATCACTCAGCTGACAAGTGTCTAAGATAGGATTTGAATTCAGGTATTCTTAAGTCTAACTCCAATCCTTTACCTACTTGGTCTAGGAAATTTGGAGCCAGATATTAGAGCAGAGGTATCAGCTGCAAGCCACATCTGAACAAAAATCAGATTAAAAAGTAATAGAAAATGTTTAATGAAATAAAAATACAATAAAACAAAGTTATTGTTAAAATTTTAAAACTAAGTCAATAAGTAACTACAGCAATCCTTAGAGACGTGTGAATTAGTGATGCTGTTTTTATTTGAATTTGATACCACTTTTGTGGAAGACTTTAAATGCCATATTAAAGAGTTATAATTTTATCCTATCAGGATTCTCCGAAGATTTTTGAAGAATTAATGTGGCCAGTCCTATGCCTTAGGAAGATTAATCTAACAGCTATTCAGAATACCATTTGGGAGGGTAAAGACTAGAAGCTGAAAGAGCAGTTAGTGACAAGGGAGAAGTGATAGTAGCATTGTGAGCATGGGGAAGGGAAGAATTTGGAGAAACATAGAGTTAGACTCCCCCCAAAAGGGCCTTGATAACAGATTGGATTTTTGATCACAGTTAATTAGTGCCATTTAAAAGGTATAAATCAAAAAGAAAAAAAAAGATTTTAACCTTTAGGTAAAGCATGGAAGGAATATAGTAAAAAGGAGGTTTGAAGAATTGTATGACTTGTCGAAGGATCTAGAGTCTTCTTGCTTGCCATCTTGAGAAAACCATTGTAATATCTGTGGACACCTATTTCTTTTCATATAAAATGGGAACACTGATCTTCATCAAAAAAAAAATAAAATTGGGCTGTGTGGTTTTTGAAGTTCTTTAAGAACCTCAGATGAAAGACATCATGAAAATGCAGTATAACTAGAGGCTCATAGATTGTAAACAGCCTATTTGCTAACCTCTACCTTTCCTTTTCTCTCTTATCCTCACCATATTCTTCATTCATCTATCTCCCTTTATCCTTTATTTATTCTCTTCTAGAGAAAACTCCTAGAAAAAATGGTGAAATAACATTTGTACCTTATACCCTCAAACCCTTCTCCATCATTTCCTATTCTCCCCAAAACATTACCAGAGCCGTCAAGTTCTCTCTTAACTGTTTAGTCATGGCCCCATTAGAAGTCCTTTCCCCATTTCCTTAAGGTGTATATTTTATATGCCCTTCCTTCTCAGGGCCCAGTTCTCTGTTGTATGAGCAGAAGCATTATTTAATTCATCTTATTCCTGGTAAGGTGTTATATAGCTAATCCATTGCAACACTCATGCAACATTCAAGATAAAATGCAAGTTTCCAGAAATGGTAATACATGGTTCTGATGATAAAATGTTGATCACTATGATAAGCTAATATAAATTAATGAAAAGAGATATTTTGGGGTACAACATCCTGATGTAGCCTTCAAATTGCATTCCATTAACTAGACACCAATTTTGTTTATAGTATGTCCAATCCCATTTCTAATTCTGGTTGCATATGTGGTCTTTTTTATTTATTTCCTCTGTCTTCCACTTGCACATTATTTATCCCTCTCTCCTCTCTTTCTTCCTTTCAAAATGGCATGACTCATGTATATTTAAATGCTGATCATTTTTTTTACCTTTGGAACAAATAAAAATTCAATGGAATTCATCGTGCTGAGTGGACTTTAAGTAAACTAGAGTTGACATTTCTCATTTTGGTGTTAAATAGATCGCATGCCACAGTGGACCGAGAATTGACCTTAGAGACAAGAAGGTCTGGAATTAATACTAAACCAGATTGTGAGGCTCTGGGCAAGTCATTTAACCAAAGGAAGCCTTCAGGGACAAGACAAACATTACCAAATAGAAAGGATGAAACTTCTAGCCTAAAGAACCAACAGGAAGAATTTTATAAAGTTTGGTAACAAGATATTAACTTCTAGCAGATATTCAGTAAAATTTAATCAATGTGATCAAGTTGTAAAATTGATTTAGCATGTTTAAGACAATTGAGGTCTTATCAACTTTCAGGAGGCAACTAAGTGGTACAGTGGATAGAGCACCAGCCCTATAGGACCACAGTTCAAATACAGCCTCAGAGACTTACTAACCATGTGACCCTCAGCAAGCAAGTCACCTAATTTCTGTTAGCCTCAGTTTTCTATACAATGGGGTATTATAATCACATCTACCTCCCAGGGTTGTTATGAAGCTCAAATAAGATAAGTTATAATGGACTTAATAGAATACTTTTTTTTTCTTTTTTACAACGATCAAGCAAATCAGAAGCCTCTGAAAATCAGTTTTGAAATCTAAAGCTGCTTCTGATCACTCACATCCTAGAAGTCTTCTATGGTTCAATGAAATGGAAGCTACCATTAGGATTAGAAAAGAAAAGCATGTTTGAGAAGCTGCACTCATAATTAGAAAAAATGTTAAAAGTCCATTGTTTTCCTGTATTTCAAAAGACTGGATAAGTGAGTTATGGGCTTTAAGTGGGTGGAGGCAAATAATAGATGAAAAATATTATGATCTTTTAGAACCTCAGTCTTACAGGTTTTTAATATTTTGTTTTTTCCAAGTCCAAAAGTAAGTTGGTTTCATACAAAACAATTATGCTTTAATTAAAATGATGATCAAGGGCCAAGAAATAAAATTTTTCTTCCAATATTTTTCCTTCAATACAGATTATTAAGCTACATCAAATATAATTTCATCTTTTTTTTGTTCATGCCTAATAATAAGTGCTCACATACTCTGTTTTGTATCATCCCAATATCAGGGGAAAGATTTCAGCCATTTTGGGTGGAGAATTCTTAAGAGGATATAAATAATGTAGATGACCTGTAATCTCCATTATTACAGAGATATCCACATCAATCACAGATTCATTGGAATATTGGAAGTTGGGAGGCAGCAAGATATGCTGGATAGAATGCTGGTCCTGAAGTCAGGAAAAAAATGGGTTCAGATCTTACTCTTGACAATGACTAGTTGTGTGGCCATAAGATTATTTGAGATTCAAGCAACTCATTAAAATTTATCAACTAAGTTATAAATGTCTTGTAAGCTGTAATGGTGAAATGTGTTGCCATAAAGCAGATCCTTGATTTATCCAGGAACAATGAAGGTCTTCCAATGATTAGCAAATTGGTGGCTTTGTATTTACATTTGATTCCTGTATTCTCAAGCTAAAGCTGTTTTATTAAATTGTCAATTATTTTTAAATCTTATTTATACATTTTATGTTGTTAATAACATATACTTCCCAACAGACTCCTTTACCAAGTGCATTATATGAAAAAAATAATCTAAGGTATCAGTTATTAATGGAAAAGATGGATAAGAACTCTCTTACCACTTAAAAATATGCTATTAATAGAAACATGATATTTGACTTTAGCTTTGTTGCCTCTCCACATTAGTTTTATTCAAATCATTGCAGTCACTAAATAATTTTTTTCCATCCTATTTTCTTCAGAGATATGTATGATCTTACAAATCTTCCCCCTTTTCTCTAAATTCTAACATTCATCATTCTTTAAGACACAGCAATAGTCTGTTATATTCATATACCATAATTTGATGGATCATCCCATATTTGTTGAGTACATCTTTTGTTTCCAGCTTTCTGCTACTACAAATAATGTTGCTGTGATCATTTTCCATTAACATGAGACTGGGATGGGTTTTTTTTTCTTTATAATCAAGAACTGCCCATGATACTATCATTGGATCAAAAAGTACTAAAATTTTGCTAATTTTTGTTGCCACAATTCCAAATGGCTTTATAGATTAGTTTTACTGATTCAGAGTCATACCAGCAATGAATTAGTATTACTGTCTCCTCCTTTCCTACCAACGATGAACTTTTTGGTTTTTGCCAGTTTTCTTATTTGATCGATATAAGGTGGTACTGTGACAATTGTTGAAATTTTCATTTCTCTAATAGTGAATTCAAAATTATAACATGAATACTCATGTATATTTCTTCTCAAAAATTATTATCTTTTGCCTACCTGTTTGGTGGCAGGTGACAGGTAGAAGGACATCAGTGTCCTCCAGTAGTTCATCAATCATATATACAGTTGTCTCAATTGGCCATATACTTTGTCAAACTTTCATCAGATCTATCTAATACAAAGATATTTTCCTAATTCTATATAGTTGCATCTCTCTTCTGACATTGCTACCACTCTGGAGCAGACTCCCCCCACTAGCCTCCTGCTTGTTTTCCCTGCCACAAGTCTCTCCCAGTATATTCTCCACTCAGCTATTAAAGAGGTCTTCCTAAAACATAGGTCTGACTATGTCATCCCCTATTTGATGACTTCCTATCACTTCCAGGACCAAGTAAGAAATTCTCTGAATATTTTTCTTATCCTTTGTAATTTATCCTCCCTATTTTTCCATTCTTCACATATCTTACATTATTCCAAAACCACTACCACCAAGTATTCTGTAAAGTTCTGACACTGGTCACCTTGCTAAAAAAAATGCTTAATCTCCCAGCTCCAGGTATTTTTACTACCTGCTCCCATATCCCCTTCCTCATTTCCTTTTCTGGCTTCCCTGACTTCCTTCAAATTCTAGCTAAAATCCCTTCTTCTACAGAAAGTCTTCCCTGATCCTCCTTATTGCCAATGCCTTCCCTCTATTAATTATCTCAATTTTATCTTGTATACAGATTATTTGTACATAGTTGTTTTCATATTGTCTTACCCTACTTGAGAACAGATGTCATATTTTTTGCCTTTCTTTGTTATCCCCAGTGCTTAACATGGTTCCTGGCACATCATAGACACTTAATGTTTGCTAATTAATTGATTCTATCTATGCTGATAATATTTGCCAAAAGCTTTTATATTTTACATAATTAAAAATGTCTATTTCATCATAATTGCCTAATAACAAATTCTTACCATAATTATAAATATTATTATATATCAAAAATATAATTTGTAATACTATTTCTGAAAAAATATTTATTTTCTTTTCATTTATTTTAAATTCCCTCTTTTTACCTTATTTTGGAAATTTGATTTCTTTTCCCTTTAAAAACAAATTAGCTAATGATTTGATTTTTTTTTTTAAGGGATGACGGCTGTTTTGCTATTCCAAGCAATATATAAAGCAGTGATTCTCAAACTTTCGTTCTCAGTATCTTTATACTATTAAAAATTACTAAATAACTTTCCAAAGAGTTTTTGTTTATGTGGGTTACATTTATAGATATTTACTATATTAGATATAAAAACTAATTTTTAATTTATAGGCCTTCTGAAAAGGTTTCAGAGACACCCCCCCAGATTCCCTGGATCACACTTTGAGAGCCACAAAGAACTCCCCACTACAATATTTCTGACAAGTAGTCACATAGACTCTACTTAAAGACCCACAAAGATGTACATACTATCATGCCTGAAAGCATCATATTCCCCTTTTAGACAGCTCTAATAATTAGAAAGTTTTGTCTACATTTGCCTATTTTTAACTTCCAATCCATTTTCCTTGTTCTACATTTTGGGGTTAGGTCCCTCCTTTACATAACACCCTTTGAAATGCCTGGAGATAACTGTCATTTTTCCCAGTCTTCTCTTCTCCAGGCTAAATAAACTCTGTTCCTTAAACAAACCCTCATATGACATGAACTCAATGCCTTTCCCATCCTGGTTGCCCTCCTGCTTAAAATGTGGTACCCAGAATTAAATACAATATTTCAGATAAAGTCTAATGGATCTAAGTATATCAACACTATCAGCTCCTTCTTCCCTTTTAATGTAACCTAAGTTCATATAAGCATTTTGACCACATCACACTGCTAATTCATTTTGAGCTTGCAATCTACCAAAAAATGCCACTTCCCATCTTTTACAGAACAATTATTATCATTTTAGGTCTCCCCAATCTAATACTTGCTATTTTTATTTGATAATAGTCCCCAAAGTAAGCATCAATGGACAGTTTTAATAAAGAAAATTAATAAAGACTTAAATTTAAATCTATCCTTAGATATTTTCTAGCTGGGAAAGTCACTTAATTTCTATCTGTCTCAGACTCATCATCTGTAAAACAGGAATTATAATAATAAGAGCACCTATCTCATAGGGTTGTTGTGAGGATAAAATAAGATAATAGTCATAAAACACTTTATTTTTTTTCTTTAAATTTATTTATTTAATGTTTGTTCCCAGTTACATTAAAACATTTTTTACATTTGTTTTTAAGATTTTTGAATTCTACATTCTCTCCCTTTTCCCCACCCACAATTAAGAAAACACATGTGAAGTTATGTAAAACATTTCCCTAAAACTCAAGGTGTGAAAGAAAACATAGATCTCCCACCCTAATGAAAATAAAAACCCTCAAGAAAAATTAAGTTAAAAAGAAAGCTATATATAAAGAGAGAATGCCTCAAACTATATGAGACACAACCAGCTCCTTTTTTGGGTATAGATAAGATTTTTCGCCATAAGTCCTTCAGAGTGGTTGTGGATGATTGTACTACTAAAAATAACATCACAGAACATTGCTATTACTTTTTATACAGTATATTTTGTTTTGTTCATGAAGGACTTTCCAGGTTGTTTTTTTTTTTTTTCTGAGAACATCCTGCTCATCATTTCCCAGAAAACAATAATATTCCATCATAAACATATCACAAGTTATTGAGCCATTCCCCAATGATGGACATCCCCTCAATTTCTAATTTTTTTTGTACTGAGAAGAGAACCATTATGAATATTTTTTGTGCATATAGGTCATTTTCCTTTTTTTTCTGTTTTTTTTTTCCAAATCTCTTTTGGTATTTGTGCCCAGTAGTAGTGTTGCTAAATCAAAGAATGTGCAGCCTTTTGGGCACAGATCATGTCTTTTGATAAATTTGACTCAGTTCCCTCTATGTTTGAGAAATAAGGCCTTATCAGAGAAATTTGTATGAAGAATTTTATAAACCTTAAAGCACTTGACAAAAGCTAGACACTACAAAAGTTTTCTTTTCTACATCACTGATAAATCACAGGTAAGCATAAGAAATTAAATGGGAAGTTTGGGGGAGTTTGCAGAAATTGCAGGTAATACACAAAGGCAGCAGATGTCACAGAAAAAGTTTAGAACTCAGAAATGCATAATATATATATATATGTTGTTTTGTATAACAGCAATATATATTGTCCTTTAATACCATATTCTTTTCTGGTATAAAGGAAACGCCAAAAAGTTTTACATGAATTTTCTAGTTCACAAGGGTGCCATATCCTTAACCTTGTACATATGGAAGGAATAATTATATTGTCATTGGTATTAAATACCAGTAGATTGACAATAGAAGTATTAAGATAAACACAATTTACTACTCATCAGTTTGCAGAGAAACAGCAAAGGACATATATTTCATCTCACTTAAAAATTGCTGATCACGTTCAGTATTTCTGGATTTCCAGCATCAGACTCTTAAGAAAAGCCTTGTTGAGTCTTCTGTACTCCAAACCTTCAATTCAACATAGAAAGTAGCCAGCTTAAAATTTACTTCATTGTAGAAAGAAACAACTTTCCAAAAGGGAATTTAGTCCCTAATCTTTCCTTTTCATAACACTTACTCTTTCTGTAGTTTGATAATAGAAATATGAGTGATCTACACCATAATACTTACTGGCACCAACAGCTTCATTATTTAACAATTCCTAGATCACACACCTCTCGTCTGTGAACATTTTCCAGCTGAGACTCAGGGAGCTGTTTACTGAGAACAGATTATTTAATAATGAACCATGAGCTTTGAAAACCCTCCAAGACCTTTACCTTCAGGAATAAGACCAACAATAAGACATTTCTGATGAAATATTGAATGAATTAAGGGCCTTCCTTTTTCACTATACTAAGGTTAAATTCCCTAGTGACACCCCAGCCCTAGGCAACACCAACTTTTTGGATGTGGGGCTTTCTTGAAAAAAAAAGAGAAAATACTTGGGTTTCTCTACATAAAAGACAAGAAAGGATTCTTTCTGCTCCCCATCTCTTTCTAGGCTCCCCCCAGGAAAAGATGTGGTAGGAATTAAACTGAAAAAAAAAAACTCTGGAAATAATGTGATCCACTCACCAACTTGGTCTTCTTTGCCCTGATTTTTACTTTCTGGCTGAAATGAAGAAAATTTACATTTTCAGTAGCCCAAACTGAATATGTACAAGACCTACTAGTCAAAGGTAGGTAAGAAGGGCAGTTCAATGTCAGAAAGGAATCACTAGGGAGTCAAATAGTTCTCCAAAGAGTAGACCATCACTAATACACTCATAGGGTTGTACAACTGAAAATCATATATATCACATCTTTTCATTTTACTGTTAAGGAAACTGAGGCTCAGAAAAATTAAGGTAGCATATTAATAATGGATTTTAAGACCTTGGTTCAAATTCTACCACTGATATATACTGTGTGATACTAAGCAAGTTCTAATTTCTCCTTGTTCTAACTCATCAGTGTTAAACACAGAAATATATCCCTGCTGGCCACATGTTTACTTTAAAAATCACAACTTAACATTATCTATGTTGTATTTTAAAATTCATTTTGTTAAACATTTCCCAATTATGTTTTTAATCCGGTTCTACATGATTTGGGAATTTTGCTTACCTGGAGGAAAGTTTGACATCTCTGACTTTAAGTTGCAAAGAAGATGCTGATCGGCATTGATTTAGGAAGTTTCCTTGGCTGGGAATTCTTTATAACAGTGACATCATAGATCCAGTTCCTATTGCTATAATTTCTTCTGCTTTTTTTCCTTGTTGGATCCACATGTGTCCCTGTCCCAAGGAGTTAGTACTTGATATAATATCTACCATGTCTTAAGATGAAGGACTACAATTTTGAAATCTAATTAGTAATTTTGCACTCTGAACCAGGTCTTTAAATGAACACATTGAGTATCCTCTCCACTGAACCACATGGTCCAGTACAAGTCAATAGTTTTTAATGGGACAGTACCTAATTTTGATCTAATTAGTTCCAAATGGCAAAAAAACCAAAACTATTTCTGAGGTTTCCTTTCATTAGGAAACAATATTCCTTAACATAAGAAAGGAATTTTCAAATACTCTAAAGGAACACTGGTTAACCAAATCATAACTTGCCTTTTCTCCAAAAATCACTTTTGCCTAGAAGAAATCAGTAGTTCTTGATTTGATTTCCCCACCATTCTCCCCATGACAATCTACAGACTCACAAATGGTTTATGACCTTTTCAATGGCCAAAAGGAAAAACTTAAATTATGAGACCCAAGGTGCCTATTTCAGTTCAAGTTTCTTCAAAAATTACAGATTCAGGGAACACATTTCCCACTAGCAACTAAAAGGTAACTAGAATTATGTTTGTCACTGAGCAACACACCCATGCTCATAAGTCAAGAGCCAGTGAGAGTAGTGCCTGCGGAAATGCTTGCAAAGTGGATCTATCTATCACAAAACTGCCATTTCCCTGAGAAAGGCATCCTCCAAAACAGTGAAAGTGAATTTTCTCTACTGGTTGGATCTTTAGTGTTTTATTTGTGAAGCTGTCCAGTCTGTTTCTCTCCCTGGCTTTAATCTTAACATTTAATAACTTCCTATTATGTATAGGGTTAAAACAGAATGAATTTTATTTTTCACATTGGGTAGAATTTTCAATGATCCGGAGCTGCACACACACACACACACACACACACACACACACACACATACACACACACAGCACTATCTTTTTAAATACTAATATTCTCTCAGTGATGCTATATAGCTGTTAATCATGGATTTACCACAATATAAGAAGGTTCTGTTGCCACAAGATATATCCCAAGTCTATCAGCTGAAGGAACCATTTCCCCCAATAACATTAGTGTGTTTGATTTGTGTATATTTTCTATTTACATTTACTTATCTGCATATTCATTTTTCCTCTTCTTGAAAGCAAAGGAAATTTGGGGGGGTTTGTATTCCCAGTTTCTGGTATACAGAAGAAAAGGGAAGAGAATAGAAGGGGGTAACTTAAGTGGAGGAAGGGAAGGAAAATAGAAGAGAAAAAATGAAATGGAAAAAAAGGGGAAAGGGTAAGGAAGGAAAACAAGAATCAGAACTATCAGTGACCCAAAGGACATTGGATAGGTATATGGTATGCATATGTACTGCAATTTATTATAATTGAGGATGTGTGTTCATGATACATTTAAGAAGATATCATTTAGAAAGCATCTGCTCAGAAAAGCAATTGGACTAGTTATATATCAATATCAGAGGATACTAGACAAATAACCCAAGTATTCACCTAGCACTCACAAAATAGTAAAGGACATTTAAAGAGTTCCATTGTGTCAGATGATCTCCCTCACCTCTCTTCCTCCTTCCCAGATCTCATGGAAACTTACAGAAATGCTTAAATAGGAGTTGTGTAGAATGAGAAAACGTGTATCATTGGAAAATGCTTGCATTGAGGAGATTGCAAAGACCCTGCCCTAAATATACATGAACAGTACACAATTCTAGTAACTGGAATAAAAAAGAATAACACCATTCCTGCCCCGTGGGATGCAAACCAACAGAGGCATGATATTTATTTAAAAAAAATACTGCAAAATATACATGGCAAGCACATAAAATATAAACAAATGCAAGATGGAAGGAAGAAGAATGCATGGTTAGTTATTAGATTATAGAATTATGACAGCCTTCATGGAGAAGAGACAATTTAAGCTTGCAAAAGGCAGAAATGGGAAATAGAAGCATACAAAACAACAGGACTAAAAAAACATAAGTATGTTAGTACAGGTCATATAAAAGTACAGGTCATATACAAACAGTCAAGTTTGACTGTGACTTATCCCACATACAGGGGACTAGTTTAAATCTGGAAAAGTATGGAGGGATTCTGGGAAAATGTGCAATATTGTTAGAAAAATCATAACTGTTCGTGATTTTTTTTTAAATAAGATCAAATACAACAGAAAAGTCAAAGCTGATGAAAACTGAGAAAAGACCAATGAAATGGGAAAAACTCTGCTCGACTAACATGCCTATACAAGCAGGAGCTAGAGATGTTATTTTTAAGCAAGTAGAGCAGACAGTAAGAAAGGGTATTATGCTCATTTAGAACAGGATTTCTTTCTTTTTATATTTTTGACTAAGCAAAACCTAAACAAAAATTACCCATTTTCATCCATTAGAATGTTACAGAATATATTTTTACAAAACTAAGAAAAAAGACAGTTGAAAAATGAAAAACAATTATATAACCTCACACATAAGGACAGATTTGGGGAAATTAATTTACATGATACCAAGTGACAAATTAGACTTTTTTTCTTCAGTTAAATAACATAGTCATATATAAAAACAACATTTTATATTTTATGTAATGAGCTATGGTTTATAAAGCATGGGTTTCGGGGGGCAGAGCCAAGATAGCTGAGAGGAGACACATCTTTTTCTGAGCTCTCCCCAATGTCCCTCAAATTAACACTAAATCAAGCTTCTGAACTGGTTTTGGAATGAAAGAGCCCACAAATATTTGGAGTCTAACAAATTTCCAGCAGAAGATAATTTTTGAAGATCTTCCAAAAAGGTCTGTTTCAATCAGGCATGGAGGGAGATGGGGCATGCACAGGCAGTGCATAGATTACACAAGTGTGTAATCTATGGGGAGGAATCTATAGCAAGGTTGGCTACTTCATCCTGGTTGCAAGCCAGTAGATCAGCAGATTAGCTATAGGACATCCAACACAAATAAAATAGTGAGCCCCTAAACTCTACAATATCATGGGACCTGGCAATGCCCACCCAGCACCAGAAGTTAATCAGCACTGATCCAGTGCAGTCACTATCTCCTGTAAAGGAAGTTTGGAAAATCCCCCCTTTACCCTAAAAGCAGACCTCAACCTTTTTTTTTTTTTTTTAATGAACAAAAAAGCAAAAAAGAACTCTGATAGTTTTTATGGAGAAAGAGTAGAACAGATTTCAAACCATGAGGACACTAAAAGCATATTGTCTCCAAATGAAACACCAAAGGATGATATGAGTTGATCCCCATCACACAAGGCTCTCTTGGAAGAATTCAAAAAAGATCTTAAAAGAGAGTTAGAAGAAAAATGAGGAAAGGAAATGAGGGTTTAGAAAAGGAAACACAGAAATTATCTGAAGAAAATGCCTTACAAAATACATTTAGTGAAATGGAAAAAGCATAAAGCTTCTTACAAAACAGTTTTCACAAAATGGAAAAAGAAAAAAGCTCCTTGAAAAACAGAATTTGTGAAATAGAAAAAAATATCCATAGAACAAAGTAATTTGTTTAAAAATTCAATTGGCCAAATGCAAAAGAAATTTAAAAAGATAACTGAATAAAATAATTCACTAAAAATTAGAACTCAATAAATGTAAATAAATGACTCAGACACCAAAAATCAGTCAAACAAAACCAAAAAAAATGAAACAATAGAAGAAAATGTAAAGTACCTCATTGGAAAAACAACTGACCTGTAAAATAGATCTAGGAAAGACAATCTAAGGATTATTTAACTTCCAAAAAACCATAATGAAAAGAAGACCCTAGACATTATCTTTCAAGAAATCAAGGAAAACTGCCCCTGATGTCCTAAAATCAGAAGATAAAATAGCTATTGAAAGAATTCACCAATCACATCCTGAAAGAGACCCCAAAATGAAAACTCCAAAGAATATCATAGCTAAATTTCAGAATTATTGGGCCAAGGAAAAAATATTGCAAGCAGCCAGAAAAAAAATAAAAATTCAAATATTGAGGAGCCACAATCAGGATTACCCAGCACCTAGCATTGTCCACCTTAAAGGATCAGAGGGCCTGGAGTCTGATATTTTGAGAGGCAAAGGGACTTGGATTGAAGCCAAGAATCAATCATCCAGCTACACTGAACATTATCTTTCAAGGAAGAAGATGGACATTCAATGCTATAGGTGAATTTCATTTATTTTTGATGAAAGGACCAGAGTTGAACAAAAAAATTGATCTTCAAATACAGAACTCAAAAGAGTTATGGGTATACTTAGAGAATGCAGGTATAATTTGATTTTACTGTAATAATATAAAAAAAAACTAGAGGTAGAAAGGGGATTGTACTAGAAGAAGAGGAAAATGGAGGTAAAATAAGGGAAATTACACCTCCTGAAAGGGCAAAGAAGACCAATACAATTGAGAAAAAGAAGGAAGGGGGATGAACATTGTGTGAATCTTACTCTCATCATATTTGGTTCAAAGAGAGAATATTAGACATATTTGGTTTCACAGAGGAACTTATCCCACCTTATAGGGAAGTGGGAGGGGAAAGTGAAAAGGAAAGGGGGAAGCTAATAGAAAGGAAAACAAAAATAATAGAGGAAAGATATAAGAAAGGGAGAGGAGTTGTAAGGGGGAGGGCCCTTTGAGGGAGGTGGTGGTCAGAAGCAAAATATTGGGGAGGAGGGAAAGGGAGAAAGGAAAGAGAAAAGCATAACTTGGGATAAATAAGATGGCAGGAAATACAGAATTAGTCATTTGAACTGTGAAGGTGAATGGGATGAACTTTTCCACAAAATGGAAGTGGATAGCAGACTGGATTAAAAGTAAATTAGCAGAATCTTTTATGCTTCAGCTTAAGGGATAAAAAGCAGTGGTAGCCATCCTGATCTCAGATCAGACAAAAGCAAAAATAGATCTAATTAAAAGAGATAAGGAAGGAAATTATATCTTGCTAAACGGTACCATAGATTCTGAAGCAATATCAATACTAAACACATATGCACCAAGTGATATAGCATCAAAATTCCTAAAGGAGAAGTTAAGAGAACTGCAAAAAGAAATAGACAGCAAAACTATACTAGTGGGGGATCTCAACTTTGCACTCTCAGAACTAGATAAATCAAATCACAAAATAAATAAGAAAGAAGTTAAGGAGGTAAATAGAATTTTAGAAAAGTTAGGTATGACAGATCTTTGGAGAAAATTGAATGGAGCCAGAAAGGAGTACACTTTTTCTCAACAGTACATGGAACTTATACAAAAACTGACTATATGTTAGGGCATAAAAACCATAAAATCAAATGCAGAAAGGCAGAAATAGTACATGCATTTTTTCAGATCATGATGCAATAAAAATCACATG